>CM066579.1:352500-667500 GCA_033816785.1 Picus viridis | reverse complement strand
TGCTGCTTGGATTACCAGGAAACGTGTATCCAGCCGGGTAAGGGTGGAGGGGAGCTGTGGGAGCTGGGACGTGGGAGACCGATGCTGGGGTAGCGGTGCGGGGGTGAGCAGTGCGGGAGTGAGCAGGGGGGCGGGGGTGAGCAGTGGGGAGTGAGCGGGGCGGGGGTGAGTGGTGAGCGGGGGGGCTGAGAGGGCGGGGTGGGAGTGAGCGGGGTGGGGGTGAGCGGGGTGAGCGGGAGTGAGCGGTGTGGGAGTGAGCGGTGTGGGAGTGAGCGGGGTGGGAGTGAGTGGGGTGGGGGTGGGGGGGAGTGAGCGGTGCGGGGTGAGCGGTGCGGGAGTGAGCGGTGTGGGAGTGAGCGGGGTGGGGGTGAGCGGTGTGGGAGTGAGCGGTGTGGGAGTGAGCGGGGTGGGGGTGAGTGGTGCGGGAGTGAGCGGTGCGGGAGTGAGCGGTGTGGGAGTGAGCGGGGTGGGGGGGAGCGGGGTGGGGGTGAGCGGTGCGGGGGTGAGGGGGTGAGTGGTGCGGGAGTGAGCGGTGTGGGAGTGAGCGGTGTGGGGGTGAGCGGGGGTGGGGGTGGGGGTGGCGGTGCGGGAGTGAGCGGGGGTGGGGGGAGTGAGCGGGGTGGGAGTGAGCGGGGTGGGAGTGAGTGGTGCGGGAGTGAGCGGGGTGGGGGTGAGCAGTGCGGGAGTGAGCGGTGTGGGAGTGGCGGAGGGGGGTGGCGGTGGGAGTGAGCGGGGTGGGAGTGAGTGGGGGGAGCGGGGTGGGGGGGGTGAGCGGGAGTGCGGGGTGAGCGGTGTGGGAGTGGAGTGAGTGAGTGGTGTGGGAGTGAGCGGGGTGGGGTGAGTGGTGTGGGAGTGAGCGGTGCAGGGTGCGGTGTGGGAGTGAGCGGGGTGGGGGTGAGTGGTGCGGGAGTGAGGTGGGGGGGGGAGCGGTGTGGGAGTGAGTGGCGGGGCGGGAGTGAGCGGGGTGGGGGAGTGAGAGGTGCGGGGAGTGAGCGGTGTGGGGAGTGAGCGGTGTGGGAGTGAGCGGGGTGGGGTGAGCGGTGCGGGAGTGAGCGGGTGGGGTGAGTGAGCGGTGCGGGGGGGTGAGCGGGGTGGGGGTGAGCAGTGCGGGAGTGAGCGGTGCGGGAGTGAGCGGTGTGGGAGTGAGCGGGGTGGGGTGAGCGGTGCGGGAGTGAGCGGTGTGGGAGTGGCGGTGTGAGCGGTGCGGGAGTGCGGGGTGGGGGTGAGCGGTGGGGAGTGAGCGGGGTGGGGGTGAGCGGGGTGGGGTGAGTGGTGTGGGAGCGGTGCGGGGAGTGAGCGGTGTGGGAGTGAGCGGGGTGGGGGTGAGTGGTGCGGGAGTGAGCGGTGCGGGAGTGAGTGGTGTGGGAGTGAGCAGTGCGGGAGTGAGCGGTGTGGGAGTGAGCGGGGTGGGGGGTGAGCGGTGCGGGAGTGAGCGGTGCGGGAGTGAGCGGTGTGGGAGTGAGCAGTGCGGGGAGTGAGCGGTGTGGGAGTGAGCGGTGTGGGAGTGAGCGGGGTGGGGGTGAGCGGGGTGGGGGTGAGCGGTGCGGGAATGAGCGGGTGCGGGGAGTGAGCGGTGCGGGAGTGAGCGGGGTGGGGGTGAGAGGTGCGGGAGTGAGCGGTGCGGGAGTGAGCGGTGTGGGAGTGAGCGGGGTGGGGGTGAGCAGTGCGGGAGTGAGCGGTGCGGGAGTGAGCGGTGCGGGAGTGAGCGGGGTGGGGGTGAGCGGGGTGGGGGTGAGCGGTGCGGGAATGAGCGGTGCGGGGAGTGAGCGGTGTGGGAGTGAGCGGGGTGGGGGTGAGTGGTGCGGGAGTGAGCGGTGCGGGAGTGAGCGGTGTGGGAGTGAGCGGGGTGGGGGTGAGTGGTGCGGGAGTGAGCGGTGCGGGAGTGAGCGGTGTGGGAGTGAGCGGGGTGGGGGTGAGCGGGGTGGGGGTGAGCAGTGCGGGAGTGAGCGGGGTGGGGGTGAGTGGTGCGGGAGTGAGCAGTGCGGGAGTGAGCGGTGCGGGAGTGAGCGGGGTGGGGGTGAGCAGTGCGGGAGTGGCGGTGTGGGAGTGAGCGGTGTGGGAGTGAGCGGGGTGGGGGTGAGCGGGGCGGGAGTGAGCGGTGTGGGAGCGAGGGGTGCGGGGCTGAGCGAGAGGTGCGGGGCTGAGCGAGAGGTGTGGGAGCGAGAGGTGCGGGGCTGAGCGAGAGGTGTGGGAGCGAGAGGTGTGGGAGCGAGAGGTGCGGGGCTGAGCGAGAGGTGCGGGGCTGAGCGAGAGGTGTGGGAGCGAGAGGTGTGGGAGCGAGAGGTGTGGGGCTGAGTGAGAGGTGCGGGGCTGAGCGAGAGGTGCGGGAGCGAGAGATGCGGGGCTGAGCGAGAGGTGCGGGGCTGAGCGAGAGGTGCGGGGCTGAGCGAGAGGTGCGGGGGCTGAGCAAGAGGTGCGGGGCTGAGCGAGAGGTGCGGGAGCGAGAGGTGTGGGAGCGAGAGGTGCAGGGCTGAGCGAGAGGTGTGGGAGCGAGAGGTGTGGGAGCGAGAGGTGCGGGGCTGAGTGAGAGGTGTGGGGCTGAGCGAGAGGTGCGGGAGCGAGAGATGCGGGGCTGAGCGAGAGGTGCGGGGCTGAGCGAGAGGTGCGGGGAGCGAGAGGTGTGGGAGCGAGAGGTGTGGGAGCGAGAGGTGCGGGGCTGAGCGAGAGGTGCGGGGCTGAGCGAGAGGTGCGGGGCTGAGCGAGAGAGGCGGGAGCGAGAGGTGTGGGAGCGAGAGGTGCGGGGCTGAGCGAGAGGTGCGGGGCTGAGCGAGAGGTGCGGGGCTGAGCGAGAGGTGCGGGAGCGAGAGATGCGGGGCTGAGCGAGAGGTGCGGGGCTGAGCGAGAGGTGCGGGGGCTGAGCGAGAGGTGCGGGGCTGAGAGAGAGGTGCGGGAGCGAGAGGTGTGGGAGCGAGAGGTGCGGGGCTGAGTGAGAGGTGCGGGGCTGAGCGAGAGGTGCTGGAGCGAGAGATGCGGGGCTGAGTGAGAGGTGCGGGGAGCGAGAGGTGTGGGAGCGAGAGGTGCGGGGCTGAGCGAGAGGTGCGGGAGCGAGAGGTGTGGGAGCGAGAGGTGCGGGGCTGAGTGAGAGGTGCGGGGCTGAGCGAGAGGTGCTGGAGCGAGAGGTGCGGGGCTGAGCGAGAGGTGCGGGGCTGAGCGAGAGGTGCGGGGCTGAGCGAGAGGTGCGGGGCTGAGCGAGAGGTGTGGGAGCGAGAGGTGCGGGGCTGAGCGAGAGGTGCGGGGCTGAGCGAGAGGTGCGGGGGCTGAGCGAGAGGTGCGGGAGCGAGAGGTGCGGGGGCTGAGCGAGAGGTGCGGGGCTGAGCGAGAGGTGTGGGGCTGAGCGAGAGGTGCGGGAGCGAGAGGTGCGGGGCTGAGCGAGAGGTGTGGGGCTGAGCGAGAGGTGCGGGAGCGAGAGGTGCGGGGCTGAGCGAGAGGTGCGGGAGCGAGAGGTGAGGGAGCGAGAGGTGCGGGGCTGAGCGAGAGGTGCGGGGGTTGAGCGAGAGGTGCGGGAGCGAGAGATGCGGGGCTGAGCGAGAGGTGCGGGGCTGAGCGAGAGGTGCGGGAGCGGAGGTGCGGGGCTGAGCGAGAGGTGCGGGAGCGAGAGGTGCGGGGGCTGAGCGAGAGGTGCGGGGCTGAGCGAGAGGTGCAGGGCTGAGTGAGAGGTGCGGGGCTGAGCGAGAGGTGTGGGAGCGAGAGGTGCGGGGCTGAGTGAGAGGTGCGGGGCTGAGCGAGAGGTGCGGGAGCGAGAGGTGCGGGGCTGAGCGAGAGATGTGGGGCTGAGCGAGAGGTGCGGGGCTGAGCGAGAGGTGTGGGGGGCTGAGCGAGAGGTGCGGGAGCGAGAGGTGCGGGGCTGAGCGAGAGATGCGGGGCTGAGCGAGAGGTGCGGGGCTGAGCGAGAGGTGTGGGGATGAGCGAGAGGTGCGGGAGCGAGAGGTGCGGGGCTGAGCGAGAGGTGCGGGAGCGAGAGGTGTGGGAGCGAGAGGTGCGGGGCTGAGTGAGAGGTGCGGGGCTGAGCGAGAGGTGCGGGAGCGAGAGATGCGGGGCTGAGCGAGAGGTGCGGGGCTGAGCGAGAGGTGCGGGAGCGAGAGGTGCGGGGCTGAGCGAGAGGTGCGGGAGCGAGAGGTGTGGGAGCGAGAGGTGCGGGGCTGAGTGAGAGGTGTGGGGCTGAGCGAGAGGTGCGGGAGCGAGAGATGCGGGGCTGAGCGAGAGGTGCGGGGCTGAGCGAGAGGTGCGGGAGCGAGAGGTGCGGGGCTGAGCGAGAGGTGCGGGGCTGAGCGAGAGATGCGGGGCTGAGCGAGAGGTGCGGGGCTGAGCGAGAGGTGTGGGAGCGAGAGGTGTGGGAGCGAGAGGTGCGGGGCTGAGTGAGAGGTGTGGGGCTGAGCGAGAGGTGTGGGAGCGAGAGATGCGGGGCTGAGCGAGAGGTGCGGGGCTGAGCGAGAGGTGCAGGGAGCGAGAGGTGCGGGGCTGAGCGAGAGGTGCGTGGGCTGAGCGAGAGGTGCGGGAGCGAGAGGTGAAGGCTGAGCGAGAGGTGCGGGAGCGAGAGGTGCGGGGCTGAGCGAGAGGTGCGGGGCTGAGCGAGAGGTGTGGGAGCGAGAGGTGGGCTGAGCGAGAGGTGCGGGAGCGAGAGGTGCGGGGCTGAGCGAGAGGTGCGGGGAGCGAGAGGTGCGGGGCTGAGCGAGAGGTGCGGGGCTGAGCGAGAGGTGTGGGAGCGAGAGGTGTGGAGCGAGAGGTGCGGGGCTGAGTGAGAGGTGTGGGGCTGAGCGAGAGGTGCGGGAGCGAGAGATGCGGGGCTGAGCGAGAGGTGCGGGGCTGAGCGAGAGGTGCGGGAGCGAGAGGTGCGGGGCTGAGCGAGAGGTGTGGGCTGAGCGAGAGGTGCGGGGCTGAGCGAGAGGTGCGGGAGCGAGAGGTGTGGGAGCGAGAGGTGCGGGGCTGAGTGAGAGGTGCGGGGCTGAGCGAGAGGTGCGGGAGCGAGAGATGCGGGGCTGAGCGAGAGGTGGGGCTGAGCGAGAGGTGCGGGGCTGAGCGAGAGGTGCGGGGCTGAGAGGGAGGTGAGAGAGGTGGGAGCGAGAGGTGCGGGGCTGAGTGAGAGGTGCGGGGCTGAGCGAGAGGTGCTGGAGCGAGAGATGCGGGGCTGAGTGAGAGGTGCGGGGCTGAGCGAGAGGTGTGGGGCTGAGCGAGAGGTGCGGGAGCGAGAGGTGCGGGGCTGAGCGAGAGATGCGGGGCTGAGCGAGAGGTGCGGGGCTGAGCGAGAGGTGCGGGAGCAAGAGGTGCGGGGCTGAGCGAGAGGTGCGGGGCTGAGCGAGAGGTGTGGGGCTGAGCGAGAGGTGCGGGAGCGAGAGATGCGGGGCTGAGCGAGAGGTGCGGGAGCGAGAGGTGTGGGAGCGAGAGGTGCGGGGCTGAGTGAGAGGTGCGGGGCTGAGCGAGAGGTGAGGGAGCGAGAGATGCGGGGCTGAGCGAGAGGTGCGGGGCTGAGCGAGAGGTGCGGGAGCTGGGGCTGAGCGAGAGGTGCGGGAGCGAGAGGTGCGGGGCTGAGCGAGAGGTGCGGGGCTGAGCGAGAGGTGCAGGGCTGAGCGAGAGGTGCGGGGCTGAGCGAGAGGTGTGGGAGCGAGAGGTGCGGGGCTGAGTGAGAGGTGTGGGGCTGAGCGAGAGGTGCGGGAGCGAGAGGTGCGGGGGCTGAGCGAGAGATGCGGGGCTGAGCGAGAGGTGCGGGGCTGAGCGAGAGGTGCGGGGCTGAGCGAGAGGTGTGGGAGCGAGAGGTGCGGGGCTGAGTGAGAGGTGCGGGAGCGAGAGGTGCGGGGCTGAGCGAGAGATGCGGGGCTGAGCGAGAGGTGCGGGAGCGAGAGATGCGGGGCTGAGCGAGAGGTGCGGGGCTGAGCGAGAGGTGCGGGAGCGAGAGGTGCGGGGCTGAGCGAGAGATGCGGGGCTGAGCGAGAGGTGCGGGGGCTGAGCGAGAGGTGCGGGGCTGAGCGAGAGATGCGGGGCTGAGCGAGAGGTGCGGGGCTGAGCGAGAGGTGCGGGGCTGAGCGAGAGGTGCGGGGGAGCGAGAGGTGCGGGGCTGAGTGAGAGGTGTGGGGCTGAGCGAGAGGTGCGGGAGCGAGAGATGCGGGGCTGAGCGAGAGGTGCGGGAGCGAGAGATGCGGGGCTGAGCGAGAGGTGCGGGAGCGAGAGGTGTGGGAGCGAGAGGTGCGGGGCTGAGTGAGAGGTGCGGGGCTGAGCTGAGCGAGAGGTGCGGGGCTGAGCGAGAGGTGCGGGGGCTGAGCGAGAGGTGCGGGAGCGAGAGGTGTGGGAGCGAGAGGTGCGGGGTTGAGCGAGAGGTGCGGGAGCGAGAGATGCGGGGCTGAGCGAGAGGTGCGGGAGCGAGAGGTGTGGGAGCGAGGGGCTGAGCGAGAGGTGCGGGAGCGAGAGGTGGGGCTGAGCGAGAGGTGCGGGGCTGAGCGAGAGGTGCGGGGCTGAGCGAGAGGTGCGGGGCTGAGGTGTGGGAGCGAGAGGTGCGGGGCTGAGTGAGAGGTGGGGCTGAGCGAGAGGTGCTGCGGGGCTGAGTGAGAGGTGCGGGGCTGAGCGAGAGGTGCGGGCTGAGCGAGAGGTGTGGGGCTGAGCGAGAGGTGCGGAGCGAGAGATGCGGGGCTGAGCGAGAGGTGCGGGAGCGAGAGGTGTGGGAGCGAGAGGTGCGGGGCTGAGTGAGAGGTGCGGGGGCTGAGCGAGAGGTGCGGGAGCGAGAGATGCGGGGCTGAGCGAGAGGTGCGGGCTGAGCGAGAGGTGCGGGAGCGAGAGGTGCGGGGCTGAGCGAGAGATGCGGGGCTGAGCGAGAGGTGCAGGGCTGAGCGAGAGGTGCGGGGCTGAGCGAGAGGTGTGGGAGCGAGAGGTGCGGGGCTGAGTGAGAGGTGTGGGGCTGAGCGAGAGGTGCGGGAGCGAGAGGTGCGGGGCTGAGCGAGAGATGCGGGGCTGCGAGAGGTGCGGGGCTGAGCGAGAGGTGCGGGGCTGAGCGAGAGGTGTGGGAGCGAGAGGTGCGGGGCTGAGTGAGAGGTGCGGGGCTGAGCGAGAGATGCGGGGCTGAGTTGAGAGGTGCGGGGCTGAGCGAGAGGTGCGGGAGCGAGAGATGCGCGGCTGAGCGAGAGGTGCGGGGCTGAGCGAGAGGTGCGGGAGCGAGAGGTGCGGGGCTGAGCGAGAGATGCGGGGCTGAGCGAGAGGTGCGGGGCTGAGCGAGAGGTGTGGGAGCGAGAGGTGCGGGGCTGAGCGAGAGGTGCGGGGCTGAGCGAGAGGTGCGGGAGCGAGAGATGCGGGGCTGAGCGAGAGGTGTGGGAGCGAGAGGTGTGGGAGCGAGAGGTGCGGGGGCTGAGCGAGAGGTGCTGGAGCGAGAGATGCGGGGCTGAGCGAGAGGTGTGGGAGCGAGAGGTGTGGGAGCGAGAGGTGCGGGGCTGAGCGAGAGGTGCGGGGCTGAGCGAGAGGTGCGGGAGCGAGAGATGCGGGGGCTGAGCGAGAGGTGCGGGGCTGAGCGAGAGGTGCGGGGCTGAGCGAGAGGTGTGGGAGCGAGAGGTGTGGGAGCGAGAGGTGCGGGGCTGAGTGAGAGGTGCGGGGCTGTGCGAGAGGTGCGGGAGCGAGAGATGCGGGGCTGAGCGAGAGGTGCGGGGCTGAGCGAGAGGTGCGGGAGCGAGAGGTGCGGGGCTGAGCGAGAGATGCGGGGCTGAGCGAGAGGTGCAGGGCTGAGCGAGAGGTGCGGGGCTGAGCGAGAGGTGTGGGAGCGAGAGGTGCGGGGCTGAGTGAGAGGTGCGGGGCTGAGCGAGAGGTGCGGGGCTGAGCGAGAGGTGCGGGAGCGAGAGATGCGGGGCTGAGCGAGAGGTGCGGGGCTGAGCGAGAGGTGCGGGGCTGAGCGAGAGGTGTGGGAGCGAGAGGTGCGGGGCTGAGCGAGAGGTGCGGGGCTGAGCGAGAGGTGCGGGAGCGAGAGATGCGGGGCTGAGCGAGAGGTGTGGGAGTGAGAGGTGTGGGAGCGAGAGGTGCGGGGCTGAGCGAGAGGTGCGGGAGCGAGAGATGCGGGGCTGAGCGAGAGGTGTGGGAGCGAGAGGTGTGGGCTGCGAGAGATGCGGGGCTGAGCGAGAGGTGTGGGGAGCGAGAGGTGTGGGAGCGAGAGGTGCGGGGCTGAGCGAGAGGTGCGGGAGCGAGAGATGCGGGGCTGAGCGAGAGGTGTGGGAGCGAGAGGTGTGGGAGCGAGAGGTGCGGGGCTGAGCGAGAGGTGCGGGAGCGAGAGATGCGGGGCTGAGCGAGAGGTGCGGGGCTGAGCGAGAGGTGCGGGAGCGAGAGGTGCGGGGCTGAGCGAGAGGTGCGGGGCTGAGCGAGAGGTGTGGGAGCGAGAGGTGCGGGGCTGTGTCGAGAGATGTGGGAGTGAGTGGTGCGGGGGCGAGCGGGGCGGAGCGAGCAGGGCTCTGCCCCGGCTCTGCCCCTGGCTGCGCTCAGAGCGGCTGTGAGTGTGAAGGCAGCTGCCGGTGGCTCTGTTGCCAGTGCTCTCCAGCACCTGGTGCCCCCTCCCCTGCAGCCAGGGGTGGTACTGGGAGCTCCCGTGGTGCAGCTGCTGCTGTAGCCAAGCCCAGCTTGTGCTTCAGCCGGCTGGGCTGCAGAGGAGCTGCCATGGTGGCAGGCTGCCTGCCCCATAGCCCCTGTGGGGAGGGAGGCTGCCTCTGCCCTCTGCTGCTGCCCTCTCCCTGGAAGGCGAGGAGCAACTGGAGGTGCCAGCCAGCCTTTTGTTCTGCCAGGGGTGAGAGAACAGTGCCCTGCTTTGTGCCTGGCCTCCAGAGCAGCTCCTAGGCTGTCAGGCCAGCCGGGAACAGAAATGGTTTCTGTATTGCTGTGTCATCACCCTGTGACAAAGGGGCAGGACAGACGGTCTGAAAGATGCTGGCTCCCCTTACCCAGCTACTCAGACCCTCTGCTTTCCAGCTCCCCGGCCTGAGTGTGCAGCAAGGGTCCTGCACTGGGCCTGGGACAAGGCAGGGTGACAAAAGTGATTGCACTGGTGGAGAGAGTTGCAAAGTGAGAAGCAGTTCTCAGATTTAGCAGAAAGCAGAGGTGTGAACAGTGCCATGGAGCAGGTTGCCAGCGAGGGCTGCAGGTGGTAACATGAAGGCCAGAGCCTGGCTGCTTCCTCTACTTCAGTTTTGCCTAATGCTTCGTGTGCAGCATTCTTTTCAGTTAACTCTTTATTTTCCCTATCCTTTATGTGCATTCCTCACGTCTGTCAGTGCAGTCTCACCCTGAAGTGAAAAATTCCAGTGCTGACTCAAAACTAACTGCTGAAACTGAGCTCAGATTCCTGCTTCAGCTGGCTGGTACTGAGTGCTCCTCTGAGCTGCACCAAGCTGTTTGCTCATGGAGCATGGGATTTGCTCTCCACTGGGGTTCATTGCACCTGTTTAAAGAATTCTTTCAACCCAAGCTGCTGTCTGCCTCAGCAGCAGGAGTGAGGTGTCACTGCTTGCTGCTCTTTCTTTAGATTGATGAACCTTAACAGCAGTGGAGAATCAAAGTCTGGTTCCCACATAGTATCCTGCAAGTGGAGCCATAAGAGCTGCTCGCACAGGTCTCTCACAGTAGAGACCTCCTGATGTTGAGGGAGTTACTGAAGTTGAGTATTTATCAAAGTGAGATTCACCTCCTTAGAATCCAGACTGGGTGTGGAGTAGGTTGAGAGCAGCCCTGAAGAAAGAGCCTTGGGGGTGCTGAGCAGCTCCTCAGGAGCCAGCAGTGCCCTCCTGCAGCCCTCAGGCAGTTGTGTGCTGGGCTGCAGCCAGAGCAGGGTGGGCAGCAGAGGGGATTCTAGCACTGGGCTCTGCTCTGCTCAGACCTCACCTCCAATCCTGCCTCCAGTTCTGGTGTCCCCAGCAGGAGAAGGACACAGAGCTGCTGGAGTGAGTCCAGAGGAGGCCACAAAGATGCTCCAAGGGCTGGAGCAGCTCTGCTGTGAGCACAGGCTGAGGGAGCTGGGGGTGTGCAGCCTGGAGAGGAGAAGGCTCTGAGAAGACCTAATTATGACCTTCCAGTATCTGAAGGGGGCTTCAAGAAAGCTGGGGAGGGACTTCTTAGAGTGTCAGGGAATGATAGGACTGGGGAGAAGGATCCAAGCTGGAGAAGGGGAGAGGTAGATTAGAGTTCAGAAAGAAGCTGTTCCCCAGGAGGGTGGTGAGAGCCTGGCACAGGCTGCCCAGAGAGGTGGTGGCAGCCTCCTGCCTGGAGGTGTTTGCAGCCAGGCTGGATGTGGCTGTGAGCAACCTGCTGTGGTGTGAGGTGTCCCTGCCCATGGCAGGGGGGTTGGGACTGGCTGAGCCTTGAGGTCCCTTCCAGCCCTGACAGTTCTGTGAGTCTATGATTTTCTTTCCTGGGAGCTGCTCTGTGGTGTGCATGAACCACCCTGTGGAAAGGAGCACATGTCAGGAGAGCTGTGACAGATTCTTTCTGCTCTGTGCCCTTTGTGCCTCTGTGCCACACAGTGCTGTTCAGCTGGCTGTGCCCTTGGCTTGCTCAGCCCTGGGGGTTGCTGTTTCCCCAGGTGCCAAACCTCGCAGGGCTGTGCACGCTGAGGTTCCTCAGTGTCCTGGCTTTGAGCCATGAGCAGCTCAGAGCCCACAGGCAGAAAGTGTTTTCCCCCCAGAGGAGTAAGGAAGACACTTGCCCCGAGCTGGGTGCTGCATGCAAAGTGCTCTTTACAAAAGCAAACAGAAAGTACGAAAGGAGGAGGCTACAGACACTGTGCACCAAAGCAGAAGCAGCCTCAGCCCATTAGGCCAAAACCATCCAAGACCAGGCCCCAGCCAGGCCAAGGCCTTTGGCCCAGGGTGGGCTTAAAGTGCCCCCTTACCCCACTCAGCCTCCTAGGCTGCAGTACTGCCCTTCCCCCTGCCCCAGGCTTGCACACACCAGGCCTGAGCATGTCTGACATGCCCCCGCCAGCTATGCTGCTGGAAAGAGCTTGGCAGCTCACCTGCAAACCCCTGCACAGGAGCTGCTGCTGTGTCCAGACACAGCAGGGAGCAAGGGGCAGAGCTGGCTGTGGAACCACTTTACACAGGGCAATGCAGCATTATGGGATGGAACAGCAATTTGCAGTATCCTGTGTCCACCCTCTGGGCACAGTCTGCCCCCTCAGTACTCTGGGGTGCCCTCGAGGGCTTTCCTCTGTGGTCCTCAAGCTACCCCACTCAGGGCTGAATGTTTTTCAGTGAGCAGACATTTGAGAGAGGATTTAACACTCAGTTTGCTAACTCTGCACTTAGCACCGGTGTTAAGCATGGTGCTCTCCTTCTCTCCCCTCTGTTTCTTAGCCCACATATGGACCTGCAATAAATTCAGGTGTGGAGAGAAGAGGCGACCAGAGTATCACTGCTCCTGCTCAGATGACTGTGTGGAAAACCAGGACTGCTGTGTCAATTATCAGAGTGTTTGCAAAGGTAAATGCCCTCAGCAGGGCTCTGCAGTGCCTCCTGTGCCCATATATGTGTGAAAGGAGCAAGGACATGATACAGCTTTGAAAGCATGCAGTAAATGACACCCCACGCCCCTTACACTTGTCAGTAAGTGTGCTGTCTCGAAACAATAAACTGCACTCCTTTGTTTTAAGGAGAGGCAAGCTGGCTTGAAGAAGAGTGTGAGGACATTGCTGAAGCCCAGTGTCCAAAAGGGTGAGCATCCTGCATCTTTGCATAGCTCTGCTCTTTGCTTATGTGCCATTTTGGAAACTGTTTGCCCTTCTGTGCCTCCCTGGGGCCTGCTTGCCTCCCATCCCCACAGCAGGAGCAGCTGGCAGACAGGGCACACCTGCTCAGCCCCCTTGGGGATGCTCACTAACAGAGCAGGTTGCTCTGTCCCAGTAGCCCCCACCTGTCCCAGTGCTTGCCTGAACCCTGCTGCCTCACAGCTGTGTGCTCTGGGCACTCTGCCTTCTGCCACCCTCACTGTTCTAAATGTGATCCAGTGCCTCCTGTCCCTAAGATCTTTGGGACCCACCCAGCAATCTCAGGTTCCTCAGGCTGCCTGCCTCCCCTCTCACTTCTAAAGCTCCTTCTGCTTCCTTGCCCATTCCAGCCCCACAGCTGCAGAATGTGGGCAGGTCACTGTGCCAGTGGGGCAGCATTAGAACCAGAGGACTGTTTTGATTGGAAGAAACCTTTTAAGATCATCAACTGCTAATCCAACACTACTCTCACCACTAAACCGTGGCCCTAAGCACCACATGTACACATGGGATAATCAGTGATACAGACATCCTTGCATTATGGGATCCCTGTATCCTTGGCTGGGGCTGATGAGATTGAGAGCAGCCCTGCAGAGAAGGCCTTGGGGGTGCTGGGGGGAGAAGCTGGCCAGGAGCCAGCAATGGGCACTGGCAGCACAGGAGGCCAAGAGCAGCCTGGGCTGCAACCAAAGCAGCATTGCCAGAGCTGGAGAGAGAGGATCCTGCCCCTCTGCTCTGCTCTGGGGAGACCTCCCTGCAGGGCTGGGGCCAGCTCTGGGATCTTCAACACAAAAGAAACACAAACCTGTTGGAGAGAGGCCAGAGGGGGCCACAAAAATGATCAGAGGGCTGGAGAGCCTCCCCTGTGGGGCCAGGCTGGGAGAGTTGGAGCTGTTCAGCCTGGAGAAGACAAGGCTCCAGGGAGACCTCAGAGAAGCCTTCCACTATCTGAAGGGGCTCCAGGAGAGCTGGGGAGGGACTTTAAACAAGGGCTGGGAGTGCCAGGATGAGGGACAGTGGCTTTGAGCTGGGAGAGGGGAGACTGAGACTGGAGATAGGGAACAAATTCTTGAGAATGAGGGTGGGGAGACACTGGCACAGGTTGCCCAGGAGGCTGTGGCTGCTCCCTCCCTGGAGGTGTTCAAGGTCAGGTTGGATGAGGCCTTGAGGTCTAATGGGAAGTGTGCCTGCCCATGGCAGGGTTGAAACTGGATGACCTTTAAGGTCCTTCCAATCCAAACCATTTTATGAATCTGTAAATCAGCATTCAGGCTCAAACAGAACAGCAGAGCTCCCAGCCAGGACCAAGCCTGCCTTGTTTGTGCTGCTCTTGCTGCACCCTCTGCTTGTGTGTCTGAGTGATGAATGGAAGTGACTTAAACAGTCTTGATGGAAAAGGTTTCCACTGGAAATAGTTTGTAGCTATGCTGTGGGGATGAATTCAGTTCAGTTATGTTCTTGCCTGAAGAGCTTCAAAAAAGTATCATCAGAAGTTTTCATTTTGCTTTTGAAATGCTGCTGTGCTGGGGACAGTTCTAGTTTCATGATGGCATTCAACAAGTCCAAGTGCCAGGTGCTGCACATTGGCCACAGCAACCCCAGGCAGTGCTGCAGGCTGGGGTCAGAGTGGCTGAGAGCAGCCAGGCAGAGAGGGACCTGGGGGGAGTGGTGGACAGCAGCTGAACAGGAGCCAGCAGTGTGCCCAGGGGGACAAGAAGGCCAAGGGCATCCTGGCCTGCATCAGGAAGAGTGTGGCCAGCAGGAGCAGGGAGGTCATTGTGGCCTGTGCTCAGCACTGGTTAGGCCACACCTTGAGTCCTGTGTCCAGTTCTGGGCTCCTCAGTTTAAGAAGGACATTGAGAGACTTGAAGGTGTCCAGAGAAGGGCAACAAGGCTGGGGAGGGGTCTGGAGCACAGCCCTGTGAGGAGAGGCTGAGGGAGCTGGGGTTGCTTAGCCTGCAGAAGAGGAGGCTCAGGGAGACCTTCTTGCTCTCTGCAACTCCCTGCAGGAAGGTTGTAGCCAGGTGGGGGTTGGTCTCTTCTCCCAGGCCCCCAGCAGCAGAACAAGAGGACACAGTCTCAAGCTGTGCCAGGGGAGGTTTAGGCTGGAGATGAGGAGAAAGTTCTTCCCAGCAAGAGGAATTGGCCACTGGAATGTGCTGCCCAGGGAGGTGGTGGAGTCCCCATCCCTGGAGGTGTTCAAGAGGGGACTGGATGAGGCCCTTGGAGCCATGGGTTAGTTGTCAGGAGGTGTTGGGTGCTAGGTTGGACTTGATGACCTCTGAGGTCTTTTGCAGCCTTATTAATTCTATGATTCTAGGATTAGGAAGCTGTTCCCCTTATGGGCTGAGTAGAAAGGCAACAGCCTTGTGCAGCTCTTGGTGTGATGGGGTAGGGCAGCTCCTGTTGTTCCCTGCTCTGTAGGGCTGCTTGTTATTCAGAGCCTCCTTCCAGGGCATGCAGAGTAACTCTCCTGAAATTGTTTTAGTCCTGGCACAGGCACAGATGTTGCAATAGCAGCCAAGGCAGGAAAGGATGATGTGTGGTCAGAGTTGAATCAAACAGTGTTGACTGAGGGCTCTTCTCAGACTGTTAGCACACAAGCCTCTGCTAAACTACCAGCTCAGTAAACAGTGCCCTGCTTCCTGTGGTGGGGCAGGCCGCAGCACAGGTAACTATAGCTCAGTGCTCCTGGGGAGCCTGCAGCTGGTGCTCGGGAGCAGAGCCTGCTGGCTGGAGTCACCCTGCAGGGCTGGCTGGGCTGTGGTTCCAGCTGGCTTTGCTCTGATGAAGAGTGGACAGCAGGCAGTGCAGGGTTCATTGGGAGATCATAGCATAGATCATCAAGTCCAACCTGGCACCCAACACCTCCTGACAACTAACCCATGGCTCCAAGGGCCACATCCAGTCCACTCTTGAACACCTCCAGGGATGGGGACTCCACCACCTCCCTGGGCAGCACATCCCAGTGGCCAATTCCTCTTGCTGGGAAGAACTTTCTCCTCATCTCCAGCCTAAACCTCCCCTGGCACAGCTTGAGACTGTGTCCTCTTGTTCTGCTGCTGGGGGCCTGGGAGAAGAGACCAACCCCCAGCTGGCTACAACCTCCCTGCAGGGAGTTGGAGAGAGCAAGAAGGTCTCCCCTGAGCCTCCTCTTCTCCAGGCTAAGCAACCCCAGCTCCCTCAGCCTCTCCTCACAGGGCTGTGCTCCAGACCCCTCCCCAGCCTTGTTGCCCTTCTCTGGACACCTTCAAGTCTCTCAATTGAACTGAGGAGCCCAGAACTGGACACAGGACTCAAGGTGTGGCCTAACCAGTGCTGAGCACAGGGCACAATGACCTCCCTGCTCCTGCTGGCCACACTCTTCCTGATGCAGGCCAGGATGCCCTTGGCCTTCTTGTCCCCCTGGGCACACTGCTGGCTCCTGTTCAGCTGCTGTCCACCACTCCCCCCAGGTCCCTCTCTGTTTGGCTGCTCTCCAGCCTCTCCTGATCTCAGTGAGGCTGAGCCAGTGCTCAACGTGGAGTAGACACCTAAGTCTCTCCAGGACCAGGTTCTGTTACTCCATAGGATTCTAATCTTGCCAGGCTATCAGATTTCAGGGAGGGGCTCTGCCCAGTGTGCTGGCATGAAATAATACACGGAGAATTTAGCCCTGCTGAAGCACTGTGTCCTGGGGCTTAGCTGGGTGGATTTCCTGGGGTCACTGTGGTTTTTGTTGCACTTCAAGCTCAGTGTTGTTTGTTCTCTCTTGACTGAGCTGGAATTGCTGCTGATTCCTTTCCTCTTGTATTTGAGGATTGCTGTTATGCTTCCAGTTGAGGCTTTACTCTGCTCTTGTCAGACCACACCTCCAACACTGTGGCCAGTTCTGGTGTCCCCAGTGTAAGAAGGACAAGGAACTGTTGAAGTGAGTCCAGAGGAGGCCACAAAGATCATCCAAGGGCTGGAGCAGCTCTGCTGTGAGGCCAGGCTGAGGGAGCTGGGGGTGTGCAGTCTGGAGAGGAGAAGGCTCCAGGGGGACCTCAGAGTTGCCTGCCAGGACCTGAAGGGATCCTGCAGGAAGGCTGCAGAGAGACTTCTCCTGAGGGTGTCTGGAGCCAGGCCAAGGGGGAATGGTTTGGAGCTGAGGCAGAGCAGGGTTAGAGTGGAGCTGAGGAAGAAGTTCTTCAGTGTGAGGGTGGTGAGACTGGCACAGGCTGCCCAGGGAGGCTGTGGCTGCCTCCTCCCTGGGGGTGCTCAAGGCCAGGCTGGATGAGGCCTTGGGCAAGCTGTGCTGCTGAGAGGTGTCCCTGCCCATGGGAGGGAGGTTGGAGTAGATGATCTCCGAGGTCCCATCCAACCTGAGCATTCTGAGACTGATGTGCAGCTTTGTGTCTGACTTCTGTGCCAAGTAGTGCAGAAGCTTTGCTTCCTGTGCTGTGTGCAGGCCCAGGGTGTAGGTGGGAGGCAGCAGTTTGCTCTGTATGTGTTTAGCTTTCCAGGGGGACTTGCTTTTCTTCTTTTCTCCTTTCCTTTCTTCTGTGTTTCTCTTTTGGTTGTGGTGTAACTTGCCTGCAGTGAGGCAGGTCAGCCTGGCAGTGTGCTCTGCAGTGCTGGGCTCTTGACCATGCCCACTGGTGGACCTGTGCTGCCTGCATGGTGTTTCCAACGAAGCCAGTGCCTAGGAGGGGATGACTGGCAGTGCATTTCCTGCAGTGGAGGCAGGATGTGGCTGTGGTCTCTGTATTTACCCCAGAGCAGGGAGACACCCTTGTCATGCCGCTTGCACACAGCCTGCATGAATCCCTGGCAGCCCCAACCTTGGGCCTCCCAGGCCTGCCAGCTCTCGGTGGCCTCTTGCTGGAGCAGCAAGGGGGACCTTGGCTACCAACAGCAAACAGCCCTGGAGGCTGCTGCTGCGGCTCAGAGCTGAGCTCAGGGCAGCTTTCTAGGGGCCTTTCTCCAGAGGTGGAGCAGTTTGCCAGGGTCAGCGTCGCTCTGCCTCCCTGAGCGCGGGGACGGCAGCGACCGGGAGCCGCAGTGTGCGCGGCGCAGGAGAGCCGAGCTGGCCACGCTCCCTGCCTCTGGCAGTGCTCCGTTTTGCCAGGGTTAATTTGACATGTGCCAGGGCTCAGTAGCTGGGGTTGCAGACAAGCAAAACATGTACTTAGCAGTTGGCTGCCTTGGAAATGCCAAACCAGAAGGGGTTGCGTCAAGTCCCTTGCAAGGAGCTGCTGTGAATTTGGGTTGGGTTCTTCTGTTTGGGTTTTTTGGTGTTTTTTTAGATGTAGACTTGTCTGTAGGTAGTGGTGCCCAGGCCTTGCCTCAGCTGAGCAGTCTCTGCCTCAGAGTGCATATTTTTAGGGCAGCAAACTTGGCAGTGAGGATTTTCAGACCTCTGTGCTGGAAGGATTGCCTTTGGGGGGAGGTGGAGAAGGCAGGGCAAGAGGTGCAGAGAGCACAATCTGTGGTGTGAAAAATCCCCCTAAGAGGTGCAGAGGTGGCACATGGAGCTTCCCTGCTCTGCTCTGCCAAGCAGCTTGAATCCTGGTCTGAAGGTCATGGAGTTCTTGTCCCTAACTAAGTTCCCTTACCAGCATGTTGAAGGGATTGTATTAAATATACCATAAAGGGAAGCCAGGCTTCACACAGGCTCCTCACAGCCTGGGGGCAGCTTTGGGCCACTCCACTGGGGCAGGGAGGCTGCTGGTGGTGTGGTTATCTGGCAGTGGGAGGTTTAAAATGCTGTGAAATTAAACTGAACACTGCCAAGGTTTGACTGATCCTAAATAGGTTGAGGTTAGTGTCATGAAGCAACAGCTGTGGGCAGTGGAGAGAGACTGTGGCTGACAACACATCTGGGTGCCTCTGGTTACTGACCTGGATGAACAGCCCCATGGATGCTCCAGGCTTGGGGCAGAGTGCTGGAAACTGCCCAGCAGAAAAGGACCTGGGGGTGCTGGGTGACAGCAGCTGAATGTGAGCCAGCAGTGTGCCCTCGTGGGCAAGAAGGCCACCAGCACCTGGCCTGGATCAGCAGTGGTCTGGGCAGCAGGAGCAGTGCAGGGATTGTGCCCCTGGACAGGGCACTGGGGAGACCACACTTTAAGTCCTGGGCTCAGTTTTGGGGCCCTCACTCCAAGGACATTGAGGGCTGGAGCAGGTCCAGAGAAGCGCAGGAAAGCTGAGGAAGGGTCTGGAGAACAGGGCTGGGGAGAAGCAGCTGAGGGAGCTGGGGGTGTTGAGGCTGGAGAAGAGGAGGCTGAGGGAGACCTCATTGCTCTCTACAGCTCCCTGAGAGGAGGCTGCAGTGAGGTGGGGGTTGGGCTCTGCTCCCTAGTCTCAGGTGATAGAAGGAGAGGTAATGGCCTGAAATTGTGCCAGGGGAGGGTTAGGTTGGAGAGGAGGAAAAACTTCTTTACTGCCAGAGTGGTCAGGGATTGGCACAGGCTGCCCAGGGGGGTGGTGGAGTCCCCATCCCTGGAGGGGTTCCAGCAAGGTGTGGCCATGGCACTTGGGGCCAGGGTTGGGTGGCCATGGTGGGGTTGGGTTGCTGGCTGGGCTGGGTGATCCCAGAGGGCTTCTCCAGCTGAAACATGTCTGTGACTCTATGATCTTGCAATTGCATCTTAATACTGCATTCTGTCTGGGGTCTAAGGTAGGTTGTGTCATGGCTCTGACTGCTGTCCAGCTCGTCCATCCTGAGAGCATTTCAGTCACCATGAGTTGGTGGCCTGAGTGCAGTCAGTCTGACTGGGGATGTTTCATTGCCAGGGACTGTTTGGCTGTTTTTGTGGAGCACCTCACTAAGGCAGCTCCACACTTCATGAACAGCCTTTCTCTCCAGTCCTCACTCTTTTATTTTGGGAAACTGGAGTGAAAGAAACTTCTGAGAAGGAAACTTCTTCACTTCACACTTCATAAATATGAGCAGGGGAAAGGAGCTTGCAGTTGGCTTCTGGAATCAACTCAGTTCCTTTGTGTGAATCTGCACTTTCAGGGGCTGCTGCTGGTGCACTGCAGTCATTTGATTGAGTTCTTTTCAGTCTCCTGTGTCCTCATATCCATAGATCACAGACAGGATTGTTTTTACCTTCAAGGACATTACTGGTGCCTGTTCCTGTCTGTGATACAATACTGAGTACTTAGAGTTGGGAAGAAATTGTTCAACAGGACTGAAGCTGGGAGCAATTGGCCAGCAGATGGACAGAGGGGATTCTGCCTCTCTGCTCTGCTCTGCTGAGACCTCACCTGCAGGGTTGTGTCCTGTGTTGGATCCCTCAACACAGGAGAGGCATGACCAGAGGATTGCAAAGATGCTCAGAGGGCTGGAACGCCTCTGCTGTGGGACAGGCTGGGCGAGCTGGGGTTGTTAAACCTGGAGAAGAAAAGGCTCCAGGGAGACCTTAGAGCTGCATTTCAATATCTGCAGGGGAGCTGCAGGCTGGTTGGGGAGGGACTATTCAGAAGGGGCTGCAGAGATAGGAGGAGAGGCAGTGGTTTGAAACTGGAGCAGGGCAGAGTTAGGTTGGGCATCAGGAGGAAGTTCTGCACAGGGAGGCAGGGGAGACACTGGCACAGGCTGCCCAGGGAGGTGGTTGAGGTCCTTTCCCTGGAGACATTCAAGCTCAGCCTGGATGTGTCCCTGGGCAGCCTGCTCTAGCTGGGGATGTCCCTGCTGCCTGCTGGGGCTTGGACAAGATGCCCTGGGAGGGTCCCTTCCAGCCCAGTGCAGTCTGTGGCTCTGTGCTGGTTGCAGTGAATGAGGGTTTGAGTTGATGTCAAATTCCATGCAGAGAGTGTAACAGTGTGCCACTCACAGGGGCAGGTTTTTCAGTTCAGAGCTTGGTTCTCCTTGGTTAAATCAATACAAGATGGAAGGGGTGACCTTATTGCTCTCTACAACTACCTGAAGGAGGTTGTAGCCAGGCAGAGGTTGGTCTCTTCTCCCAGGCAGCCAGCACCAGAACAAGAGGACACAGTCTCAGGCTGCGCCAGGGCAGGTTTAGGCTGGAGGTTAGGAAGAAGTTCTACACAGAGAGAGAGATTGGCCACTGGAATGTGCTGCCCAGGGAGGTGGTGGAGTCACCATCACTGGAGGTGTTCAGGAGGAGACTTGCTGGGGTGCTTGGTGCCATGGGTTAGTTGTTTAGGTGGGTTGGATTGGTTGATGGGTTGGACGCAATGATCTTGAAGGTCTCTTCCAACCTGGTGTATTGTATTGTATTATTGTAACAGATGGGTGCTGGTTTGATCTTGCAGATCCTGTCCACTGGGCTTCCTTAGTTTAGTGCAATGCATCTGTAAAAGCACAGAGTCCCTTCCTTCAGCTAGGCTGAGGGGCTTCAGGAGTGACCAAGCAAAGCCACGGCCTCTGCTCCCACTTGGAGGTGGAAGGAACTTGAAGGGGCTGAGCCTTGCTCCAGTGAGGCTGCTAGAATAGAATGGAATAGGATAGGATAGGATAGGATAGGATAGGATAGGATAGGATAGGATAGGATAGGATAGGATAGGATAGGATAGGATAGGATAGAATTACTCAAGGTGGAAAAAACCTTTGAGATCACCAAGTCCAACCTCTCACCCAGCACCATCTGATCAACTCAACCATGGCACCAAGGGCCTCACCCAGGCTCTTCCTAAACACCTCCAGGGATGGGGACTCCACCACCTCCCTGGGCAGCACATTCCAGTGGCCAATTCCTCTTGCTGGGAAGAACTTTCTCCTCATCTCCAGCCTAAACCTCCGCTGGCACAGCTTGAGACTGTGTCCTCTTGTTCTAGTGCTGGGGCCTGGCAGAAGAGACCAACCCCCAGCTGGCTACAACCTCCCTTCAGGGAGTTGCAGAGAGCAAGAAGGTCTCCCCTGAGCCTCCTCTTCTGCAGGCTAAGCAACCCCAGCTCCCTCAGCCTCTCCTCACAGGGCTGTGCTCCAGACCCCTCCCCAGCTTTCTTGCCCTTCCCTGGACACCTTCAAGTCTCTCAATGTCCTTCTTGAACTGAGGAGCCCAGAACTGGACACAGGACTCAAGGTGTGGCCTAAGCAGTGCTGAGCACAGGGCACAATGACCTTCCTGCTCCTGCTGGCCACACAGTTCCTGCTGCAGGCCAGGATGCCATTGACCTTCTTGTCCCCTTGGGCACACTGCTGGCTCATATTCAGCTGCTGTCAACCAGTCCCCCCAGGTCCCTCTCTGCCTGGCTGCTCTCAGCCACTCTGCCCCCAGCCTGTAGCACTGCCTGGGTTGCTGTGGCCAATGTGCAGCACCTGGCACTTGGATGTGTTCAATCTCCTGCCCTTGGACTCTGCCCATCTGTGCAGCCTGGCAAGGTCCCTCTGCAGAGCTCTCCTACCACCTATGGCTTCCAGGGGCCTCTGGCCTTGTTTATGTCACATGAGTTTGTGCCTTTGTCACAGTTTCCCTGAGCCTGCCCTCCTGCAGCCCGCAGCCTCTGGGCAGGGCTGCCATGCCAGCCTGCCAGCTCTGCTCACCTCTGTGCCAGCCTGGGCACCTTCCTGCTTGGGAAGATTTCCTTCCTTGGCCTGCTCTGTTATCCCATAATGAGCATCACTGTGACTTGGGGGAAACTTTGTTGTAATAAGTGATAGGAAATGCTTCTCAGAGCCTGTCTTCTAATGCTGCACTTTCTGTTTGTTCAGCTTCACCAAGTCTCCAGTGCTGCTGTTCTCCTTGGATGGCTTCAGAGCAGAGTACTTGCAGACGTGGGGTAGCCTTCTGCCTGTCCTGAGCAAGCTCCGTGAGTAGTGCCGTGGTGCACAGCAGCCTCCTCTCCCACCTGGAACAGCCAGCCAGGCAGCCAGCCTCCTCCTCCCAGCCCTCCCTCTCCTGCCATGCAACACAGCAGCGGTGCACAGGGAGGTGTGGGAGTGTGGAAGAGCAAAGGGAGGCTGGGCATGAGGAGAGGCCTTCTGGGCTTAGAGTCATAGCACTGTCAGGGTTGGAAGGGACCTCAAGGATCAGCCAGTTCCAGCCCCCTGCCATGGGCAGGGACACCTCACACTACAGCAGGTTGCTCACAGCTTGCAGTGACCCAATGCAGTATTAGGGTGTCAGGGAATGATAGGACTTGGGGGGATGGAGCAAAACTAGAAGTGGGGAGATTGAGATTGGCTGTGAGGAAGAAGTTGTTCCCCAGGAGGGTGGTGAGAGCCTGACACAGGTTGCCCAGGGAGGTGGTGGCAGCCTCCTGCCTGGAGGTGTTTGCAGCCAGGCTGGAGGTGGCTGTGAGCAACCTGCTGTAGTGTGAGGTGTCCCTGCCCATGGCAGGGGGTTGGGACTGGCTGAGCCTTGAGGTCCCTGTGATTCATTGTTGAAGCAGCCTGTGCTGTGTTTAGCAGTAGGCTGCTTTTTGCTCTGAGCTTCCTTTAGCTCTTCAAACCAGACCCACTTTTTGCTCTCTGGAGCATACTGCCTCATCTTTGGGTGGATGGTTTTGAAAGGGGAGAGCAAGGCAGGAAAGCAGTTGGTTATATTTGCAAAAGAAGCTGGAGAAGGAAATGCTGAGGACCAGGAGATCTGGAGGGGCTGCTGAAAATCTGCTGAATCTGAAACAAAAGGCTTCTTTTAAATAGAAATTAGAGCCTCAGAAGTGCCTCTTTCCCCCAGCTTCTCTTGTGTCTCTCTTAACTTTGTAGTCTCTAAGTAACTTCAGATACTTTTCCTGCCTCTCTTCTGGCTGTGGTCTGGAAGGAACTGATGGGATTTCTTGATGTCAATCTTCTTGTCAGTCAGAAATTACTGCCTGGGGCTGGCTGGTTTCAGTTTAACTAAGAATAACTCAGTAAAAACCCTTGCTGCTTGTCCTGGGGTTGTCACCACTCCATCTCCTCCAGAGGGTAACAATTCCCAGATGTAGCTGCGGGGTTTTTGGGCTTTTTTTGTCAGAGTCAAATGAGACATTGGAAATTATTTCATTAAACACAGTTAGGGAAGGTCCAACTGAAGGAGCCTCGTTGGGCATTGGGAGAGCTTGGCTGCTGCAAGTGCTTATAGCTCTGCCTCAGAGACAGAGTTCTGTAGCACTTCCAGGCTGCCACATCCCGAGGGAGGCTGTGGCTGTCCCCTCCCTGGAGGTGTTCAAGACCAGGCTGGATGAGGCTTTGAGCAGCCTGGGCTGGTGGGAGGTGTCCCTGCCCATGGCAGGGGTTGGAACTGGATGAGCTTTGGGGTCCCTTCCAACCCAACCCATCCTGTGCATGACTGAGCAGAAAGTTGCTGCATTCTTTGGTCTGGACAGGCTGCAGTGCAGCCCCTCTCAGTGACTCTGTAATGAGCTCTGTCCACTGACCCCAGGCTAAGTTCTGAGCAGTAAGAAATATCAATATCTTAGTATCTCCATGAAGGCACTTCACTTCTCCAGGGCCAAGGGGCTTTTGATGGCCAAAACTTGAAATGGGAAAGGATTGTAAGCCCAGAATGTCTAACAGGACAGGACTGAGATACAACAAAGTAAGGAACACTCTGGGGAAAAATATGATCCCTGCATGACTCTGGAGCACTGCTTGGGGGTCTGATAGAAGATTGTTACAAGACTGTGGTGACAGGATGAGGACTTTGAGCTGGGAGAGGGCAGATTTAGACTGGAGATGAGGAAGAAATTCTCCACAGTGAAGGTGGTGAGACACTGGCACAGGCTGCCCAGGGAGGCTGTGGCTGCCTCCTCCCTTGAGGTCACACACACAGAGAATCAGCCAGGTTGGAAAAGATCTCAGAGATCATCAAGTCCAACCTATTACCTAATACCTAACCCCTCCTGACAACTAAACCATGGCTTCAAGAGCCACATCCAATCCTTTTCTGAACACCTCCAGGGATGGGGAATCCACCATCTCCCTGGGCAGCACATTCCAGTGACCAGTTACTCTCTCTGGGAAGAACTTCCCCCTCACCTTGAGCCTAAATTTGTCCTGGCACAGCTTGAGACTGTGTCCTCCTGCTCTGTTGCTGGTTGCCTGGGAGAAGAGACCAACCCCCAGCTGTCTACAACCTCCTTTCGAGGTTGTTCCAGGCCAGGCTGGATGAAGCCTTGAGCAGCCTGGGCTGGTGGGAGGTGTCCCTGCCCGTGGCAAGGGGTTGGAACTGGATGCTCTTGAAGATCCCTTCCAAACCAACCCATTCTGTGATTCTATGGTGCCAAGGACTGCAGCTTCTTCAGCTTTCTCTTGTTACAAGCCATGATTTCTAGCTTTTTGTTTGTTTGCTTTCATCATAGGAAAATGGTAGGGGAAAAGCTCAGATCAGGCAAATTTTCTTCAGTGAGAGAAAAGCAGTGCTGGGAACGAAAACTGGTGGCACTGAGATGTGCCACAGAAGCACTTCTCATGAGGGTGTCTAGAGACAGGGCAAGGGGAAATGGTTTGAAGCTGAGAGGGGTTGGACTGGAGCTTAGGAAGGAGTTCTTCAGTCTGAGGGTGGTGAGACTGGAATAGGCTGCCCAGGGAGGTTGTGGCTGCCTCCTCCCTGGGTCGTGATCAAGGCCAGGCTGGATAAGCAGCCAAGCCTAGTTGAGAGATGGCCCTGCCTGTGGCAGGGGGCTTGGAGTAGATGATCCCTGAGATCCTTTCCAGCCTGAGCCATTCTGTGAATACATTTAGCCAGCTTCTAACTGAATGTGGGGAGGGACATGAAAGGTTCACTCCAGAGTGCTGAAGAATGGAAACCATCTGGAAAGGGTGTGGGGCTGGTTTTCCTTTGTGTGGGTTTGTTTTGCTGTTGGGTTTTATTAGGCATGTGTCTTCATAAAAGAGACTTGCAAGGGGTTTGGTTGCTGTCCTTTTGCTGATTTTTCTTCCTTCCTCCCTCTAGAGGAGTGTGGGACATACACCTCCAGCATGAGACCAGTCTACCCTTCCAAGACCTTCCCTAATCATTACTCCATTGTCACAGTAAGAGTTCTTGTCCGTGATGCTTCCCCTGCTGAAGGGCCTCTTCACTCTCAGGGTGTCTCCAAGGGAATGTTTCCTTGATGGATTGTTGCAGCCTTAGGGTTTGCCTGCAGAGCATGAAAACGTGCAGCCTGCACTTTTCATCTGATGCAGCTGAACAGGTGCTGTGGAACACAGCATCCAGGGGGACAGAACTCATCTGGATCTGATCTGAACCTTCCCAGGGGAGCAGCAATGCCCTCAGAGGTCATGCTGCTCTCCAGCTCCTCCTGTGTGTAAATATTTCCACTGAATTGCAGATTGCTCTGGAAGCTGAGAGCAGCAGTCTGCTCTCAACTGCAGGCCTTGCTCTGCTTCTTTAAGACAGCTTGGCATGAGACAGCCAAGAGGATTTGAGCCTAGCACTGATGCTGACCCTGTGATGGACTGCTCCCAAACCTGAAAGGCAGTGTCACAAAACCCATCTGGTAAATATATCACCTTCTGAGTAGAGGAGGAAGAAGAAAAACAGGTTTTGAGCACCACATGCAGGGTTAGAATCCAGCAGATGCTTCTTACTTGCACTATTTCAGAACTGGAGGACAATCAGATAGTGGAGGACCTGCAGCTGCTTCTCTTCCCAGTTAGTCAGGCCTGGGTCCTGGTCTGTGAGGAGCACAGGGCAGCAGTGCTGTCAGTGGTGTCATCCTCCCAGATAGCCTGGGCTAAGTGCATTAGTCCTGCCCTGCAGCCATGGGAGAGTGGCCCTAAACACAGCACTCGTGACAAGCAGCAGGCTGGTGTTTATCAGGGTCCTGCTGGTGTTTATCAGGGTCCTGCTGGTGTTCCCTCCTTTAAGGCAGAAAGGAGCTCACTGCTTGCAGGTAGAGCACCAAGCCTGTTCAAATCACCTAACCTGTGCCTCTGACCACTGCTTGGGTCGTGGTTATCCCTAGCTGGAGCTCTCTGCTCCTTCTGTGCACCTCTCCTTGGAAATCCCCAGGTGCAATGGAGGTCCAGCATAGCTCCATGGCCACTGGTACTAAAGGTACAGCAGATGGGCTGAGAGTGCTTCCCAGTAGGATCCCAGGGCAAGTTGCTTGCCTGTGTGTTTTAACTGCTTCTCACTGAACAGCAGTTATGAATTGGAAGGTAGAGCTTGGGCTGTTCAGCCTGGAGAAGAGAAGGCTCTGGGGAGACCTTGGAGCTGCATTTCAGTATCTGCAGGGGAGCTGCAGGCAGGCTGGGGAGGGACTGTTCTGAAGGGACTGTGGGAATAGGCCAAGGGGCAAGGGTTTGGAACTGGAGCAGGGCAGAGTTAGGTTGGACATTAGGAGGAAGTTCTGCACAGGGAGGCTGGGGAGACGCTGGAACAGGCTGCCCAGGGAGGTGGTGGAGACTCCATCCCTGGAGACATTCAAGCTCAGCCTGGACGTGTCCCTGGGCAGCCTGCTCTAGGTGGAGATGTCCCTGCTGCCTGCAGGGGCTTGCACAAGATGCTCTAGGAGGGTCCCTTTCAAGTCAGTTCAAGCTGTGAGTCTGTGATGCTGTGCAGTTTGGATCTGGAGCAGCTGGGGGTTAGGAGTCACACAGAGATGATTCAGAGCATCTTTGTCTAGTCGCCTTCTGCTTGTGTAGCCAGAAGCTTCTTCCTCTTTGTACCACTGCTGCAAGGTGTGTTCTCAATTGCAGGGGCTGTATCCTGAATCTCATGGTATCATTGATAACAAGATGTATGACCCCAAAAGAAATGCATCTTTCACCCTTAGAAGTGAAGAGAAGTTCAACCCTCAGTGGTACCAAGGACAGCCTGTAAGTATGGATGCAGTGCTGGGAGCCTGCAGCAGCCTGCTCTTACCTAATAGCTCTTGCATCTGCAGGGATGTTGAAAGAGTACAGAGGGTACCTCTGAGCCAGCCAAGAAACATTACTCAATGTGATGAGGAACTCCCATAGGAGAGCTGCAAACAAACAAACCAAGTGCAGCAGCTCTTGTTGCACTTACTGGCAGATCTCCTGAGCAGGAAGCTGGCTTCAAATGAGTAATAGAGATAACAGCTGCTGAGCTGAGGTGGGGTTGCACTTAACTGCTCTGAGGAAGCTGCCAGTTGGTGTTAGTGCTGAGCAGCAGGAAAGGTTTACTCCCAGCCCCAGGTGGTGCTGGGGCTGCAGAGGCTGCCTGGGGGAGGCAATGTCTTGGTGCCATTGTTCAGGAGACAGGAGACAGCCATCACCACGGGGTGGCAGGGGGAAGCTTGGGTGGCTACAGCCTGCAGAGTGGGAAGGGGACAGGTGTGACTGTGCAGCTGTGTGGACAGGAGCAAGATTTGGAGCTCCTGGGGTTTGGTTTGGGGATTTATGTGAGGAAAGAACAGAGTGTTCTGCTGGGGTCCCAACAGCAATGGAAAAGGGAGAGCAGCTGATGGAGCACAGCTGACACTGTCCTGCAGGGCATCCTGGTGTCTGACCTGGGAGGACACAGACCTGAGGGGGGATAAGGCTGAAAGGCTGTACTCAGAGTTGTGGTCAGCAGCTCAGTGTGACAAGTGACATCCCTCAGGGATGGGTACTGGGACCAGTGCTGTTTAGCATCTCTGTGGGCAGTGGGATTGAGGGACCCTCAGCAAGTCTGCAGATGACACCAAGCTGTGTGGCCTGATTGACAAGCTGAGGAAAGGGATCCATCCACAAGGACTCAGGCTGGAGAGGTTGGCCCAAGCCAACCTCATGAAGTTCAACAAGGCCAAGTGCAAGGTTCTGCAGCTGCCTGAGGGCAATCCCAAGCACGAATCCAGACTGGCTGAGGAGTGGATTTGAAGCAGCCTGGCAGAGAAGGCCTTGGGGGTGTCAGTTGGTGACAAACTCCCCAGGAGCCAGCACTGGTCCCTGGCAGCCCAGAGCCAGATGAGTGCTGAGCTGCATCCAGAGCAGGGAGAGCAGCAGCACAGGGAGGGGATTCTGCCCCTCTGCTCTGCTCTGCTCTGCTCAGCCCCCAGCTAGCATGCTTCATCAGGTTTTGGGGCCCCCAGCACAAGAAGGAGCTGGAGCTGCTGGAGAGGGTCCAGAGAAGGCTCTGAAGATGATCAGAGAGCTGCAGAACCTCCCCTGTGGAGACAGGCTGAGTGAGTTGGGGCTGTTCAGCATGGAGAAGAGAAGGCTCCAGAGAGACCTCAGAGCAGCCTTCCAGTACCTGAAGGGCTCCAGGAAATGTGGGGCAAGGGCTGGGGGTGCCAGGATGAGGAACAATGGCTTTGGTCAGTGTAGATATAGGAAGTTAGTGTTAGATATAGGAAGAAATTCTTGGCAGTGAGGGTGGTGAGACCCTGGCACAGGCTGCCCAGGGAGGCTGTGGCTGCCTCCTCCCTGGAGGTGCCCAAGGCCAGGCTGGATGAGGCCTCGAGCAAGCTGTGCTGGTGGGAGGTGTCCCTGCCCGTGGCAGGGGGCTGGCACTGGGTGATCTTTGGGGTCCCTTGCAACCCAACCCATTCTGTGATTCTCTCAGTGTCCAAAGTGCAGCAGGCAACACTTGGAGTGTTTGCACTTGCAGGAGGGTGCAGAGCTGTGTGGGTGGAGGTGCTCTGGTAGGTGCCAGCGAGCTGCAGTGCTGAGGGTGCTGGCTCTTCCCTGCAGATCTGGCTCACTGCCATGTACCAGGGGCTGCGGGCAGCCACCTTCTTCTGGCCGGGCTCGGACGTCGCCGTCAACGGGAGCTTCCCCAGCCTCTATGAGATCTACAATGGGTATGTCAGTGCTGTGCCCTGGGGTGCCCACCGCTGCACTGGGCACATGCCAGGCACTGCTGCTGCTCAGGCACATGGTTTAGTGCTGGCCTTGCAGTGCTGGGTCGAAGGCTGGAGGGCTGTTCCCACCCAAGGTATTCTGTGGCTCTGTGAATGCAGAACTGTTTTTCCTTCCTGCTTTCCTAAAGAGCTTGAGACAGCACGAAGCAGAGAGGAGACCAAATGAACTGCTTCAGTAGAATGGAGATTCTTTGTGCAGTCATTTGTCATCCCTCAACAAACATCCTGGGGTGCATTACAGGGGCTGTGGTCAGTAGGTCAGGAGAGGTTCTCCTCTCCCTCTGCTCTGCCCTGATGAAGCCACATCTGGAATCTTGTGTCCAGTTCTGGGCCTCTCAGGTCAAGAAGGACCTCGGGGAGCTGCTTGAAGGAGTCCATCCCAGAGGCACAGAGCTGCTGCAGGCAGTGGAACATCTCCCTGTGAGGCCAGGCTGAGGCAGCTGGGGCTGGGAGCTGGGAGCAGAGGAGCCTGAGGGCTGCCCTCATGGCTGGGGATAAAGATGTGCAGGGCAGTGTGGGGAGGATGGAGCCAGGAAAGCTGTGGAAGGATGCTCTGTGAGAGCAGCTGGCTCTGAAGCTTCAGTGCTTGCCTGTGGCTGTGTTCAGGGTCATCCAGCCCATGCCTCTCCTGCAGTGCCTGGCTCAGGTCTTGGCGTGACTCTGCCCATGACAGCTGCACTTTTCCTGGGGACTGTGGCAAAGGCTTCCGATGGGAAATGATTTCAATGGCAGTTTTAGAACGCAGCCTGTTGAGGCAGCTGTGTTCCAGGCAGGGCTGGCTCCTCACTGCCATTGTGCCCTGCAGCATGAGGATTCTGCAGAGATCTCTCTGTTCTCTTATTTAATAATCTCAGGTCAGGCTTTTCCTTTCTGTCTTCCTAGAGTCACTTTATCTCCCCACAGCCTTCACACAGCATAGCAAATCTCATTCCTGACACACTGCCTGTGGCTTTTTTGGTCTCTGGGAACTTCTACCTTGTCACCCGGCCCTGTGTTAATTAGCAGTGTTAGGGCTGTGTGGGTGCCTCCCATTGGTGCAGATCAACATGCTTCCTGTTGGGCTGCTCCACCAACTCAGAGCATCTGCTGGGTGCCACTGTGAACACAGCAGGACTTGTGCTCTCTTTAAACACTTAGAAGAACCACAACAAAGACCCAGACAAAAACTACCAAACAAAAAAACACACAACAACCAACCAGCCAAAACCAACCAACCAACCAACCAGACAACCAACCCAACCAACCAGACAACCGACCCAACCAGACAACCGACCCAACCAACCAGACAACCGACCCAACCAACCAGACAACCGACCCAACCAACCAACCGACCCAACCAACCAGACAACCGACCCAACCAACCAGACAACCGACCCAACCAGACAACCGACCCAACCAACCAACCGACCCAACCAACCAGACAACCAACCCAACCAACCAACCGACCCAACCAACCAGACAACCAACCCAACCAACCAACCGACCCAACCAACCAGACAACCAACCCAACCAACCAGACAACCGACCCAACCAGACAACCGACCCAACCAACCAGACAACCGACCCAACCAACCAGACAACCAACCCAACCAACCAACCGACCCAACCAACCAGACAACCGACCCAACCAACCAGACAACCGACCCAACCAGACAACCGACCCAACCAACCAACCGACCCAACCAACCAGACAACCAACCCAACCAACCAACCGACCCAACCAACCAGACAACCAACCCAACCAACCAACCGACCCAACCAACCAGACAACCAACCCAACCAACCAGACAACCGACCCAACCAGACAACCGACCCAACCAACCAGACAACCGACCCAACCAACCAGACAACCAACCCAACCAACCAACCGACCCAACCAACCAGACAACCGACCCAACCAACCAGACAACCGACCCAACCAGACAACCGACCCAACCAACCAGACAACCAACCCAACCAACCAACCGACCCAACCAACCAGACAACCAACCCAACCAACCAGACAACCAACCCAACCAACCAACCGACCCAACCAACCAGACAACCAACCCAACCAACCAACCGACCCAACCAACCAGACAACCAACCCAACCAACCAACCGACCCAACCAACCAGACAACCAACCCAACCAACCAGACAACCAACCCAACCAACCAACCGACCCAACCAACCAGACAACCAACCCAACCAACCAGACAACCGACCCAACCAGACAACCGACCCAACCAACCAGACAACCAACCCAACCAACCAGACAACCAACCCAACCAACCAACCGACCCAACCAACCAGACAACCAACCCAACCAACCAGACAACCGACCCAACCAACCAGACAACCGACCCAACCAACCAGACAACCGACCCAACCAACCAGACAACCAACCCAACCAGACAACCGACCCAACCAACCAGACAACCGACCCAACCAGACAACCGACCCAACCAACCAGACAACCAACCCAACCAACCAACCGACCCAACCAACCAGACAACCAACCCAACCAACCAGACAACCAACCCAACCAACCAACCAACCCAACCAACCAGACAACCAACCCAACCAACCAGACAACCGACCCAACCAGACAACCAACCCAACCAACCAGACAACCAACCCAACCAACCAACCGACCCAACCAACCAGACAACCAACCCAACCAACCAGACAACCGACCCAACCAGACAAACCCAACCAACCAGACAACCGACCCAACCAACCAGACAACCAACCCAACCAACCAGACAACCGACCCAACCAACCAGACAACCAACCCAACCAACCAACCGACCCAACCAACCAGACAACCAACCCAACCAACCAGACAACCAACCCAACCAGACAACCGACCCAACCAACCAGACAACCGACCCAACCAACCAGACAACCGACCCAACCAGACAACCGACCCAACCAACCAGACAACCAACCCAACCAACCAACCGACCCAACCAACCAGACAACCAACCCAACCAACCAGACAACCAACCCAACCAACCAACCGACCCAACCAACCAGACAACCAACCCAACCAACCAGACAACCAACCCAACCAGACAACCGACCCAACCAACCAGACAACCAACCCAACCAACCAACCGACCCAACCAACCAGACAACCAACCCAACCAGACAACCGACCCAACCAACCAGACAACCGACCCAACCAACCAGACAACCGACCCAACCAGACAACCGACCCAACCAACCAGACAACCGACCCAACCAACCAGACAACCGACCCAACCAACCAGACAACCAACCCAACCAGACAACCGACCCAACCAACCAGACAACCGACCCAACCAACCAGACAACCGACCCAACCAGACAACCGACCCAACCAACCAGACAACCAACCCAACCAACCAACCGACCCAACCAACCAGACAACCAACCCAACCAACCAACCGACCCAACCAACCAGACAACCAACCCAACCAACCAGACAACCGACCCAACCAGACAACCGACCCAACCAACCAGACAACCGACCCAACCAACCAACCGACCCAACCAACCAGACAACCAACCCAACCAACCAACCGACCCAACCAACCAGACAACCGACCCAACCAACCAGACAACCGACCCAACCAACCAGACAACCAACCCAACCAACCAACCGACCCAACCAACCAGACAACCGACCCAACCAACCAGACAACCAACCCAACCAACCAACCGACCCAACCAACCAACCGACCCAACCAACCAGACAACCAACCCAACCAACCAGACAACCAACCCAACCAGACAACCCACCCAACCAACCAGACAACCGACCCAACCAACCAGACAACCGACCCAACCAGACAACCGACCCAACCAACCAGACAACCAACCCAACCAACCAGACAACCGACCCAACCAGACAACCGACCCAACCAACCAGACAACCAACCCAACCAACCAACCGACCCAACCAACCAGACAACCGACCCAACCAACCAGACAACCGACCCAACCAGACAGCCAACCCAACCAAACAACCGACCCAACCAACCAGACAACCAACCCAACCAGACAACCGACCCAACCAGACAGCCAACCCAACCAAACAACCGACCCAACCAACCAGACAACCAACCCAACCAACCAACCGACCCAACCAACCAACCGACCCAACCAACCAGACAACCAACCCAACCAACCAGACAACCAACCCAACCAGACAACCGACCCAACCAACCAGACAACCGACCCAACCAACCAGACAACCGACCCAACCAACCAGACAACCGACCCAACCAGACAACCGACCCAACCAACCAGACAACCAACCCAACCAACCAACCGACCCAACCAACCAGACAACCAACCCAACCAACCAGACAACCGACCCAACCAGACAACCGACCCAACCAACCAGACAACCGACCCAACCAACCAGACAACCAACCCAACCAACCAACCAACCCAACCAACCAGACAACCAACCCAACCAACCAGACAACCAACCCAACCAGACAACCGACCCAACCAACCAGACAACCGACCCAACCAGACAACCGACCCAACCAACCAGACAACCGACCCAACCAACCAGACAACCAACCCAACCAACCAACCGACCCAACCAACCAGACAACCGACCCAACCAACCAGACAACCGACCCAACCAGACAGCCAACCCAACCAAACAACCGACCCAACCAACCAGACAACCAACCCAACCAACCAACCGACCCAACCAACCAACCGACCCAACCAACCAGACAACCAACCCAACCAGACAACCGACCCAACCAACCAGACAACCGACCCAACCAACCAGACAACCGACCCAACCAACCAGACAACCGACCCAACCAGACAACCGACCCAACCAACCAGACAACCAACCCAACCAACCAACCGACCCAACCAACCAGATAACCAACCCAACCAACCAGACAACCGACCCAACCAGACAACCGACCCAACCAACCAGACAACCGACCCAACCAACCAGACAACCAACCCAACCAACCAACCGACCCAACCAACCAGACAACCAACCCAACCAACCAGACAACCAACCCAACCAACCAACCGACCCAACCAACCAGACAACCAACCCAACCAACCAGACAACCGACCCAACCAGACAACCGACCCAACCAACCAGACAACCGACCCAACCAACCAGACAACCAACCCAACCAACCAACCGACCCAACCAACCAGACAACCAACCCAACCAACCAGACAACCGACCCAACCAGACAACCGACCCAACCAACCAGACAACCGACCCAACCAACCAGACAACCGACCCAACCAACCAACCGACCCAACCAACCAGACAACCAACCCAACCAACCAGACAACCGACCCAACCAACCAGACAACCGACCCAACCAACCAACCGACCCAACCAACCAGACAGCCAACCCAACCAACCAGACAACCAACCCAACCAACCAACCGACCCAACCAACCAGACAACCGACCCAACGAACCAGACAACCGACCCAACGAACCAGACAGCCAACCCAACCAAACAACCAACCCAACCAACCAGACAACCAACCCAACCAACCAGACAACCAACCCAACCAAACAACCGACCCAACCAACCAGACAACCAACCCAACCAACCAGACAACCAACCCAACCAACCAACCAACCCAACCAACCAGACAGCCAACCCAACCAACCAGACAACCAACCCAACCAACCAGACAGCCAACCCAAACCAACCAACCAACCCAAACCAACCAGACAGCCAACCCAAACCAACCCGACCAACCAACCCAAACCAACCAGACAGCCAACCCAACCAACCAACCCAAACCAACCAGACAACCAACCCAACCAACCAGACAGCCAACCCAAACCAACCAGACAGCCAACCCAACCAACCAACCAACCCAAACCAACCAGACAGCCAACCCAAACCAACCAGACAGCCAACCCAACCAACCAGACAGCCAACCCAACCACCCAGACAACCAACCCAACCAACCAGACAACCAACCCAACCGCCCAGACAGCCAACCCAACCAACCAGACAGCCAACCCAACCAACCAGACAATCAACCCAACCAACCAGACAGCCAACCCAACCAACCAGACAATCAACCCAACCAACCAGACAGCCAACCCAACCAACCAATCAACCCAACCAACCAGACAGCCAACCCAACCAACCAATCAACCCAACCAACCAGACAGCCAACCCAAACCAACCAGACAACCAACCCAACCAACCAGACAGCCAACCCAAACCAACCAGACAACCAACCCAACCAACCAGACAACCAACCCAAACCAACCAGACAACCAACCCAACCAACCAGACAGCCAACCCAACCAACCAGACAACCAACCCAACCAACCAGACAACCAACCAAACCCCTGGGGGATAAAACCCCCACAAATAAAAACCCCAACCACCAGCAAAAAGCACAAACCACGAACACCTCCTGTCCCCCAGGGCATCAAAACACAAACCACAGAGCAACAAACCAAGAAAAACCCCAAAATCCAACCAGCCAAACCCCAACCCCCCCCACCAAAAGGGAGCAGCCCAACCCCCACCAATGCAAACAAACAAAACCCCAAGCAAAACCCAACCAACCAACCTCTGGCCCCCAAACAACAACAAATTCAACCAAAAAGAGCAAAAAAAACCCCAAACAAGCCCCCAAACCTACCAGAACAACACAACAACCAAACCAAAACAAGCCAATGCTTGCACCCAACCCATCCCAACCAACCCAAACCAATATTAAACCAACCAACTCATCCCAACCAACCAAACCAAACCAATACTAAACCAACCAACCCATCCCAACCAACCCAAACCAATATTAAACCAACCAACCCATCCCAACCAACCAACCAAACCAAACCAATACTAAACCAACCAACCCACCCCAACCAACCCAAACCAATATTAAACCAACCAACCCATCCCAACCAACCAAACCAAACCAATACTAAACCAACCAACCCATCCCAACCAACCAAACCAAACCAATACTAAACCAACCAACCCATCCCAACCAACCAAACCAAACCAATACTAAACCAACCAACCCATCCCAACCAACCAAACCAAACCAATACTAAACCAACCAACCCATCCCAACCAACCAACCCAAACCAATATTAAACCAACCAACTCATCCCTACCAACCAAACCAAACCAATACTAAACCAACCAACCCATCCCAACCAACCCAAACCAATATTAAACCAACCAACCCATCCCAACCAACCAACCCAAACCAATATTAAACCAACCAACTCATCCCTACCAACCAAACCAAACCAATACTAAACCAACCAACCCATCCCAACCAACCCAAACCAATATTAAACCAACCAACCCATCCCAACCAACCAACCAAACCAAACCAATATTAAACCAACCAACCCATCCCTACCAACCAAACCAAACCAAGCCAATACTAAACCAACCAACCCATCCCAACCAACCAAACCAAACCAATATTAAACCAACCAACCCATCCCAACCAACCAAACCAATACTAAACCAACCAACCCATCCCAACCAACCAAACCAAGCCAATACTAAACCAACCAACCCATCCCAACCAAACCAAACCAAGCCAATACTAAACCAACCAACCCATCCCAACCAAACCAAACCAAGCCAATACTAAACCAACCAACCCATCCCAACCAAACCAAGCCAAGCCAATACTAAACCAACCAACCCATCCCAACCAAACCAAACCAAGCCAATACTAAACCAACCAACCCATCCCAACCAAACCAAGCCAAGCCAATACTAAACCAACCAACCCATCCCAACCAACCAAACCAATACTAAACCAACCAACCCATCCCAACCAACCAATACAAAGCAAAACAGGCCAATATTAAACCAACCAACCCATGCCTACCAACCAAACCAAGCCAAGCCAATATTAAACCAACCAACCCAACTAACCAATCAAAATAAGCCAATACTAAAGCAAACCAACTCAACCAACCAAACCACACCAATCCACAGCAAACCAAAACAATCCAATACTAAACCAACTCAACCAACCAAACCACACCAATCCACAGCAAACCAAAACAATCCAATACTAAACCAACTCAACCAACCAAACCACCAAACCAATCCACAGCAAACCAAAACAATCCAATACTAAACCAACCCAACCAACCAAACCAACCCAAACCAAACCAAACCAATCCAGCCAAGCAAACCAAACCAAGCCAATACTATACCAACCCAACCAACCAAACCAACCCAAACCAAAACCGATCCAAACCAAAACAATCCAATACTAAACCAACCCAAACCAAACCAATCCAAATACTAAACCAACCCAACCAACCCAACCAAACCAATCCAACCAAGCAAACCAAAACAATCCAATACTAAACCAACCCAAACCAAACCAATCCAACCAAGCAAACCAAAACAATCCAATACTAAACCAACCCAAACCCAAACCAAAAAATCCAATCCAACCAAGCAAACCAAAACAATCCAATACTAAACCAACCCAACCAACCAAACCAAAAAATCCCAATCCAACCAAGCAAACCAAAACAATCCAATACTAAACCAACCCAAACCAAACCGATCCAACCAAGCAAACCAAAACAATCCAATACTAAACCAACCCAACCAACCAAACCAAACCAATCCAGCCAAGCAAACCAAAACAATCCAATACTAAACCAACCCAAACCAAACCGATCCAACCAAGCAAACCAAAACAATCCAATACTAAACCAACCCAACCAACCAAACCAAACCAATCCAGCCAAGCAAACCAAAACAATCCAATACTAAACCAACCCAACTCCAAACCAAGCAACCAAACCAACCTCACACCAAAGCAACCAAGCAAACTGAGCCCACGAAACATCAAACCAAGCAAGCAAAACAAAGCAGTGGACAGACCCCAGCTGAGCCCCCCCCCAGCCTTGTTGGCAGCCCCCAGGAACGCAGCCCCCCAGGAACGCCCTGCAAAAGCAGGGTGTGTTACCCTGTGTGTAAGGCACAGGAGCAGTGTGGGCAGCATTCAGTAGAGCTTTAGATCAGGCCATGAACTCCTGCAGGGCCAGGGGCAGTCTGCACAGCTGAACCTGCACTCTGCTCCACAGCCCCTCAGGGTATCCAGCTAGGTTCCATGTTCCCTGCTAAAGCACAGTGGGTTTGTACCATGGCCCTAGCTGGGAGGTGTCCTGCCCCTGGGAGGTGTCCTTCCCCTGGGAGGGAGGCTGGAGCAGATGAGCTCTATGGTCCCTTCCAACCTGAGCCACTCTGTGAGTGTTCAGCAGTTGAAGGACACTGTTTTCATAGGCTGATGGAATACCAGGTTGGAAGGGACCTCAAGCACCATCCAGTCCAACCTTTCAGGGTAAGAATGGTGCTGCAATGAGGAGCCCCAGTGCAAGCTGATCTTGTCTTGCTCTGCTGCAGCTCCATCCCCTTTGAAGAAAGAGTGGTGACCGTCCTGCACTGGCTGCAGCTGCCTGAGGAGGAAAGGTAGGAGCACAGCTGCAGTTGTGAGCTGCTCTTCAGTGGTGTGGCAGCCACCTCCTCTGTGCCTGTGAGTTCTGCTGTAGGCAGCACCTTTGCCATTACTGTAACAAGGGGCAAATAGTATTGGGTGCCAGCATAGTTCTGTGACTTCAGCGAGTGTTAGGGGTTTGGGCTGTGTTGTTCTGTGATGTGTCCTTCCTCCACCATTTGATAGCCACTGTTGAAATGTGATCTCTTCAAACTCTCTCTCCCTGTATGTAAAATGTGACATTTTTGGTACTGTTTGATGTAGACCACACTTTTACACTCTGTATTTAGAAGAACCAGATTCCTCAGGCCACGAGTTTGGACCAATAAGCAGTGGGGTAAGTAGTTTGTGTTTCTTTTTGTGGTTTCTTAATTTTTGATGTGTTCTCTAATGTGAAGCTTTGCTCTGACCCTAAGCCTCCTTAATTCCTGTTACCTGAACCAAGCCTGTGCTCACTGTGCTAAGAAAGAACTCAGTCAACAGGCAGCCCACCCCAGCTGACATTGACACAGAGCTTAGCAACTCTGATTGTTACTTGCTGTATTTCAGTAGCTCATGAATGGCTGAAGCCTGTTTGGGGGTGAAGCCTGTTCAGGGTTGAAGCCTGTTCAGGGTTGAAGCCTCTTTGGGGGTGAAGCCTGTTTGGGGGTAAAGTCTCTTTAGGGGTGAAGCCTCTTTAGGGGTGAAGCCTGTCTGGGGATGCAGCCTCTTTGGGGATGGCTTCCGTGTGGTCTTAATCTAACCCCACTAATTCCTTATGTTGTTTGTGCTGGGGGAGGGCAACAAAACCCCAGAGCCACAAGCAGGGGACAGAAAGTTGTGTTCTATGGAAACATCAAGAGCAGAGGTTTTTCCTGCAGTGGGCCAAGTGCTCAGGTTGTGGTCGTCCTTCCTTTGCCTCCAGGCTCTGTGCACTGCTTAGGTTCTACCATCCTGCAGTTAAATTCTGTGCCTGCTTGGAAGGCAGCTGATGAAGGGGATGTTCCCCCTGCTTGTGCAGCTAACAAGGCTTTGGGGCTCCTGCTGTTCTCAGAAGCTTTGCCAGCCAAACCACAGTGACAGATGCAGATTGGAAAGCTCCTGGGAAGTCAGAGGCTTTGTACAATTCACACACCTGGAGTGATCAGAACTTCAGGGCATCTTAACTAAGTGTTTACCTTGGTGACAACAGGGCAGAGCCCTTGCACTGCCTCTTGCTGTGTGAGCAGTTACTGTTGCTGTGAGGAGCTGCAAGGGGAATGTGCAGCAGGCTGCTAGTTGGAGCTGCAGTGTAGGTACCCTGCTTACATGGGATGTCCCTTCAGTGCCTGAGTGGGCAGAGGCTCTGTATGTCAGGCATGCTGTGCAGAGAAATACCCTGCAGCTGTGTGGCCTCCCCAGGGGCAGCTCTTGGCTGTTCATACTAAGCAAAACATCTTACACAAGGGACTCACTGAGGCAACAACCCCAGGGACCAGTGCAGGCTGGGGGCTGAGCTGTGGGAGAACAGCTCTGGAGAAAAGGACCTTGGAGTCCTGGTGGACAACAGGGTGCCCATGAGCCAGCAAAGTGCCCTGGTGGCCAAGAAGGCCAAGGGCCTCCTGGGGTGCATTACAAGGGCTGTGGTTAGTAGGTCAGAGAGGTTCTCCTGCTCCTCTACTCTGCCCTGCTGAGGCCACATCTGGAATATTGTGTCCAATATTGTGGCCCCTCAGGTCAAGAAGGACTTCAGGGAACTGCTTGAACGAGTCCAGCACAGAGCCACAGAGCTGCTGCAGGCAGTGGAACATCTCCCTGTGAGGCCAGGCTGAGGCAGCTGGGGCTTGGAGCTGGGAGCAGAGGAGCCTGAGGGCTGCCCTCATGGCTGGGGACAAAGATGTGCAGGGCTGGAGCCAGGCTCTGCTCAGGGATGGCCAAGGACAGCACAAGGGGCACTGGGGGCCAGCGGGAGCAGAGGAGGTGCCAGGGGAAGAGGAGGGGAAACTTTGTCCCTGTGAGGGTGCTGGAGCCTGGAGCAGGCTGCCCAGAGAGGTTGTGGAGCCTCCAGCTCTGGAGCCTTTCCAGCCCCACCTGGATGTGTTCTGTGTGCCCTGCCCTGGGTGACCCCCTCTGGCAGGGGGTTGGACTGGATCTCTGGAGGTCCCTTCCAACCCCTAACATTCATTTAAAAGTCCTTTCTCTGGTTTGTTTCCTGAGCAAGTGTTCAGAAGCAGCTCCAGTGGCTCTGCCTAGGCAAGGGAGCTGGAGCTGCAGAACCCTGGACACAAACAGTACTGGACTGGCAGCTTCTCCTTGGGCTGTTTTAGTCCCTTTAATGTAGTTTGCTCTGAGACTGCTATCAGTCACAATGTCAAGGACAGCTTGCTGCAAGGTCTCTCCCAACAGGCATTTTGAGGAAGAACATTTTGCAGGCTTGGATTCTTCTGGTCTCTTCAGCATCTGCACCCTTAGGCCTTCCCTCTTGCTCTCAGCTGTGCCCTGCTGATGCAAAACACATTCTTCACTTCATACTTGAAACCCAGCCTCAGTGACTCTCAGCTGGGTCACAGACTCACAGATTGGTGGGGGTTGGAAGGGACCTCTGGAGGTCATGGAGTCCAACCCCCTGCCAGAGCAGCATCTCCTAGGGCAGGTCACACAGCAACATGCCCTGGGGGACTCCACAGCCTCTCTGGGCATCCTGCACCAGTTCTCTGCCTCAGATGGAACTTTGTATGTTCAGGTTTATGCTCATTACCTCTTGTCTTGTCACTGGGCACCACTGAGAAGAGCCTGGGCCCATCCTCCTGCCCCCCACGCCTCAGATATTTACAACCATTGATCAGCTCCCTCTCAGCCTCCTCTTCTCCAGGCTAACCAGCCCCAGGGCTCTCAGCCTCTCCTCCTCACAGAGATGTCAAGGCCCCTCAGCATCTCAGTGGCCCTGTGCTGGACTCTCTCCAGTAGTTCTTTGTCCTTCTTGAACTGGGGAGCCCAGAAATGGACACAGTACTGCAGGTGAGGCCTCATCTGAGGAGAAGAGTAGAGTGGGAACAGAACTTGACCTGCTGGCCACACTCTTAATGCACCCCAGGATGCCCTTGGCCTTCTTGGCCACCAGGGCACATTGCTGGCTTGTGGCCATCCTGTTGTCCACCAGCACTGCCAGGACTCTTCCCCAGAGCTGCTGTCCCCAACCCGTGCTGCTCCATGGGGTTGTTCTTCCCCAGGTGCAGGACTCTACACTTGGCCTCATTGGATTCCATTGAATTTGTGCCTTCTAAGCTCTCCAGCCTGGCCAGGTCACACTGGCAGCATGGCAGCACAGCCTGAGGGGTGCCAGCCCCTGCTCCCAGCTTGGTGCCATCAGCAAAGTGGCTGAGGGTTCACTCTGTCCCTTCAAGCAGTCACTGGGGGTGTTTTGTTGGGTTTGGGTTTTGTTGTTTGGATGTTTTGTTTGGGGGTGGTGGTTGGGCGTTGGGGGTTGGTTTGGTTTGGTTGGGTTGTTGGGTTGGTTTGGTTAGCTTGGGTTGGTTTGGTTTGGTTGGTTTGGTTGGTTTTTGGTTTGTTGTTTTTTACTTTAATGGTTTTGGGTTTTTTTGTTGTTTTGGGGGTTTTTGGGGGTGGTTTGTGGGTTTGGTTTGGGGTTTTCTGGTGGATTTTGTTTGCTTTGGGTTTTTGGTTTTGCTTTTGGTTAGTTTGGGGTTCTGTTGTGGTGTTTGTTTGGAGTGGGATTTGTTCTGCCTGTTTTGTTCCCTTGTTTGAGTTGGGTGGGTTTTTGCTCTTTTTGTTTGTTTTCTCCATGCCTTCAGCTGCAGGACCGCTCACAAATGCACAGCTGTGTGGGGCCCGGAAAAGGCTGGAGCCAAGAGCTCTGCAAAGCCCGTGAAGGCTGCAGATGGCAAGAGCCTTGAGCAGGGCAGGTGCTGGGCAGGCTGCAAGCTGCATTCCTGGTTAGCAGCATAGGTGTGGCTGCTGAGCCCATCCTCAGTGGCTGTGAGGATGGTGCAGCCACGTGGCAGACAGCTGAGAGTGGCAGGGAGAGGCAAGAAGCAGGTTTCACAGGGTGGTGGGAATGCTGAGTCTCATGTTTTCCCAGTCCCTCCTGTTAGTGTGCTCTGGATGTGCTTCCTGCCAGGACGTGGGGGCTTGCTGCAAGTGGCGTCCCCCAGGGATCAGTGCTGGGCCCCAGCCTGTTCAATATCTTTATTGATGATCTGGAGGAGGGGATTGAGTCCATCTGCAGCAAATTTGCAGATGACGCCAGGTTGGGAGCAGGAGTTTATCAGTTAGAGGGATGAAGGGCTCTGCAGAGGGACCTTGCCAGGCTGGACAGATGGACAGAGTCCAACAGGATGGCATTCAACAAGTCCAAGTGCCAGGTGCTGCACTTTGGCCACAACAACCCCAGGCAGAGCTACAGGCTGGGCTCAGAGTGGCTGAGAGCTGCCAAACAGAGAGGGACCTGGGGGTGCTGATTGACAGCCGCCTGAACATGAGCCAGCAGTGTGCCCAGGGGGACAAGAAGGCCAAGGGCATCCTGGCCTGCATCAGGAAGAGTGTGGCCAGCAGGAGCAGGGAGGTCATTGTGCCCTGTGCTCAGCACTGCTGAGGCCACACCTCGAGTCCTGTGTCCAGTTCTGGGCTCCTCAGTTCAAGAAGGACATTGAGACACTTGAAGGTGTCCAGAGAAGGGCAACAAGGCTGGGGAGGGGTCTGGAGCACAGCCCTGTGAGGAGAGGCTGAGGGAGCTGGGGTTGCTTAGCCTGGAGAAGAGGAGGCTCAGACCTTCTTGCTCTCTACAACTCCCTGCAGGGAGGCTGTAGCCAGGTGGGGGTTGGTCTCTTCTGCCAGGCAGCCAGCAGCAGAACAAGAGGCCACAGTCTCAAGCTGTGCCAGGGGAGGTTTAGGCTGGAGGTGAGGAGAAAGTTCTTCACTGAGAGAGTTGTTAACTGTTGGAATGTGCTGCCCAGGGAGGTGGTGGAGTCCCCACCCCTGTAGGTGTTCAAGAGGGCACTGGATGTGGCACTTGGTGCCATGGTCTAGTCATGGGGTCTGTGGTGACAGGTTGGACTCGATGATCTTTGAAGTCTCTCCAACCTTGGTGATTCTGTGATTCTGTTCACAGTTTTAGGTCCCTTGTGTCCTTTGTCTGAGCTGCATCTAGCCTGGACTGGTCTGTAAGAGCACCTCCTTGTGCTTTCTTAGCACACAGTGCTACATTTTAAATGTATTCAGCCTCCTTAGGAATGACTTCTGGTTTTGAATTGCTTTGGTTGACACTCTGCACTCCTGGTTCTGTCCTGCAGGTCATTCTGGCACTACAGAGAGTGGACAGCATTGTAGGGATGCTGATGGATGGCCTCAAGCAGCTGAACCTCCATAAATGCCTCAACATCATCTTGATATCAGACCATGGTAAGCTGGACTGTAGAAACTAGCAGAGTTTTGAAGGGCTGTTCTTAGAAAGTAGCCTTCTGGGTTTGTACCTGAGTGTCTCTGGCAAGGAAAATGCAGAAGTGATAGCCAGTGGCTGCATCTTACGTTATCAAGATAGAGGAAGAGATAATCAGTGTAGGTGAGAATCAGGCTGTTCTCTGGGGAGAGTGGGAACAAAGAAGTGGATAACATAGGGAGGGATTAAATAATCCTGGAAACACAGAATGGTAGGGGATGGAAGGCACTTCTGGAGATCAAGACCACCCCCTGCTAAAGCAGCATCACCCAGGGCAGGGCACACAGAACACATCCAGGTGGGGCTGGAAAGGCTCCAGAGCAGGAGACTCCACAACCTCTCTGGGCAGCCTGCTGCAGCCCTCCAGCACCCTCACATCAATGAAGTTTCTCCTCACGTTCAGGTGGAACCTCCTGGGTTCCAGTTTGTGTCCATTGCCTCTTGTCCTATCCCAGGACGGCACTGCCCAGAGCCTGGCCCCTGCCTGCCCCCCACCCCTCAGGTATTTGTAACCATTGATCAGATCCCTCTCAGCCTTCTCTTCTCCAGGCTCAACAGCCCCAGGGCTCTCAGCCTCTACCCCTCACTCAGATGTTCCAGGCCCTTCAGCATCCTCAGTTTTCATATTTTGTTCCTAGTTGCTCCTGTGACCTCTAGCAGCTGAGGAATAGAATAGAAAGGGTGGACTGTACAAGCAAGGGTGGCTTTTATTCCTGCAGCTCCCCTGCACAGCAGTGCTCTGCAGACAGCTGAAGCAGTGGAACTGAAGCCAGGGCTTCCCTTCAGCTCTCAGTTGTGAATATCAAACTTGGCTTTAGTTCTGTGATAGCTTTTCTGTAGTGCTGCACTTAGGTCTATAACCTCTTATGTCTTTTACCAATGGGGTTTTGGCTTTTTTTCCTCATTCTTTTCCTGACAAATTAAATAGAAGCTGGTGAGGGGTTTGGAGGGCATTGTATGGGCAGTGGCTGAAGGAACTGGGGGAGGTTAGTCTAAAGAAGAGGAGGCTGAGGGGAGACTTCATTGTTCTCTACAGTCCCTGAAAGGAGGCTGGAACCATGTGGGGATTGGCCTCTTCTCTCAGGTGATAGAAGGAGAGGAACTGGCCTGGAATTGTGCCAGGGGAGGGTGAGGTTGGGGATGAGGAAAAATGTCCTTGCTGTAAGAGTGGTCAGGGACTGGCACAGGCTGCCCAGGGAGTTGGTGGAGGCCCCATCCCTGGAGGGGTTCAAGAAATGTGTGACCATGGCACTTGGGGGGTGGTTTTGTGTCCATGGTGGGGCTGAGTTGCTGGCTGGACTGGATGATCTTTTAAAGGTCTTTTCCAACCTTAATGATTCTATGATTCCATAAGCACACTTGTCTGCAGCACAGAGCTGCATTGCAGAGCTCTTTGTCCTTAGCCAAACAGCTAGACAGGCTTAAACTGTATTTACAAATGAGTGGAGCCTCAACCTGTCAGGAATTACCAAAAAGTAGGAGTTCAAGTGCAGGAAGCAGCCCAGAGCCTCTTTGACATCTGGAAGTTACAAGGAAGGAGCAGTGGGAGGAAGGTCAGTCCATAGCTGCTGTGTTTGTTGGCTGTTTCTGTGGACATGTGGCTGAACACTGCTAGGTAGATAGTCACAGATTGCGCTGGGTTGGAAGAGACCCTCCAAGGTCATCTTGTCCAAGCCCCTGCAGGCAGCAGGGACATCTCCACCTAGAGCAGGCTGCACAGGGACACATTGAGTCTGATCTTGAATGAGTCCAGGGATGGAGCCTCCACCACCTCCCTGGGCAGCCTGTGCCAGTGTCCCCCCAGCCTCACTGTGCAGAACTTCCTCCTGATGCCCAACCCAGCTCTGCCCTGCTCCAGTTTCAAACCATTGCCTCTTATCCTATCCCCACAGCACCTTCTGATCCCCAGTTTGCCTGCAGCTCTCCTTCAGCTACTGGAAGGCTGCTCTGAGGTCTCCCTGGAGCCTTCTCTTCTCCAGGCTGCACAGCCCCAACTCTCCCAGCCTGTCTCCACAGGGATGTTCTGTGCCCCTCTGATCATCTTTGTGGGCTCCTCTTGATGTGCTCCACCAGGTCCAAATCCTTCTTGTTTTGGGGGCCATTCCATCACTGTTACTCTTAGCCTCAGAAGATTTCTTTCCCTTCAGAGAGGAAGCAGACCTGTTCACTCAGTTGGAGTCTCTCTCAGCTGAGGAGGTGGCTGTTGTGTGGATCTGTGGAATGGTTTTGTTTCTCCATTGGTGACTGTTGTGGTCTCCTTGGACCGCACATCTTGAGGCTGCTGATAAAAAGCCCTGAGAAATTACATATCTGACTTCTAGCCCTTAAGTTCCATGTCTCCTCCTCAAGGCTGCTTTACACTGGCATTCCCACTTTAAAATGCAATGTGTTTGCTTGGCAGGGATGGAGGCAGGGAGCTGCAGGAGAACAGCCTATCTGGAGAGCTACCTGGATGATGTTGAAGACTTCATAGTGGTGCCTGGGCCTGCAGCTCGCCTGAGGCCTAATAACGTTCCAGATGAGTATTTCTCTTGTATGTAATTGCTCAACTAATTTTTGTTACTCAGTTCTGTGGCTTTGTACTTTCTGAATGCAAACTCAGGAACCACAGAATCCATTGGCAAACCTGGGTGAAGGTCATTTAGGGACAACCTGGATGCTGCAGAGGGACTGTTTGCAGAGGCCTGAGGGTGAGGGGCAATGGTTTGAAATGAGAGAAGAGCAGATGAGGAACAAGTTCTGCACCAGGAGGCTGCTGGAACACTGCAACAGGTTGCCCAGGGAGGTGATTTAGGCTCCATCCCTGGGGAGGATAAGGTGAAGCTCAACAGGGCTCTGGGCAACCTGATCTAGTGGAGGATGTCCCTGCTGAGTGCAGGGGGCTGGGCTGGATGAGCTTTGGAGCTCCCTTTCAACCCAAACCATGCCATGGTTCTGTGATGATGAAGAGGAAGTACTGGGGAGTGCAGCCTTGCTTTTAAAGGCCACTTGACTTGCCAGGTCTGAAGGTGTCTGTCAGTCCTACAGGCTGCTTTTGCAGGCTGCCTCAGAGTGCCCAGCTGCAAATGCTCTTGCCTTGCCAGTGGTCTTCCTTTGAATCCCATCTTTGCTGCTCAGGACACACCAAAGAGTTTCCCTTCTCATGTCTCACCTCATTTCTTGATTGACCAGCTTATAACTTTGTCCCATTTCTACCTGAGAGGGCTGGTGCCATCCTTTAGCTGTTATTGCATGAGGGTTGCAAGACATTTCCCACTTACTGCAGAATTGCCTGACAGCAGTGGAGTAAACTGCAATAAAGATACAGGAGAGAATAAACCTGAGGAGAAATTAACTGCTCACAGATGTTAACCTTTGATTGTGCAGACTCATTTTAGGTGCATATTTAGGGCCTGCAATTTGGGCTACTTTTTAATGCTGAGTGTAGAAGTTTCCTTTATGTTTCATAGCTGTTTTTTTTTCCTGTCTAGATTGTTGTTTTCTCTGCCCTTTCAAACTCACAAGCCTCAGCCCCAGTGACTTTAAGTCCTGTTTACCTCATTGCTTGATGCTATTCTAAGCTGGTTTTAAATGTTTCCTTGGGGAGGGTGGGAGACAAATGCAGCTCCAGGTTCTCCCTGGAGACAACAAAGCTGAGGAGGAGGAGCAGCAGAGTGTCTGCTGCCTGTCTCCACGAAGCAGCACAGCTGCCTTTGCACTGCCTGCATCCATGCAGGAATCAGGAATGCTGCCATGGCCAGGGCAGCCCTTTGGCACTTGAGTCAGGCGCTGGGTCTGAGACTTGGGACAGTGCAGAGCCATCAGCCTGGCCCCTACAGAATGTCAAAGCCAGTGAGGTCATGGTTCCTTTTGGCTTCAGTCTCAGCAGCTGAAGCTTAGCCAGCCTGCACTTGGCTCTCTTTCTGAGGAGCCTTGCCAGGCAGAGCTGCTGTCCTGAGAGTTGTCTTTGTTTCTTCGTCCTTAGAAGTATATTAGGAAGCAGGAAGAATGCAGCACCTAGTTGCCTCGGGTGTGAAAGCTTAACTTCCTGGGTTATTTTTGGGACTGGAGCTAAACTCCAAAGCTGTAAGGAAGCAAGCAAGGGGAGGAGAGGCTGTGAACTACAATTTCTTAAAAGCACGGCTGAATTGTTTTGCTCCCTGTGGCTCCTTATGTCTAGGATGTGTTTGAAACTCAGCTGGTTACTTGCTGTGTGGGGAGGACTTTCATGTGACATTGTTTCTCTTTAACTTAGGTGACTAATTCTTACATGTGATTCTTCCAGTTAATTATGAAGGCATTGTCAGGAACCTCACAGTAAGTGTCTCCTTATCTGCTCTTCACCTGCATTCCTACTGACATGCACAGGTGGTGTGGAGTGGCAGCTCTTCACTGGGATCATCACACAGCCCTGGACTTTGAGTCAGTGCTTTTCCTTGGGCTGTGCAGTCAACGGCAACAAAAGCAGCTCCAGACAGGAGGAGGGAAGGTCAGAGCTGTGGAAAGTGTTACCTGGCTGTCTGTGGTTGTGCATTAACAGCATCACAGATCACAGGAGTTGGAAGGGAAATCTTTGAGTCCACCCTGGCTGCCAGAGCAAGAGCACAGAATGCATCCAGACAGGCCTTGAAAGGCTCCAGAGAAGGAGACTCCACAACCTCTCTGGGCAGCCTGCTCCAGGGCTCTGGGACCCTCACAGTGCAGAAGTTCCTCCTCGTGTTGAGGTGGAACCTCCTGTGCTGCAGTTTCCATCCATTGCCCCTTGTCCTAGCCAGGGGTTTGTGTTCATTTCACTAACTCTATCACCTCGCTCTTCAAGCTGCTGAACTTGTGTACCTGCATTGTACTAGCTGGGGACAAGGGCAGACAAGGCTCAGCTCCGTTTCCTGGGCAAGCATAAGATCTTCCTCATGCCTTTTTGAACTGCTTTGAGAGAGGATGTTGGGGTTTGTTGTTGTTAGAGGAGAGCAACCAGAGTGGGGAAGGGACTGGAGGGAAAGTCTGATGAGGAGAGGCTAAGGCTATCAGGCTATCAGGTAGTGATAGGACTAGGGGGAATGGAATGAAGCTGGAGGTGGGGAGATTCAGGCTGGAGGGGAGGAGGAAGTTCTTCCCCAGGAGAGTGGTGAAGCCCTGGAATGGGTTGTGCAGGGAGGTGGTTGAGGCCCCGTCCCTGGAGGTGTTTAAGCCCAGGCTGGATGAGGCTGTGGCCAGGCTGATCTAGTGTGGGGTGTCCCTGCCCATGGCAGGGGGTTGGAACTGGATGATCCTTGTGGTCCCTTCCAACCCTGACTGATACTAAGGGAGCTGGGGGTGTTCAGCCTGGAGAAGGGGAGACTCAGGGGGGACCTTATCACACTCTACAACTACTTGAAGGGAAGTTGCTCCCAGGCAACTTGTGACAGGACAAGAGGGCATGGCCTGAAGCTCTGCCAGGGGAGGGTTAGGTTGGATGTTAGGAAGCAATTCCTCATGGAAAGGGCAATCAGACACTGGAATGTGCTGCCCAGGGAGGTGGTGGAATCACCATCCCTGGAGGTGTTTAAGGCAAGATTGGATGTGGCACTCAGTGCTGTAGTCTGGTCCATGTGGTGGTGTTGGGTCACAGGCTGGGCTGGATGAGCTTAGAGCTCTATTCCAGCCTCAGCAATGCTGTGATTGTTTGTCTGCTTTGTACCTGGCCTCCATTCTCCTCCCTGCACCACAGTCTGTGCAGTCAGTGCTGTCAGTGAGAACTGTGCTGGGTGCACAGATGGCATCACTGCTCAGGCATCCCAGTGTCAGAGATGTTTGTCTGGCTGGGTCCTTTTAAAATCGTTAATGGATATTAATTGGTGGGAAATGCATTTGCCTCAGAGTGACCAGTCTCAAAACCTGAATGTCTGTTGCTTTCTGTAGGACAGAGCTATGGAGTTACTGCACTGGGCAGTCTGTTACCACTGTCAAAGTTTCATGGTGTTCATGTGCAGCCTGAGCTAGTTGGAGCTGTCCCTGCTGAGTGCAGGGGTTGGACAAGATGACCTTTGAGGGTCCCTTCCAACCCAGTGCACTCTGTGGGTCTCTGAGTCTGTGTCTCAGAGCAATTGTCTATTAGTTCTGGGCAGTGCTGTTTGCTTCTGTACAATTGCAAGTGAAGATAAGGTCAATTATGTCATGACAAAGTATTCTTCCAATACCTATGGAAAGCAAACCCAGGGAGGATTTGGTGTTCAGTAGCTCTGGGTGTTTGTGTCCCAGCCTGGGACTCCCGACCACAGTCCCTCTGTCCTTGGTGGAAGTTACTGCAGCCCCTTTGCAAATGATTGCTTGACTAGAAGTTTGATGAGACCAGCAGCAGTCTGAGATGTGCATTTCCTCTTCCACCCTCCCCACTGCAGTGCAGAGACCCAAAGCAGCCTTTCAAAGCCTACATGAAGCAGCTGCTGCCCAAGAGGTTCCACTACTCCCACAACGACCGCATCGAGCCCTTGCACTTCTACCTGGACTCCCAGTGGCAGCTTGCTAGGTAAGGCCAGGCTTTGGTGCTAGGTAAGGCCAGGGGTCGGTGCCAGGCAGGTCCAGGGGTCGGTGCAGCTCTTGGAGCCTGCTGTTAGCGACTGTGACAGCACAGGGCTGTTGCAGAGGCTTATCTCTGCTGTCAGAGCCCCATACAATGTTTAACCATTGAACCACACAATGCATCACTGAATGGCTTTGATCTGAGATGCTTTGTAACATGTGCAGCAAGAGAAGTGTGGCCAGCAGGGCCAGGGAGGGGATTCTGCCCCTCTGCTCTACTCTGCTCAGACCACAGCTGCAGCTCTGGGTCCAGTTCTGGAGCCTCTGTGCCAGGAAGGCTCTGGAGGGGCTGGAAGGTGTCCAGAGAAGGGCCACGAGGAGGAGCAGAGGGCTGGAGCTGCTCTGCTGTGAGGACAGACTGAGGGAGTTGGGGTTGTGCAGGCTGGAGAGGAGAAGGCTCCCAGGAGACCTAATTGTGGCCTTGCAGGATCTGCAGGGGGCTGCAAGAAAGCTGGGGAGGGACTTTTGAGGGTGTCAGGGAGGGATAGGACTGGGGGGATGGAGCAAAAGTAGAAATGGGGAGATTGAGATTGGCTGTGAGGAAGAAGTTGTTCCCCAGGAGGGTGGTGAGAGCCTGGCACAGGCTGCCCAGGGAGGTGGTGGCAGCCTCCTGCCTGGAGGTGTTTGCAGCCAGGCTGGCTGTGGCTGTGAGCAACCTGCTGTGGTGTGAGGTGTCCCTGCCCATGGCAGGGGGCTGGGACTGGCTGAGCCTTGAGGTCCCTTCCAGCCTGACACCTCAATGGCTCTGTGGTTCTGTGTGTGCTGTACAAACTGTGCCTGGTTCACAGGAAGCCAGATGAGATCAAGAGGTGCACAGGTGGATTCCATGGCTCAGACAATCTCCTCCCCAGTATGCAGGTGAGATGCAAGCTTCTGCTGGCTCTTGCTTTTAGCTCCTCCTCTTGTGCTTGCTCAGTGCTGAGATGATTTTTTGTTTAAAACATTATCTGTGCCATAATTCCATCTGCAGTTAAGGAAGTGAAGCACTGCTGGGCCTGCTGCTGTGATAGAGGGTAGCCAGCACAGGCTGGGGGCAGCTGTTGCAGGAGCTGGGCAGAACCCCAGCACGCCTTGCCCCAGAGGTTGTGCTGTGCTGCTGAGAGGATGAAGCTGTGCCAAGCTGCTTTGTTGTGACGTGAAAAGCAGGAAGAGAGAACTAATCAAATCCTTGAACAGAGCAATTGTAGAGCTCCCAAGAATTATGACTGCAAGGTCACCTCCCCCAAGGCTGTCAGCTGCAGCATCAGACCACATTGCTTAAGGCTTTGTGTGGTTCAACCCTCAGCCACCTTGGGGGCACTGCTCTGAATCTCCAGTGGCTGTTTATTGATTCCATCCATCTGTTGGAGGTGCAGTAGCCAGCAGAAGAGGAGAGAGGGATCATCCCTTCCCTCAGCCTGCTGCCTGGGATGCTGTTGGCCTTCTTTGCTGCCAGGGCATGCCCCTGGCTCATGTTTGGCCTCCTGTTCACTGTGCCACCCAGGCTCTGGCAAGCAGAGTTGTTCCCTAGCCAGTCAGTGCCCTGACCTGTAAGGCTGGTCCAGTCTTTGTGTTCTGGGTTGCCTGGCTCCAGCCCTGCACATCTTGATCCCCAGCACTGAGGGCAGCCCTCAGGCTGCTCTGCTCCAAGCTCCAAGCCCCAGCTGCCTCAGCCTGGCCTCACAGGAGATGTTCCACTGCCTGCAGCAGCTCTGTGGCTCTGTGCTGGACTCGTTCAAGCAGTTCCCTGAGGCCCTTCTTGAGCTGAGGGGCCCAGAACTGGACACAATATTCCAGCTGTGGCCTCAGCAGGGCAGAGCAGAGGGAGTGGAGAACCTCTCTGACCTACTGACCACAGCCCTTCTAATCCACCCCAGGAGGCCCTTGGCTTTCTTGACTACCAGGGCACATTGCTGGTTCAGGGGCCCCCTTCTGTCCACCAGGACCCTTAGGTCCCTCTCCTCTGCATTGCTCTCCAACAGCTCAGTCCCCAACCTGTCCTGGCCCATGAAGTTCTTTCCAAGATGCCAGACTCCACCCTGCCCTTGTTGGATTTCATTCAGTTTCTCCCCAGCCAGCTCTCAGCCTGTCCAGGTCTGGCAGGATGGCAGCACAGCCTGAGGGGTGTCACCACTGCTCCCAGTTTGGTGCCATCAGCATTCATAGCATCCCTGAATGATCTTCAGAGAGATGCAATTTATCCTTTGGTGGCTCACCTTACAGCAACATCAATTTCATGCCCTGTGATTGCCTCCTACAACAGAAAGCTGGCAGCATGCTCATGCCTCATTTGGTTCCACTGAGGCTTGTTGAGGAAATGATTAGCCTGCAGGTTTATCAGGAGCTGCAGGATGGCAGCTCAACAGCAATGAGTTTCCAGCCTCTTTTTGCCAGGCAGCTCTGAGATGTGAGACAATTGTAGGGCTTGCAAAGAGCTCTCAGACCTTACCCAGGAAGGTGCTACAGGGTGCAGAGCACCCATCCCTCACTCAGTGCCTGGCTGCTCCAGAGGGGTGCAGTCTGTTTCACTCACTCAAACCCAAGCTGGTTATCTCAGGGTAAATTCCAGGCCAGGCTTCTGGGCAGCAGCTGCAGGGGTTGCTGCCCTTGCCTCCTGCAGCAGGGGCTGCTCTCTGCTGGAGCAAACTTTGGGTGGCTGCAGCCCCAAGGAGGTTGGGGAACTGAACCAGAAGGAAAAGAGCCAGCAGGAGGGCAAAGCTGTGTGAGCTGGCTGCACTCTGGGCTCAGGTTGACTGCATGCTTACACCATAGCTCCTGCCAGTGCATCTCAGGAAGTGGTGCAAGGAGCAGAAGAAAGAGCTGCAGAGCAGGCACAGCAGCCACTGCTGGAACCCTCCTGCCAGCAGAGCAGGCACAGCCCTGAGCTCAGAGCTGCCCAACTGATGCCAGGGGTTATTTTGGCTCAGCATTTCCACTAAGGCTCTTCAAACACTGAAGAAAAGGAGCTCAGCTTCTTCACCAGCAGAGGAGACAGCCTTGCAAAGGCAGCAGTGGGTTCCTGGAGCTCTCTCAGTACTTCACACAAACTATTCTCAGACATTTCCTTTTTTCCCCCTCTTGCTTCAGACCATGTTGGCAAAATTCAGTTCTTGGAAGAGAATGCCCTGTGTGTGTGTGTGTGTGTGTGTGTGTGTGTGTGTGTGTGTGTGTGTGTGAAGCTATCCTCCATTTCATTTGTCTAAGCCAGAGTCCCACTGAGCTTGTCTCTGTAAACCCTAGGCTATCTTCATTGGCTTTGGACCAGGGTTCAAATCTCGTACTCAGGTGGAGCCATTTGAAAACATTGAAGTGTACAATTTAATGTGTGGTGAGTACCCCTGCTGGGGGCATCCTTTGGGCAGTCAGGGTCGCTTCTGGGCATTGGAAGGCCTCTCATAACAGACGGTTAAGTGTCCTTAGCCAGTTGTCCTCAGGGCTTGCTGTTGATTCTAACAGGTAAAGAGTTCATGTTTCTGAGTGAGCTCCAGCAGCTGCACAGCTGATGGCTGCTGAGAGGCTGACACTTGAGCTGCTCAGAGCAGGGCAGCTAGGCTGGAGAAGGGCCTGGAGCCCCTGGGCTGGAGGAGGGCTGAGGGAGCTGGGGGTGTTCAGGCTGGAGAAGAGGAGGCTGAGGGAGACCTCCTTGCTCTCTGCAGCTCCCTGCAGGGAGGTTGGAGTGAGGAGGGGACAGCCTCTGCTCCTTGGTGGCCAGGGACAGGAGCAGAGGCAATGGCTCCAAGCTGCCCCAGGGGAGGCTCAGGCTGGATGTGAGGAACTATTTCTGCCCTGGAAGGGCTCTCAGGCATTGGCAGAGGCTGCCCAGGGCAGTGCTGGAGTCCCCATCCCTGGGGCTGTTCCAGCAGCATGGAGCTGGTGCTTAGGGCCCTGGTTTGGTGCTGAGCCTGAAGTGCTGGGGGGAGGGCTGGGCTCGGTGAGCTTGGAGGGCTCTGCCAACTGGATGCATTCTGTGACCCTGTTACCCTTGAATTCTTTCACAGATCTGCTTGATTTGAAACCAGCCCCAAACAATGGAACCCATGGACGCCTGAACCATCTCCTGAGGGATCCTGTGTACATCCCCCACCACCCCGCGGAGAGAAGCCACCCTTCTGAGTGCCCTGTGGTGGGACACAGAGCCTTCTCAGTCAGCCCTGGCTGCTCCTGCAGGGCCAGGGTGAGTGCTGCAGTGGCTGCAGCTGTGGCAGCAGGCTGCTGTGCTGGACTCTCCTGTGTTTATCCTTGCAGTCTCCTGCTTTTGCTTGCAACATCTTGCCTTGAGGCCAGGGGGTTCCAGCCTGTGTTTGTGTTTTGCAGTGTGCTTATGTAAAGTCACACTCAGCTCTGAAGAGCCAGCACAGAAGCAAGCTCTGATGCAGCAAGCAGTCAGCTCCTGCTTGCTTCACTTGGTTCAGTGGAGGTTCCCCTCCTGTGTTTGGGGTTGTGGCTTCCAAGGCTGTGGATTTGCTTGCGGCAAACCCAATTTGCTTCTGCAAATTCTCCACAGCCTGTGTCCAGGGGACGCCAGAGGTCTGTGTAGGGGTAACCTGCAGGGCAGGGGTGACTCAGTGCTTGATGGTGTAGGAGTGGCTCACAACACACTTTGTAGAACTCTTACTAGCACCTGGGTGTCTGCTTTGTGCTGCAGGGTTTGCCAGTGCAGGATTTCGCTCAGCGTTTGGATCTCAGCCGGGCAGAAGGTAAGAGCTGGGCACTGCCACAGCTGGGACACAGCTCAGGGCTGGGGGAAGGAGCAAAGCTGGAAGTGGGGAGATTGAGATTGGCTGTGAGGAAGAAGTTGTTGCCCAGGAGGGTGGTGAGAGCCTGGCACAGGCTGCCCAGGGAGGTGGTGGCAGCCTCCTGCCTGGAGGTGTTTGCAGCCAGGCTGGAGGTGGCTGTGAGCAACCTGCTGTGGTGTGAGGTGTCCCTGCCCATGGCAGGGGGTTGGGACTAGCTGAGCCTTGAGGTCCCTTCCAACCCTGACAGCTCTGTGATTCTGTGATGTAAAAGTTGTTCATAATACAGAATGTTTGAGTCCCAGCTGCTGAGCAGCTCTGAAGTACATGAGGTAAAAATGCTTTCAAATGCTTCCTGGGTCTCTGGTTCTGAAGGTTTGCAGCAGAGTCCTGCTGAGCCATTTGCTCTCAGGGGGAAATGTGTCCTTCCAGCTGGGGGGCATCAAGAAGAGTGTGGCCAGCAGGGCAAGGGAGGCTCTCCTCTCCCCTCTGCTATGCCCTGGTGAAGCCATATCTGCAGGATTGAGTCCAGTTCTGGGCTCCCCAGTTCAAGAGGGACGGAGAAGTACTGCAGAGAGAGCAGGGGAGGCTGTGAAGATGCTGAAGGGCCTGGAACATCTGTGTGAGGAGGAGAGGCTGAGACACCTGGGGGTGTTGAGTCTGGAGGAAAGAAGAGTGAGAGGAGATCTGATCAATGGTAACAAATATCTGAGGGGTGGGGGGCAGGCAGGGGCCAGGCTCCGTGCAGAGGTGTCTGGGGATAGGACAAGAGGCAATGGACACAAACAGGAATCAAGGAGTTCCACCTGACCGTGAGGAGAAACTTCTTTGGTGTGAGGGTGCTGGAGGGCTGCAGCAGGCTGCCCAGAGAGGTTGTGGAGCCTCCTTCTCTGGACCCTTTCCAGCCCCACCTGGATGTCTTCTGTGTGACCTGCCCTGGGTCACCCTGCTCTGGAAGGGGGTTGAACTCAATCTCCACAGGACCCTTCCAACCCCTAACATTGTGTGATTCAGTGTGGATAAAGTGAACTCTTGTTGTGCACTCACAGAGACTTAGCAGACTGTTAGGAAGTGGGAAATTGAGGCTGCCCTGTAGAGGAAGAGTGACAGCAGTCAGTGAAGGGGGTGCTGTGCACAGCAGTGACAGCACTCAGTGCCCAGCAGGGGGAGCTGCTGTGCACAGCAGTGACAGCAGTCAGTGCCCAGCAGGGGAGCTGCTGTGCACAGCAGTGACAGCAGTCAGTGCCCAGCAGGGGGAGGGGAGCAGTGACAGCAGTCAGTGCCCTGCACAGCAGTGCACAGTAGTGACAGCACTCAGTGCCCAGCAAGGGACGGTGATGTGCACAGCAGTGACAGCACTCAGTGCCCTGCAGGGGGAGCTGCTGTGCACAGCACTGACCCCAGCACTCTCTCTCCTCAGCTGAGAGTGCAGAGCAGCTGTCTCTGCCCTACGGCCGGCCCCGGGTGCTGCAGCCAGGACTCAGCTACTGCCTGCTCCACCATCCCCGCTACCTGAGTGCCTACAGCCAGGACTACAGCATGGCCCTCTGGACTGCATACACCATCCACAAGCAGGTAAGCACCATAGCACACCTTAGAAGCCACCATGCAAGGTAAAGAGCTTCAATGTCAGTTATTCCTGAATGCTTCTGGAACCTGCTCCTGAAATCATCCTGGGCTGCAGCCAGAGCAGGGAGAGCAGCAGCACAGGGAGGGGATTCTGCCCCTCTGCTCTGCTCAGACCTCACCTGCAGCACTTCCTCCAGCTCTGGGACCCCCAGCACAAGAAGGACCTGGAGCTGCTGGAGAGGCTCCAGAGGAGGCCACCAAGATGATCAGACACTGCAAAACCTCCCCTGTGGGCCCAGGCTGGGAGAGTTGGGGCTGTTCAGCCTGGAGAAGAGAAGGCTCCAGGGAGACCTCAGAGCAGCCTTCCAGTACCTGAATGGCTGCAGGCAGGCTGGGAATGGGCTTTGACAAGGGCTGGGAGGGGCAGGATGAAGGACAATGGCTTTGAGCTGGGAGAGGGCAGATTGAGACTGGAAATAGGGAAGAAATTCTTTCCAGTAAGGGTGGGGAGACTCTGGCACAGGTTGGCCAGGGAGGCTGTGGCTGCCTCCTGCCTGGAGGTGTTCAAGGCCAGGCTGGATGAGGCCTTGAGCAGCCTGTGCTGGTGGGAGGTGTCCCTGCCCATGGCAGGGGAGTTGATCAAGATGCCCTTTGGGTGTCCCTTCCAACCCAAGGCATTCTGTGCTTATCTCCCAGGGGCTGTGAGACCATGTGACATAAAAAGAGGAATTCAGTTTGAGCTTTTCTTCACTTTGCTGTGTCAGTCAGGGTTGGCTTTGCCTCTGTGCTCTTTCTGGCACCTGCATCTTTCCCTCCAGAGAAGCAGACCCACCATGAAGTGAGGACTCCCCTGGCCTTGGTCTCACAGCCCTGTGAGTCTGCAGGGCAGTGTAGGTGTGCTGTAGCAGCCTGCCCCTGCAGTCTGCTCTCCACAGGAGCTTCATGGTCTTCAAGCAGAGTTGGAAATCTGGCAGGAGCCTTTTCTAGAAGCAGTTTCTGGGCTGTCTTGAGCTGGTCATGTGTTGGTCCAGTCCTGCTCACAGGGCATCATCCTGTTGTGGGGTGAGGGGAAAAAGGGGTTGCTGAAGATGAATCTGGTGTCTGCTGTTGTGACCCCTGTGCTGAGATGCAGAGGCTGATGCACAGCACTGATCTCATGGATGGAAGTGCAGTTCTTGTCAAGTTGGACTTTCCCATTCAGACACAGGCTGCCCAGGGAGGTGGTGGAGTCCCCATGCCTGGAGGTGTTCCAGCAAGGTGTGGCCATGGCACTTGGGGCCAGGGTTTGGTGTCCATGGTGGGGTTGGGTTGCTGGCTGGACTGGCTGATCCCAGAGGGCTTCTCCAGTGATTCTCTGGTTCCATTACCAAGTACACCTACAGCAGCTCAGGTTGTCTCTAATGGGCACTTCCAGCTTTCCTCTCTGAACACATTTTGAACTCAGCTGAGAAGCTGCAGCTCTGTTCACTTCATTTCCAGGTGATATGAAGTGCATGGAGGCCTTGTTTTCCCCTGACAAGAGGGGGACAATTCTTGCATCTGAGCTCAGTCCCTTCACTAAGTTAAAAGCCATTGCAGCTAAGTATTTTGAGGGAGGGAAGCTCTGGAAGGCAGCTGTGCCCTGCAGCTGTGCCCTGCAGCTGTGCCCTGCAGCAGTGACACTTTCTCCTTGTTCACTAGGACCAGTGGCTCTCCGCTGCAGAAGAAGCCTCCAGCTGCTTGCACAGGGATGTTCGAGTTCCTCTGAACCACAGCCAGAGCTGTTTGTTTTACAGCAGCCATCCTGCCCTGACTTATGGATTCCTTGCTCCTCCAAGTAAGTTCTCTCCTTCCTCTGCCAGCAGAGCTGATTGCAGTGAGTTGTGCTCCAGCTGCCGTGGTCCTGATAACTGCCCAGACGATGAAGCAGCGGTTGTGAATTGCTGCAGCTCACTTCAGCAAGAGAGGAAGGAGAGCGTTTGGGGCACTCCGCGCTGGGGGTTCTGGGAGCTGCCCCCTGTAGTACTTCTGAAAGTTTTGGAGCTCCTCAGGCTTTTCAAGTGGCATCTCATGGAAGGAAGTGGAAAGAAGATGCAAACCTTGAGTCAAGTCCGGCAGGCTATGAAATTGCCAATCATCTGCCCTGGGAGGAGGCTGAGAGAGCTGGGGGGTTCAGCCTGGAGAAGAGAAGGCTGAGGGGAGATCTTATTGCCATGGACCAGGGCATGAGCAGAGCCAGAGACTGGAATCATCTCTGAAGTGCAGCAGTGGAGCCCCCTGCACTGGGCAGTTTGAGATTCAGCTTGGCAGGGTGCTGAGCCAGCTCACTGCAGCTCCACCATCACCACAAGACACAGCTTGGTGTCACTTCCCACAGAACCAAAATGTTTTAAGACAAAACACAGAAACTTACCCAAACTCTGTGAATTCATAAACAAATGTGAGGGACAGTCCCTGACACACAGCTGCTGCTTGAGAGAGCAGAGCATGCAAATCACAGTCACAGAATGCATCCAGTTGGAAAGGACCTCCCAAGGGCATCTTGTCCAAGCAGGCAGCCCTGCTAGAGCAGGCAGGGACACCTCTAGCTAGAGCAGGCAGCAGGGACACCTCTAGCTAGAGCAGGCTGCACAGGGACGCATCAGGGCTGACCTTGAATATCTCCAGGATGGAGCCTCAACCACATCCTCAAAAACAGCCACAGGGCAGCCTGTGCCAGTGTCTCCCCAGCCTCCCTGTGCAGAACTTCCTCCTGATGTCCAACCTAACTCTGCCCTGCTCCAGTTTCAAACCACTGCCTCTCCTCCTATCCCCACAGCCCCTTCTGAATAGTCCCTCCCCAGCCTGCCTGCAGGTCCCCTTCAAGTACTGGAAGGTTGGTCTAAGATCTCCCTGCAGCCTTCTCTTGTCCAGGCTGAACAGCCCCAACTCTCCCAGCCTGTCCCCATGGAGGTTCTGCAGCCCTCTGATCATCTTTGTGGCCTCCTCTGGACCCCCTCCAACAGCTCCAGGCCCTTGTTTTGGGGGCCCCAGAGCTGGAGGCAGTGCTGCAGGTGGGGTCTGAGCAGAGCAGAGGAGCAAAATCCCCTCCCTGTGCTGCTGCTCTCCCTGCTCTGGCTGCAGTCCAGGTACCTGAGAAGTGCAGCTGCTGCTTGTGAGGTTGTTTCGTTTGGATGTCCTGAAGTTAGCACCTGGACACACATCAGCTTTGGAAGGCAAGGTGGAGCTGGCTGAACTTCAGTGTCAGCACAGTCGTGCAGAAGCATGCAGAAGCAAGTGTGCAGTGCCAGATCCAAGGCAGGAATTGCTGTGTTCTGTTCTAGACTTGATGGCAGAGGGACAGAGGCCTCACCACGATGCCTTGCTCAGCACCAACATCGTGCCCATGTATCCTGCATTTAAAGGTACTGTGGCTGCCTGTGCTCTGCACAGCGGAGGGCAGCAAAGGCTGCTGGGGGTTGGCTTGCTTCCAGCCATGCCAACCATCCCTGGCTGAGCTGCTTCCCCAGCTGTGGGCTTCTGACCTCAGGGAGAACTTCCTTGAAGTGGGGTTATGAAAGGTGTGAGCTTGTCCCTCAGCAAGTGGCTCTCTGCATGGCAGCACAGTGTGAGAGCCTGCAGGCAAGGCCTGATCTTTCTGTTTGCATTTCCCTGCCTACCCAGACAGGGTTCTACAGAATATCTCCTGGGGAACCCAGACACCAGAGAGGACTTTGAGAGTTACATTAAGGTCCAGCTTGGGAATGTCTTCTAAAGGGCACTGGGTTTCCAGGCAGGAATCTAGGGGCTCAGTCACTGAGCAAAGAGGAAAATGATTGTCCCTAGTAGGAAAGATGAAGAGCTGGGCTGCCTGGGTGAGAGGCAGCATGAGATGGTTGGCTGAGAGAGGTTGAGCATATTCCTGGTGAAAAAGAAGAGGAACTAAGGCACTTCCTCTGGACAGAAGATGTCCTGGGGTTTTCTTAATGGAATACTGATCAGCCCTCAGCTGTAATTAAAAATATCCTGGAATGGTTTGGGTTAGAAAAGACCTTAAAGATCATCCAGTGCCAAGCCCCTGCCCTGGTGCCCAGGACACCTCCCACCAGCCCAGGCTGCTCAAGGGTTCATCCAGCCTGGCCTTGAACACCTCCAGGGAGAAGGCAGCCACAGCCTCCCTGGGCAGCCTGTGCCAGTGTCTCCCCCGCCTCCCTGGGTCGATCTTACCAGTGAGACACTTCCCACTGGCAGGGGTGGAGGTAGAAGTCAGCCAGGCCAGCTTGGTAGCAGGGCAAGACCCAGGCACACTTGGTGGTGTCTCACCTCCCTCCTCTGGTCTCTGCATGGTTTGCTTTCCAAGGAAAGAAGCTGAAGGCCACAGGGCAGCAGCTTCTCCATGCCTCAGCTTGGTGGTTAGGGTGGCTGTGGAACCACACTGCCAGGGGGTGCTGCACTGCATGCTGCTGGCTGAGCTGCAGCCTGTCCAAGCTGCGGTGCTCTGCGTGACTGAGGCTTTTCCTGGCTGATGCGATCTGCTTGTGCTCCACTGAGAGCTCTGCAGAGCTGCACTGACAGCTTTAGCCCTGGGGATTGTCCCACTTCCATTTTGTGTTTCAGTCCTCTGGAACTACTTCCACCAGCAGCTGCTGCCAGGGTATGCTGCAGCCAGGAGCGGAGTCAATGTGGTCAGTGGGCCTGTGTTTGATTATGATGCTGATGGGCTCTGTGATAGCCCAGAAAAGGTGAAAAGGTGAGGACCTTGCACATCCCAATCCTTTGTCACTGTCCTCTGTTAGTGGTCAAGAAGTAGTTGTGATTCTTGTTCTGAAGGGAAGCTTCTTGTGAGGGTGGGCCCTGGGCAGGTTGTGTGGGCAGGGAGGCACTCGGATGGCACTGAGCAGGGGCAGGAGGGTGAAGGTGAGGAACAAGCAATGAGCACAGGTAGCAAATGCACCCTCAAAAGTGTCATCCTCCAAACTGAAGGTGCACTGTAGGAGAAGCTGTTGCATGTGGAAGAACATTCACCAGCCTGAAATCTTAGAACCACAGAACTGTGGAGGTTGGAAGAGGGCTCTGAGATCACCAAGTCCAAGCCCTCCCCCAGAGCTCACATCCCCACCCCTGCTGCTGAGCCACTGAACCACTTCCCTCAGCACCACATCCACACATCTTTGAAACCCCTCCAGGGATGGGGACTCCAGCACCTCCCTGAGCAGCCTGTGCCTGAGACATTGCCTCCAGGAGGGGGTGAGGCAAGGGCTCCCCCATGCTGCCATGGGTGACACTCTGTGAGCTGGCAGTGTCCCACTACAAAGCTGTGGGTGCAGCACCAGTGGTTGAGGCCAGCAGGCAGGAGGAGTTCTGGGCTGGGGCTGCACTCTCCACCTGCTTGGGATTCTTCCACATTTTCACAGCCTGCTGCTCTGCCCCAGCAGACTTGTCACTCACATCAGCCCCCCAGCCACACAGAGTGGCAATCTGGAACTGTCCTCCCAGGCTGAAGCCTTCATTGGGCTGAGGGTGGATTGCTGCAGTGGATCTGCTGAGGACAGCTGATTGCTGTCATTTGTTCTTTGTCATTTGGTGCCTTTACTGAAAGACCTTTTGTGTTTCAGGCACCCCAGGAATTCAGAAGTTCCAATTCCAACTCACTTCTTCATTGTACTGACCAGTTGTAAAAATACCTCTGAAACTCCTCTGGGCTGTGAAGGGTCTCTGGATGCTTTGTCCTTTGTTGTACCTCACAGAGAAGACAACAGTGAAAGCTGTGCAGTGAGTATCAGTCCCCAGGAGCACCTGACCACTCAGCTTGCTTGGCTTCGCTGTCACAGGGCCATAGAGTGTTAGGGGTCAGAAGGGACCTCTGGAGATAAGTCCAAGCCCCTGCCAGAGCAGGGCATCCAGGGCAGGGCACACAGAACACATCCAGGCGGGACTGGAAAGGCTCCAGAGCAGGAGACTCCACAACCTCTCTGGGCAGCCTGCTCCAGGGCTCAGCAGCCTCACACCAAAGAAGTTTCTCCTCATGTTCAGGTGGAACCTCCTGGGTTCCAGTCTGTGTCCCCTGCCCCTTGTCCTATCCCAGGACACCACTGCACAGAGCCTGGCCCCTGCCTGCCTCCCACCCCTCAGGTATTGATAGACATTGATGAGATCCCCTCTCAAGCTTTTCCAGGCTCTTAGCATTTCCTCCTCACACAGCTGCTCCAGTCCCTTCAGCATCCTCATAGCCTCCCTTGGACTTTCTCCAGCAGTTTCCTGCCCCTCTTGAACTGGGGAGCACAGAACTGGACACAGTACTCCAGGTGTGGTTTCACCAGGGCAAAGCTGAGGGGCAGGAGAGCCTCCCTTGCCCTGCTGGCCACACTCTTCTGAATGCAGCCCAGGATCCCATTTGCCTTCTTGGCTACAGGGGCCCATTGCTGGCCCATGCAGAGCTTGCTGTCCACCAGCACTCCAAGGTCCTTCTCCATGGGCCTGCTTTCCATCAGGATGACCTGGTCTGTACTGGTGCCTGGGGCAGGACTCTGCACTTGTCTGCCACCAGCTGCTGCTTTCTGTCTCTACTAAACACTCAGATGTCTTCTGCTGCTTCACTAAGTGCCTGTCAGAGACCCCAATATTTTACACCCCCTCTTTCTCCTGCTCTGTCCCAACAGGCTGGCAGGGCTGAGGCCACGTGGGTTGAAGAGAGAATGAAGTTCCACACAGCTCGGGTCAGAGACGTGGAGCTGCTCACAGGACTCAGTTTCTACCAGGACAGGAAGCAGCCAGTGTCTGAGATTTTGCAGTTAAAAACATATTTACCCTCTGCTGAAGTGAACTGAGTCCTCCCCACGGGGTGCTGCTGCCATCTCTGCCACAGCTGTTTGTAAATAGACTTTTTCATGGATGAAGACTTTTTTTAGGTTGTTTTGGGTTTTTTTTAATAATAAGCTGGAACCTTTATGAGAACTCTGGACCAAAATGCCAGCAGGGAGGCGAGTGGGTGCCACATTTGTATCTCAGGGACTCCTGGTGTGTGCAGCACAGGATGGCAGCTCCTGTCATTGCCACTTGAAGGCGGTAGAGTCGTGGCCATTGTTCAGTGCCAGCAGCATTTGATCGTCACAGCCTGAGACACCAGCAACACTGTCACCTTTGTATGCACTGGAGGGGGAGAACTGGCTCAAGGATGGCTTTAGATCAATGTTCTACTTTCAAAATAGAGCTAATTAGCAACTGCAGTCCTGCCAAAGGACAGCATTCCTGCTCATCACTGAGATCAGACACCACCACCTCTCCTTCCAGTCTTCCTTGGAGCATTCTGAGCCTTGGCTCTGACAATGCTGCAGCCTTGTGGTGCAAGGAGCCCCATGGAGGCTGGCAGGGCTGGGAGCTGGAGCTTCCCCAGCAGGGTGGGAGGTGCCTGGCCAGAGGGCTGTGGTCAGGTGAGAGCCTTGGTCTGCTGCTTGGTCTCCAGAACTGGAGGAAGATTTGTTGCACAGCTTGCATGTTGTAAATGCATCCTCAGAATGAGCAGGTGCAGGATGCATCCAGGGGAGGGTGCAGTCAGGGAAGGCTGCACCCAGTCACCTGCAAATCAGAAGAGATGAGCTGAGGACTACATCTGAGGTGCCAGCAGTAATGATCTCACTGCCAATTAGACTTCCATTTGATTAAAGGATTTTGCTCTCCTGAGTTCCTCAGGCTGGTGCATGATGGTGTCAGTTGTGCCTTTAAAATCTCATTGTGGTCAAGAGAAGGTCCTCTTGCCCTGGGCTGGTTAGGTGATCTGCTCCATGGCACACCTCAGCACCACAGTCAGTGCCCACAGAGCACTCAGTTGGCTGCTGAGAGCGAAGGCCTTGATCCTGGCTGTGTTTGTATCTGTTCCTGGAGCCACATTTTCCTACAGCTCCCACAACTGGCTCCTCTGGAAGGCAGACACTGCCAGGTGCAGGTTCTGAGGAAGCTTGTGATGAGCTCTCCTGGGAGCTGTCAGGCTCCCAGCCGGATGCTGCAGGCACTCAGGAGTGCAGGATCCCCCTCCTCGTCCAGTGGCTGTGCTGCTGCTGCTGCCATGCCCCCACCCTGGCTGAGACTGCTGACCAGAGCTGGCTCTGTGCTCTGTGGAGCTGGCACAGCCACACCTCTGCTCTTCTGGTGGGCAAAGAAGGGAATGCTCCACACACAAGAGTGACAGCAGGAGGAAGAGCTTGTGCCTGAGCACCTCACAGCTTGGCCACGGCTGGTGGAGGCTGGGAGGCAGTGGGAGCTTTTCCAGTACGGCTGCAATCCTGGGACCATTTTCTCTTTTAACCAAACCTCTTCTCTTGCTCTTCTGTTTCAAGCATGATTTATTTGTTTTTCCCTGAGGTAGTTTCACTGTGTGAAATTCAGATGTGTTGTAGCAGCCCCTGGTTGTAATCCAACTGTGACAGCCTGACTCAGTGTAACTGCTCTGCACCTGCCTGTGACCAATACAAACATCAGTCCCAGCCTGCTCCTCCTGACTCTTACTGTACCAAAGGCTCCTGGCCTGTTCAACACCAGGGTTAGATCACAGCAGTTTTAGGGGGTGAGGAGGGAGTTTCTTCAGTTCCTGCTCTTTGAGTGGAAGACAACTTCTCCTCCAGCTGGGGTGCTGAATTGTTCATTATTGGAAGGGGAAGGTAAGAAAATGGGCAAGAGTGTCAGGTCCTGCAACTGGGTGGGGGCAATCCACAGAACCAGTCCAGGCTGGGGGTGAGGAGATTGAGAGCAGCCCTGCAGAGAAGGACTTGGGGGTGCTGGTGGGGGAGAAGCTGGACAGGAGCCAGCAATGGGCACTGGCAGCATGGAAGGCCAAGGGCAGCCTGGGCTGCATCCAAAGCAGCTTGGCCAGAGATGGAGAGAGAGGATCCTGCCTCTGCTCTGCTCTGGTGAGACCTCCCCTGCAGGGCTGTGTCCATCTGGGGGGCTCTCAATACAAAAGAGACTCAAGACATCAAATGAGTGAGAAAGTACTTGGGACAGGCAGCCTTGGCACACCTGAGAAGCCAGTGGCTCTGGGATGGTGAGGTAGGCATGAGCACAGAGGTACCAAATGGGCAGAGAGGAACCCAATGAGGTTCAGCAAGGCCAAGTGCAGAGTCCTGCAGCTGGGCAGGAAGAATCAACTGCAGCAGCACAGGCTGGGAGGGGATCTGCTGCAGAGCAGCCCCAAGGAGAAGCACCCGGGAGTGCTGGGGGGCAGCAAGGTCTGCATGGGACAGCAATGTGCCCTGGGGGCCGAAAAGGCAAATGGGGCCCTGGGGGGCATTCAGAGGAGTGTGTCCAGCAGATCCTGGGAGGTTCTCTTCCTCCTCTACTCTGCCCTGCTGAGACCTTACCTGGAATATTGCATCCAGTTCTGGGCTCCCCAGCTCAGGAGGGACAGGGATCTGCTGGGGAGGGTCCAGCAGAGGGCTACAAGGATGCTGCAGGGACTGCAGCACTGCCTGGGGAGGAGAGGCTGAGAGCCCTGGGGCTGCTTAGTGTGGAGAGGAGAAGGCTGAGAGGGATCTGATCGATGTCTAGCAACAGCTGAGGGCTGGGGGTCAGGAGGGAAGGGACAGGGACAGGCTCTGCTCACTTGCTCCCTGGGATAGGACAAGAGGCAATGGATGTAAGCTGCAGCACAGGAGGTTCCACCTCAACATGAGGAGGAACTTCTGCACTGTGAGGGTCCCAGAGGCCTGGAGCAGGCTGCCCAGAGAGGTTGTGGAGTCTCCTGCTCTGGAGCCTTCCCAGCCCTGTCTGGATGTGTTCCTGTGTGACCTGTGCTGGATTCTCTGCTCCTGCTCTGGCAGGGGCTTGGACTGGATGATCTCTTTGGGTCCCTTCTGTTATAAATGACCGAGCCAATTAAAGTCAAATGAATATAATTTTAATTTGAAAAGAGCAATTTTAAGGCAATCAGAGACACGCAAAACAGCGCTGGGTGCTACAATGCACACTAATCGCTTTCTAACTACTCCTTAAATATTCTACCCTTAATACATATGCATACTAAGGTGGGTTTATTTAAATTAGTTTGTCCTTCTGGTGGTCTTTCAATGATGTAATCCTTTAGTCAGCACAGCCGGTGGGTTGTGTGCTGAGTCCTTGTGATTGTGTCTTTTTCGTTCTGTTGTTACAATTAATGTTCTTTCCCAGAGATGGTCTTCACATAGGTTCTGTTGATTCTCACAATCGTCCTTTGTGTTCGTGTCTTCTGTAGCAACTTCTCTTCCTTTCTCATCCTTGAAGAACTTCTTCTTTTCCCTTCTCATCCTTAAAGAACTTGTTTCATAATACTTCAATTGTTAGCTGTTCAATTCCTAACATTTCACTAGGGCATTAGTATACACACATTAAAACAAATAACATTAAACAACAACAGGTTATAATAAAATCTAAAATCTTACTCTATACTAAAACAAGTCAAATGAATCATAATTAACTAATTATAATGAGGCCTAAAAGAAACTTCACTCCAGTTACATATGTAAATTCTCAGTGTCTGGCCCCTTGTCTCATCATGCTGCTTCTGCTTTTGCTTTAATCAAAATCATCTCATTGACATGAATTATCATTCCATTTATCACAATCCCTCCTCTTCTTTTGAACATCATTAATTCGTGTCTCAGCCTCAAATTTGGCTAAAACTACTTGTTTGCTTGTGTATGTTTAAAACCAGGAGGGATTGTTTCTCATCTCCATTATATGCTACGGGAGTGGCAGTAAACTGCATTCCCTGGATCACAGTTTGGATGAATCTCGTGAGACAAGGAATCATACATGGAATTATTAGCAATCCCAAACAAACCTCCTACCACAATTCCCAGTTGTTTCCACCAGTCTCCTCCAAAGGCAGTATCCCAAAATCTGTTAAGATTTAGTCCATTCCATGTTTGTATGGGAACATGTGCCACCTTCTTCATATCTGTCACTAAATCGTGCACATTTCTTTCATTGTCTATTTCTACGCAGCAATTAGTAAGGTTAAATTTACCACATACTGCACCTTCTTGAGCTAGTAAATAATCTAAAGCCAAGCGGTTTTGATATATTGCAGTCTGTCTTTTAGTATCCTGTTTAGCTAATAAGCTCAAAGCATCACCTCTTTTGTTAACTACAATTGTTTTGTTAACTACTATTTCTAATGCTGCTTGCAATCTTATAATTCTGTTAAGCATATAGACAGGAGTGCGGTGACCCCAGGATCCGTCTTCTGCCCAGGTGGCTGGGTCATAATAAGCTATTATCCTTTCTGGAGGCCACTCATTTTCTTTCCAGTTCTGTGTACAGCTGCACACCTAATCTCTCCCCCTGAGCGATAGGTAACAGGAAGAAACTGGGTCTAATAGTCCCCAACAAGCAAGACCCTGCCCAGTCCTCAGGTAACCAGTCATATGCCAATTTACCACAAATCCAGTAATATCCATCTGGTGCCGGCCATCCTTTCGAAACTGATTTACCATAACCTCCTTCACAGACTAAGTTCCCTACTGGATTCTTCCCTTGTAAGTTTTGCCAGCAGGTTTGACCTTTCCTTCCTTTCCATATCGATGAATTAGAAACATCAGCCTCCATAGACTCCCAGGGCCACCGATCACCTTGGTTAGTACCTCCACAAACAAAACAATTAGTTACTCTTAAGGCTTTTGCAATATTTTCAGCAAGGTTTACAAATAAATTCTTAGCAACAGTTGGAATCTCATACTTAGTCCTTGTTTCAATTTCATGATAAAAAGAATTGAACAACAATCTTTTTGTGACAGGTTCCCTAGCTTTTTCAATAATCCTTATATCTAAAATGGCTCCTGGATCATCTCCTTGGCCCCAAATTGCAATCCCGTACTGGGTATCCCTCTGCTTCCACTCACCTGGGTTGCAAATGGTGAGCTTTACCGGATTACCGCTTCCTAAGTCACAATTTTCCTGAGCTATGCCTTTCTCAAGAGATACCAGCTTGCCTACTGTAATATCTTACCCAATTCATTGCACCACAAGGGATAGAATGATCATCACTGGCAGCGTCACATGCATCTATTTCAACAGATAGTGGTTTACTGAGATTTGTGGTAATACCACTTTGCCCTATCAACCTTCCTTTCTCATTATTAGTTCTTGCTTCTATCCTCCACTGACAGGGTACTTCTTTAGGATCATAACAGAGTATTTTTCCACTTTCATTACACCGGGCATACTCACTCTGATTTATATACCAAGGATGTAATTCATTTGTTTTCCCTTGCAGCCATACATGGTATGATACATCTACACTTTCGTGCATATTCCAGGACCAACAAGGCTCCATATACCATCAGAAGAGGTCCGGTCAGGTCCATGGTACCCGGCGGTCTCAGCCCTAAGGGGTTGCAGCCCTGGGCAGACCTTCTTGAGCCGCGGTACTGGTTCCTTCCTCGGCCTTGCCCTCTTCCACTTCTTAGGAGCTGGTCTGAACTCGGTGCCATGGTCTAGTCATGAGGTCTGTGGTGACAGGTTGGACTCAATGATCTTTGAGGTCACCTTAGTGATACTGTGACACTGTGACTCTCTTTGCTCAGTTTTCCTTACCTCTTTATCCTACAAGTTAGTGTATACTTACTCAAATGTGACATTTTCTACACTATAATAATACCCCTGCAATAACAATATCTACACTTTACCCTTGCTAAATGATTTATTATACTAAACCCACTAGTGTATGAGATGCCAACTGCTACATTCCAGATTCTTTTAACCACCGGTATATTTCGTCTCACTGCAGTTTCTCAACCTTAAACAAACTACACATTCATTGCAGGGATTTGCCAGATATTCTAAGGTGCATGACAATATATTCATTCACGGGTACATAACAATATTTTCTCACCGATACACAGCAATACTTTCAAGGTCAATCTCTTCTTGGCCCATCAAAGGGTCCACAGCTTCATCACAATTTCCCAGCAACAGACTAATCAGGCAAGGCAACATCAGTAACGTTACAATCACAATTAACAATGTTAATAACCCAGATTTAACAATCAGAAGAAACAAACCACAGAATCCTGTTAACTGTTAGCTATTGTTAATTGTTGACACAGGTTATAATGTTTATAATAAAGTTTATCTTTTTCTACAAAGTTTAGCTAACAACGCTGTAACAAACAGAATCAAAAGGCAGCAAAACTCTATGATCCTAACCTAACATTCTTTGCATACATAAAAGCAAGCAAGGTAAAATTAACAATATAGCAAAAGCAATCAATAAAACCAACAACCCAATATTGATAAGAGACTGCATCCACCCTGGTAACAACACATCTCATCAAAGTCTTTACATCCTCCTTCCTCCTATTTTTTTTTTTTTTTTAATAACCTTAAATGGAAATGTCTTTTGTTCCATAATTCACTTTGACCTGCCCTTTAACTAGCTGACATTATTACTTAATTATGACAGGCTGCTGAGTTAATGTATAAATCCATGTGAACATAGTTTCCAGTCACACAACCATTAAGCAATTCAGATATACAGTCCTAAGTTAGATGTTTTCTGCAGATCTGCTGATTGTCATCCTCATGACAGTCGTGCTGTCTTATGCTGAGATGATTGCAGCAGCTTCCAAGTAGGGATGGCAAAAATCCTTAAAAAAATCTTTAAAAACTATGTTAAAATCGAACTATTAAATCAACGCCTAGAACAAAAAAAAAAGAAGATGCCATGGCACACAGAAAAAGAAAACAAAAGAAAAAGGAAGGTATAAACCCCAAAAAAAAGGAAATTTTAAATCTGAACTCATAGAATGGCTTATTCTACTTAAACTTGCCCCTCATCATAGAATCATAGAATCATAGAATCAGTCAGGGTTGGAAGGGACCACAAGCATCATCCAGTTCCAACCCCCTGCCATGGGCAGGGACACCCCATACTAGATCAGCCTGGCCAGAGCCTCATCCAGCCTGGGCTTAAACACCTCCAGGGACAGGGCCTCAACCACCTCCCTGGACAACCCATTCCAGGGCTTCACCACTCTCATGGGGAAGAACTTCCTCCTCACCTCCAGCCTGAATCTCCCCATTTCCAGCTTCATTCCATTCCCCCTAGTCCTATCACTCCCTGAGAGCCTGAGCAGTCCCTCCCCAGCCTTCCTGTAGCCCCCTTCAGATCCTGGAAGGCCACAATGAGGTCACCTGGGAGCCTTCTCTTCTCCAGACTGAACAGCCCCAACTCCTTCAGTCTGTCCTCACAGGAGAGGTGCTCCAGCCCTCTGCTCCTCCTCGTGGCCCTTCTCTGGACACCTTCCAACACCTCCAGATCCCTCTTGTAATAGGGGCTCCAGAACTGGAGGCAGTACTCCAGGTGGGGTCTCCCCAGGGCTGAGCAGAGGGGCAGAAGCACCTCCCTTGCCCTGCTGGCCACACTTCTCCTGCTGCAGCCCAGGCTCTGATTGGCTTTCCGGGCTGCAAGTGCACACTGAGAGCTCCTGGTGAGCTTCTTGTCTCCCCCAGCACCCCCAAGTCTCTCTCCTCAGGGCTGCTCTCCAGCCAGTCACTGCCCAGCCTGTATTTGTGCCTGGGGTTGCCTCGACCCAGATGCAGGACCCTGCACTTGGTCTTGTTGAAGCTCATGAGGTTGGCTTGTGCCCACCTCTCCAGCCTGTCCAGGTCCCTCTGGACGGCATCCCTTCCCTCCAGCGTGTCCACTGCACCACACAGCTTGGTGTCATTAGCAAACTTGCTGAGGGTGCACTCAGTGCCACTGTCCATGTCACCCACAAAGATGTTGAACAAGCCTGGTCCCAGGACTGATCCCTGAGGGACTCTGCTTGTCACTGGCCTCCATTGGGACATGGACCCGTTGACAGCCACTCTTTGGGTGCGGCCATCAAGCCAGTTCTGTATCCATCTAGTGGTCCATCCATCAAACCCATGTGTTGCCAGCTTGGAGACCAGGAGGTGGTGCGGGACAGTGTCGAAGGCTTTGCTCAAGTCCAGGTAAACGACATCAGTTGCTCGCCCCTCAGCTATTAATGCTGTCACCTGATCATAGAAGGCCACCAGGTTTGTCAGGCAGGATTTGCCCTTGGCAAAGCCATGCTGACTACTCCCAATCACCTCTTCACTGTTCTTCTGAGTCATTAGTGCCTCCAGGAGGATCTGCTCCATGATCTTTCCGGGCACAGAGGTGAGACTGACTGGCCTGGAGTTCCCTGGTTCCTCCTTCTTGCCCTTTTTGAAAATGGGAATAATGTTTCATCACTAATATATTATTATTATGTCTATTATAATCAAATATAAATCATAATAGTAAATGATAATTATGCTTATTGTATTTATTATTATTATTTATTACTTGGTATACCTTATTCTAATTACTAAATTCTTATCACGAGTACCCACTATTCATTATGTGCACTGTTACAACTCAACTATCACAAACATCAAAATAACAAAGCTTCAAAAAAAGAGCAACTGTGACTTTAAATCTTCTATACAGCTTCTGCAAAGCTACAAAAAACCAACAAAACAACTGCTAGCAAGAGAAAGATAACAGAGAGAAAGTGGGGGCTGGCAAGGTCTCCAAAGTGCTGCAACCACAAGGCGGGTGGGGAGGGGAAACTGTTTTCTGCTGCGACGGTACTTTCTCACTAGCAATTCGAGTCTCTTTAGCCATTGTTACAGGTGGGATTACAGTGGATCTTGCCCGGGGCCTCCTGATTCCAAGGCAACTGCAAGCGCACTCATCTCAAAACCAGTAGTTCCGACTTTCAACAGGCCACTACCATATCAGCCACAGATGGTTCACCTGACATATAATCCAGCAGCTGAAACATCAGTGCTTCAATAATTTTTTTTGCTTCATCACTAAACCTTTCAATCCAGGGTCTACAATGTCCTAATAGTCCTAGAAACCGTCTTAACTCTTTCTTTGATTTTGGTGGTGGTAAAGCTAGAATTCCCAATACCCTGTCTGGATCTAATTTCTTCTGTCCCTGACTAAGCTAATGCCCCAAATATTTTACCTCCTTTCCCACAAATTGTAATTTATATCTAGATACTTTAACCCTTTTTCTCCAAGAAAATTTAGTAGTTCTATGGTGGTTTTTCTAGTTTCTTCCTCAGTCCTTCCTGCCACTAATAAATGATCCACATATTGTAATAATTTAGTTTCCCCTTTTGGTTCAAAGGTCTGCAACAACTTCTCTAATGGTTGTCCAAATAAATTAGGGAACTCTGTAAACCCCTGAGGCAACACTGTCCATCTAAGCTGTTGTTTCCTCCCCGTATCAGGGTCTTCCCACTCAAAAGCAAAATAATCTTGAGATTTCTCATCCAGAGGACAAGTCCAAAATACATCTTTTTAAATCAATCACACTATATCATGGATGATGTGGTGTTAAATGGCTAATACAGTATAAGGATTACCCATCACAAGAAACTTATCTATGGTCCGCTGATTCACAGCCCTGAGACCCTGCACCAATCTGCATGGTCCATCTGCTTTCTTTACTGGTAAAACAGGAGTGGAGACGTGCATGGCTCAAATGTTCCTTTTTGAACCCATCTATCTATCACTGGCTTAAGCTCCTTTCTCCCTTCCAAAAGGACAGGGTATTGTTTGACCCTAACAGGTTGCTGTGGATCCACTATCTCTACCAAGAGAGGCTCCATTTCCAGATTTCCTGTGTCTCCTTCATTATACCAGACCTGAGGATTAATTTCTCCCTCATCTTCTTTAGTTAGACTGTACAACTGGATCTTTAACTCCACCCCCTTGGCTCTTAGTATTAAGTCCTAGCCTCACAATCAAATCTCTTCCTAATAAATTATGTTCAGCTTCGGGGACCAACAATAGATCATTAAGACAAATCTGTTTTTCTGATTCTATGTCTACATCTTCTAAAATAGGAACCTTAAAAAGTTCCCCTTTTGCTCCTGCTACAGTCATATTCTTTCCCCAACTTTAACCCCTTCTGGTAGTCGTCCTATAGTTGATGTGGTGGAGTAGGAAGGTTTCCCCCCCCACACACACAGAAGAATTCCACAGCTAACTCAGCCGGAGAAGCAGATGAAAGCTGTATTTTACAAGCAGATATGGAACGCAATGAATATGTACAAAAATATACAATATTTACAATATATACAGAAGTATACAGCAATGTATGTAATACAGGAAACCTTTCCCCAACCCCCTGCGGCCAGGGGGTTCGGCCTGCCCCTCCCTTCTCCCTCCCTACCTCCCCTTTTTCCCAAAAGGGTTAGAGAGAGAGAGAAAGGAAGGTAATTAAAAGGGGAAAAATTTGTTAAAGCTCAAAGCAAATGCAAAAAAGTTAGTTTTCTTATCTGGTTAGAGAGGAATCGTAGAGAGAAACGAGCCAGCTCACAGCACAGGGGGAAGAAGAAGACGACTGCCTGACTGACTCCCCCGACTGAAAGACTAAACAAAAAAAAACTGCAACTGGGTCCCGCCAATGAAATTGAATTAGCATATCATTGTTTTCATTCTAATATCAAAATATTCGCCCAGAGTGTTCAGAAAGTGTCTCTTTCTTAAAGGCACAGCCTAAACCGGTCACAATCCACCCCTGCTAAACAATTTCATTGGCTGTTCATACTGTCCATCCAATCCAAAACAACATCTACAGTTTGTAAGTAAAGTTCATAGTCCATTCCGGCTATCCTCAGGTGTAGATGATTCAGAAGTCCAAGAAAGAAGAAAAATGGAAAACAGTTTGTCTCTTCGCAGACGAAGCGAAGAAAAGGGAAAACAGGGAAACAGGGAAACAGGGACTCTCAGTTGACTCAGGGCTCTCAGGGTTCGTGCACTGTAGATTTCTCAGGGATTCTTCCTTTGGGCGCAATGTAGCTGTACAACACTCTGAAATTAAACTCTTTCAGCTAAAGTTAAATTTCTTTGTGGAATACACTGAATTTCACCATTCTCTTGCATTACCCAATAAGTGTGACCCGGACCTTCAGCTGAAACCACCCCTCGGACAGGTTTAGCCTCTCCTGAGGGAGAAAATACCCAAACAGTTTTACCTAACAGATTCTTTTCTCTAACAACAGGAACTCTATCACCTTCTACTTTCTGTAGTAGATCTGAATGTGCAGGTCCAGCTCGGTTCACTGAACCTCTACTATTTACCAGCCAGGTTGCTTGTGCTAAATGTTTTTCCCAGTTTTTCAAAGATCCACCCCCCATGGCTTTAAGAGTGGTCTTCAACAAACCGTTGTAGCGTTCAATCTTCCCTGCAGCTGGTGCATAGTAGGGGATGTGGAATATCCACTCGATGCCGTGCTCTTTGGCCCAACTCTTTACAAGGTTGTTTTTGAAATGAGTTCCGTTGTCTGACTCAATCCTCTCTGGAGTTCCGTGTCTCCACAGGATCTGTCTCTCCAGACCAAGAATGGTGTTGCGCGCAGTTGCATGTGGCACTGGATAAGTTTCCAACCATCCAGTGTTCGCCTCTACCATAGTAAGCACATATTGCTTACCAGAACGAGAACGCGGTAGAGTGATGTAGTCAACTTGCCAAGCTTCACCATACTTGTACTTGGACCATCTGTCACCATACCATAAGGGCTTAAGTCGTTTTGCCTGCTTAATAGCAGCACAAATGTCACAGTCATGGATGACTTGTGTGATAGCATCCATGGAAATGTCTATGGATCTGTCACGTGCCCACTGGTAGGTTGCATCTCTGCCTTGATGTCCTGACGATCGTGAGCCCACCGAGCTAAGAATATCTCACCTCGGTGTTTCCAGTCGAGATCAAGATCAGAGTCCATGTCTACTGGAGAAACTCTTGCAGCTAGATCTGCCTGATGGTTGTGTTGCTGTTCCTCAGTAGCTCTGCTCTTAGGAATGTGAGCATCGATGTGTCTCACCTTCACTGGAATTCTCTCGATTCGATCAGCAATGTCCTGCCACAGGTCAGCCGCCCAAATGGGCCTTCCCTTCCTCTGCCAACCATTCTTTTTCCAGTTCTTTAGCCAACCCCACAGAGCATTGGCTACCATCCATGAGTCGGTGTAGAGATAAAGCTTTGGCCATCTCTCACGCTCAGCTACGCGAGAGCTAGCTGGACAGCTTTTACTTCTGCGAACTGACTGGATTCTCCTTCTCCATCCTTTGCTTCTGCAACTCGGCGTGTTGGACTCCACACTGCAGACTTCCACCTTCGCTTGTTCCCGACAAGACGACAGGAACCATCTGTGAACAAAGCATATTTCTTTTCATCATCAGATAGGTCATTGTAAGGAGGAGCTTCCTCAGCACGAGTTACTCTCTCCTCTGGAGGTTTGGTACAGTTGGTACCTTCAGGCCAACTTGAGATCACCTCCACCAGACCAGGTCTTTCAAGATTTCCCATTCGAGCTCTCTGTGTTATCAGAGCCATCCACTTAGACCAGGTGGAATCTGTTGCATGATGTGGTGTGGAACCTTTGCCTTTGAACATCCAATTCAAAACTGGTAATCTGGGAGCTAAGAGAAGTTGTGATTCAGTTCCAATCACTTCAGAAGCTGCTTTTACTCCTTCATAGGCAGCTAGAGCTTGCCCCTTTGGCCAGTGCCAGCTGGCAGTGGTGGCACCCCCAGCCAAGCCCGGTGGGTTCCCAGCACCTTGGCCGCCTGGATGGGAGCCTGGGGTGGTGCTGAGCTGTCTGCTGGTCGTTCTCTGCCCTCTCTTTGCCTTCTCTCCTCTCTCCTCAACTGCTCTCAGCCCTGCACAAGCTGCAGGACAGCTCCTTGAGCGCTGCCCTTGCTGGGGGGCCCAAGGAAGAGTCCAGGGGGTCCAGCAGTGGCTCGGTGTTGGATTCGGCTTGGCTGCAGGGCACCTCAGAGCCTGGCCTGACCTGGTCTGTGAGCTCAGGGCTTGGGGCTGGGGTGGCCTCATGGGCAGGAACCCCATTTGGGGAGAAAGGCTACTGGTGAGAGGTGGGGGGGGTACCCCAGGGCAACGGGGTCCCCAACTTGGGGGCAGTGGAGAAGTCCTCAGTTGGAGAGGGGAGGGAAGATCAGGAGGGTCCCGAAATATTGCTGCCCCCCAAGTTGTCTTTGCCCCCAGCTCAGTCAGGGTCCCAAATGGCACTGCCATGGGCCCTGCCTCCCAGAATCCCTCTGCAGCTCCCCCAGTCCTGTGTCCCTTGGGGGTAGGGGAGTCCTTTCTTGCTGCCTGGGTTTTGGGGGACCATTGTTGGTTGCCTTGGGATAGTTTTGGGGTGCAGGGATGTAACTGAGGATCCCAGGGAGGCCTTTTGACCCTCAGGCTGCTGCTGTGGTTTCCCTGGGGGCATTTTGGGCTGGGCCTAGGCTCCTGTTTGTGGCAGGGTGCAGCATGGGCTGCCTGGGGGGCACAGGGAGTTTGCGGAGGCTGTTTGGGGGGTTCAGGCCTTTCCTCCACCCGAGTGCCAGTGCCTGCAGCTGGCTGTGCTGGGCCAGCAGCCAGGGGTGCTCCTGCCTCAGCCCTTGGGCTGGCAGCACAGTGCCTGCCCCTGGTGCTGGGCCTTCTGCAGAGCTGGGCAGAGAGGTTAAGGAGGTGTCAGAATCACCCCAAACCCACGGCCCCCCTGCCCAGAACACTCCTCCCAGCCCCCCCAGACTGTGTCTGCTGGCTGCCAGCTTCTGCTTCAGCTTCTCCCCTTGGCCTTGAGCCTTTTCTTGCCCTGGCTGGAGGGGAGGGATCCACCCTGGCCCCTCCTGCAGGTGCTGTTGGGTGGGGGCACAGCTGGGACACATCAGGGCCTGTGGTGGCCAGGTGGCTCCTGCCCTACCCAGTGTGCCAGGGTCAGACAGGCCCCATCAAACCCCCAAATACTCCAGACCCCCAGAACCCCCAGGCCCAGTGGGTTCCAATCCCAGCCACAGGTTTTCCCCCCATGAGTCACAAAGGATCCTGATTGCAACCCTCAGAGCCCCCAGGAATCCAATCCTGCAGCCCCTGCCAGAACCCCCACACCACCCCTAACCCCACAAACCTCTCCAGAAACATACAGCCCCCCCATAACTGCCCAGCCCCCAGCCCATAACCTTGCAGAGTCCTGCTGTGCCCCACAGACACCCCCAGCAGCTCCCAAGCCAAGGCCCAGGGGCTCCCCCCAGAGGCTCCCCCCAGAGCTTCATCTAGGCCCACTGATGCCCAACCCCACAAACCCTCCCCCAACTCCAGGAATCCTGCTGGCCTCCCAACCCCACAGACAGTCCCACAGACCCCTCCCGAACCCCTAGCCCAGGGCTAAACCCTCAGCCCCAGGGGTTCCTGGTCCCAGCCATGGGAGGTCCTGGTCTCAGCCCCAGGGGGTTCTGATCCCAGCCCCAGGGCTCCCTGCACCCCAGCTGAGTTTCTGAGCACTTCTGAAGGGGTTTTGTGACTTCTGAAGATGTTTGGATGATTTTTCAGGCATACTTGAAGAGTTTGGGGAACACAAAACCTCCTTCAAACCTCCCCAACAATCTTAGCAGAGAGATTTCAAAGGCTTTTTGGGTGCTGTTAGGAACTTCTAGGAGGTTGGAAGAGATTGGATTGGGTTGGGGGTTGGGAGAGATTTCAGGGCTCCCAGTGTGGCTCCCAGTGCTGTCAGTACCCTGCCAGTGCTCTCCTGGATGGCTCCCAGTCCTCTCTGGCCTCCAATACCCCCACTTCTCTCCCAGTACTCCCAGTATGGCTCCCAGTGCTCGCACTGTGTCCCCCAATACCCCCACTTCCCTCTCAGTGTTCCCAGTGTGGCTCTCATTCTGGCTCCCAGTGCTCCCAGTACAGCTCCCAGTGCTCACAGTTCCCTCCCAGTATGGCTGCCAGTGCTCCCAGCTCTTCAGAATTAGCTGCTAAGAGATTTAAAGAGATCTGAATGAGCATTTCAGAGGTTTCAAGGAGATTTTAATAACTGTGGAAGAGTTTTTGTTTTTTAGAGAGACCCTGAGGATTTTTCAGGCCTGGTTGAAGAGTTTGGAGAATCAAAACCTCACTGAAGTCTCTGCAGCATGCTGAAAAAAGAGATTTGAATGCATCTTCGATGGATTGGGGAACTCTTAGAAGGTTTGAAAAGACTTTTTCTGGGCCTTTAGCTGTTCTGGGGATGATTTTTTTGGGCACTTGTGAAGTTTTGAAGCATCTTGAACACAGAAGTAAGCCTCAAAACTCCCTGCGGTGCCTTCAGAATGAGTTGTTCAGAGCTGATTTTAATGAAGCCTTAAGGTTTTGTGGCAAGTTGGGAAAGGATTTGGATCAATCTTGTGAAGGCTTTTGGAAGGGTTCTGAAGAGGACTGGTCAGGTGCCAGGGTGGGGTCCTTGGTGCTGCAGTGGCATTGAGCTGGGTGGGAAGCTGCCTGCACTCAGGCACTGATTGGGCTACTCAGGTGGCACAGAGAGAGGCACTGCAGATTCGTTCCCCTCCTTCCTGTCCTCACCCTTCTTCTTGTGCTCCTCATCTTCCTCCTCATTCTCAACCTCCTCCTCCTCAACTTCCTTTCCCTCAAGGCTGCACTTCAGCTTCTCCAACTTCTTCTCCAGGGTATTCTCCTCCGGGCTCTCATCCAGGGGCTACTATTGGGCCTTGCTGGGGCTCTGGATTAGCTCTGGGACCTTGGTGGGGCCCTGAGGACTCTCAGAGGGCAGCAAGTGAGTACAGATGGACAAATCCTAGGGTGCTGAGGGAGCTGGCGGATGAGCTGTCCAGGCCGCTCTCCATCATTTTTCAGCAGTCCTGGCTCACTGGAGAGGTCCCAGAGGACTGGAAGCTGGCCACCGTGGTGCCCATCCATAAGAAGGGCCAGTTGGAAGAGCCAGGGAATTATAGGCCTGTCAGCCTGACCTCAGTGCCAGGCAAGATTATGGAGCGGGTCATCTCGAGTGCGATCACACAGCACTTACAGGATGACCAGGGGCTCAGGCCCAGCCAGCATGGATTTAGGAGGGGCAGGTCCTGCCTGACCAACCTGATCTCCTTCTATGATCAGGTGACCCGCCTGGTGGATGTGGGGAGGTCTGTGGATGTGGTCTACCTGGACCTCAGCAAGGCCTTTGACACAGTCCCCCACAGCAAACTCCTGGCCAAGCTGGCAGCCCATGGCTTGGAGAGGAGCACACTGCGTTGGGTTAGGAACTGGCTGGAGGGCCGAGCCCAGAGAGTGGTGGTGAATGGTGCCACAGCCAGCTGGCGGCCTGTCACTAGTGGTGTGCCCCAGGGATCAGTGCTGGGCCCCATGCTTTTCAACATCTTTATTGATGATCTGGATGAGGGCATTGAGTCCATCATCAGTAAATTTGCAGATGACACCAAGCTGGGGGCAGGAGTTGATCTGCTGGAGGGCAGAGAGGCTTTGCAGAGGGACCTCGACAGGCTGGACAGATGGGCAGAGTCCAATGGCATGAGATTTAACACATCCAAGTGCCGGGTTCTGCACATTGGCCACAACAACCCCAGGCAGCGCTACAGGCTGGGGTCAGAGTGGCTGGAGAGCGGCCAGGCAGAGAGGGACCTGGGGTGCTGGTTGATGGGAAGCTGAACATGAGCCAGCAGTGTGCCCAGGCAGCCAAGAGGGCCAACCGCATCCTGGCCTGCATTAGAAATAGTGTGGCCAGCAGGAGCAGGGAGGTCATTGTGCCCCTGTACTCTGCTCTGGTTAGGCCGCACCTTGAGTACTGTGTCCAGTTCTGGGCCCCTCAGTTTAAGAAGGACATTGAGACACTTGAATGTGTTCAGAGAAGGGCAACAAGGCTGGTGAGAGGCCTTGAGCACAGCCCTGTGAGGAGAGGCTGAGGGAGCTGGGGCTGTTTAGCCTGGAGAAGAGGAGGCTCAGGGGCGACCTCATTGCTCTCTACAACTACCTGAAGGGTGGTTGTAGCCAGGAGGGGGTTGGCCTCTTCTCCCTAGCAACCAGCACCAGAACAAGGGGACACAGTCTCAAGCTGCACCAGGGGAAGTTTAGGCTCGAGGGTAGGAGAAAGTTCTTCACCGAGAGAGTGATTCGTCATTGGAATGTGCTGCCCGGGGAGGTGGTGGAGTCTCCGTCCCTGGAGGTGTTCAAGAGGGGACTGGATGTGGCACTTGGTGCCATGGTCTAGTTGTGAGGTTGTGGTTACAGGTTGGACTCGATGATCTTCAAGGTCTCTTCCAACCTTGGTTATTCTATTCTATTCTATTCTATTCTATTCTATTCTATTCTATTCTATTCTATTCTATTCTATTCTATTCTATGGGATGAAGAGATGGAGGGTGAAGGCTGCAGGGGGTGGGAGGGCTTAGTTCAGCAGCTGTGTGGCTCTGCCTGGCTCCTACCTGCAATGGTGCTGGCAGCAGCTGACCCCAGAAGCTCAAAGCCCCAAACCCTGCCTGGCTCAGGACAGTCCCCTGACACCTCCTGACATCCAGCACAGCCCAAGCAGGCACTCAGGGCTCTTAGCCACACAGCCCAGCCATACCCCATGGCAGCAGTCACCTGAGGTCTCACTTCCTCTCTGTGCCCCTTCATCAGTTCCTGCATGAGGTGGCTGCAGGGTCCCTCCCCACCCCTCATCTGTATCCCCTCCTTGGTGCTGTTCTTTCATCCCTCCAGCTCATGCCAGCCTTTAGTCTCAGGCCCCTTCCATTCTTGTGCTCCGGTTCCAGCCCAGTTCCTTGGAGGCTTCCTCAGCCACAGCATTTCCCACTCCCCCTTCCAGCTGCAGTGGCAGTGGAGGTGGGGGACACAGGGCCATGGGACAGCCAAGGCAACAGGGACATGGATGGGCTGGGAATGAGGGACGGGCCTGGGAGTGGTCAGGCAGGAGTTAGGCCTTGTCCCCCCCAATAGGGGAGAGGATCCTGGGCCCAGGTGGCAAATGTGTGTGCAGGAACTGCCAGAACCTGGCAGCACTTCAGGAGCGGAAGGGAGTGAATTGTGCTGCAGCTCTGCCCGTGTCAGCTGGGAGATGAACAACAGCCCATGGGCACTGTGCCCTCCCATCCAACCTCATTTTCTCTTGGGGCTGTGGAGTGGCAGCTCCAGGAGAACTGCAAGGAGAAAGCTGAGAGAAATGGTCAGGGAGAGAAGGAAGCAAAACCTTTTCCACTGAGTCTCTTTGGGCTGCAGGTGTGTGAAGGGTGCTGGAGGTGTCAGGTTTGGGCAGGAGACAGAGACTCCTGCAGCATCCCAGTGAGGGCTGAAGAGGTTTTGCATGGAGCTGACCAAGTCCCTTCCCCCTTTGCTGCATCTGGAGAGATCATGAACCTCCCTTTGTGTCCTCGGGGCTGCTCTGCTCTTCTCTTGGGGAGTGGGCAGCAGAGAGGTGTGTGCAGGGCAGAGCTGAGCACAGAGTGTGTGTGGTGGGAGCAGGGCCAGGGAGGAGAGGTGGGGCCAGAGCAGGATCTGCTGAAAAAAGCAGCTGGAGGCAGCAGAGCCCTGGGCAGGCGGTGGGAGAAAGGTGCAGGCAAGGCCTGGGAGAGGCTGTGTGGAGGCAGCTGTCTGGTGGTGCTGCCCTGCAGCTGTGTGCTGGGGGCTGTGTGCTGGGCAAGGAGCTGAGTCTGCACTTGTTGAGCCTTCCCATCTTGAGCAGCCCTGGCTGTGTGCTGTGCCTCTGCTGCTGGGCTTGGGAGCTGCCCCCAGCAAGGCTCAGCTCTGCTGTCTGGTCCTGGGCAGTGCTGAGCCATCCCTTGCAGGTTAGTGCTCTCCTCTGAGCGCTTTGCTTCTCTCTGTCAGGGCTGTGTCCCTCTTTCCCCCTCAGCCCTGCCCTGGTGTGCTGGGGAAAAGCAGAGTTTTCAGATCTGCCCCTTGGAGCAGGCCAGCAGGTAACAATCCCAGAGTGGGGCAACAGCAGGATTGCAGCCCCCAGGACACCTCCCAACCTCCTCCAGCCCCTCCTGCCCTCCACATTTCACATGTCCATGGGCTCTGAGGCACATTAGGTGTCATGGGAGTCCGGGAACTCCCCAGGCTGGTGGGGCTCAGTTGTGTCAGGAGGTCATGTGTGGGGTTGGGATGTGGAGAGTGGTGGGAGAAGGTTGGAGGTGGTTTGGTGTTCCTTGGTCAGTGCTGCTGTCTCCATTGTCTGAGCCAGGAGAGATCAAAGGACAGTGCCTGGGGCAAGAACCAGCCTGCCAATGCCACCAGGCTTGAGGAGAGTGGGACAAGACCACTTGTAAGCCCCAGGGTACCTCAGGTCCCTGATCACTGGAACCTGGAGTATCAGCACAGGTATTAGAGGTCTGAGCCCACACCTTGGCAAGAACTGAAGACTTGAGGTGCCCTCTGCATTCTTTCCTCCAGATGGGTGTTGGGAGATGGGAGTCAGGGACTGTCATGACCCAGACAGGATCTCAGGGTTTGAGCTCCTTGGCTCAGGTGCTTCTATTTTCCCTATTGCACAACTCTGACCCCCTCCTCCTGCAGTATGGCCTCACAGAAGGACCCAGACAAGAGCTGGGAGGAGAACCAACACCGAGAGATCAAGTTAGAGCAGCCAAAGTTCAGCCCTGAGGAAGAGGAGGAGGAGGGCAGGATGGAAGAGGATGATACTGAGGAGAATGATGACTGTGAGGAGGATGAGTATGAAGAGGAGGATAATGATGAGGATGAAGGTGACCAGGATGAGGTGACGGAATGTATGGAGGATGAAGCCAGAGCAGGTCCTTCTGGTCCACCCATTTGGCTGAATCATTGCCCTGAGTGTGGGCAGGGCTTCCCACCTGGCTCAGAGCCAGTGAAGCACCATTGCCCCTGCCCGGGGCCCCAGCCTTTTGTCTGTGGGGACTGTGGCAAGAGGTTCAGACGGAGCTGTCATCTCAGCCGACACTGCCTCACCCACACTGGAGAGAAGCCTTTCACCTGTGCTGACTGTGGCCAGAGCTTCAGACAGAGCTCCCATCTCACACAGCACCGCAGTGTGCACAGCACTGAGAAGGCCTTCACCTGCCGAGATTGTGGCAAGAGCTTCAAAACCAGCAGCAGCCTCACCATCCACCGCCTCATCCACACTGGAGAGAAGCCATTCCCCTGTGCTGAGTGCGGCAAGAGCTTCAGCTTGAGCACCAGACTCATCCAGCACCAACTCATCCACAGCGGTGACAAACCATACAGCTGTGCCGACTGTGGCAAGAGCTTCATCCTGAAGGGAGATCTCACCCAGCACCGTCGTGTGCACACAGGGGAGAAGCCTTTCACCTGTGCCGACTGCGGCAAGAACTTCAGCAGCAGCTCTACACTGACCCGGCACCGCCGCTCCCACACCAATGAGAGGCCATACAGCTGTGCTGAGTGCGGCAAGAGATTCATTCTGAGCTCTGCCCTTAGCCGACACTGCAGTGTGCACAGCACTGAGAAGTCCTTTACCTGCCCTGACTGCGGCAAGAGCTTCAAAACCAGCTCCAGCCTCTCCATCCACCGCCGCATCCACACTGGAGAGAAACTGTTCCCCTGTGCTGAGTGCGGCAAGAACTTCACCAGGAGCAATTCACTCATCCGCCACCAACTCATCCACAGTGGTGACAAACCGTACAGCTGTGCTGACTGCGGCAAGAGATTTAGATCCCGCTCCAACCTCACCCAGCACCGTCGTGTGCACACTGGTGAGAAGCCGTTCAGCTGTGCCGATTGCAGCCAGAGCTTCACCTGCGTCTCTGCTCTTACCCAGCACCGCCGCACCCACACCGGTGAAAGGCCATACAGCTGTGCTGTCTGTGGCAGGAGCTTCTCTCAGAGATCTACTCTCAGGCAGCACTACACTGTGCACAGCACTGAGAAGTCCTTCATCTGCAAGGAATGCGGCAAGAGCTTCAGTCGTAGATCCACCCTTACCATCCACCACCGCATCCACACTGGCGAGAGGCTGTTCCCCTGTGCTGAGTGTGGGAAGAGCTTCACCAGGAGCACTTTGTTCATCCAGCACCAACTCATCCACAGTGGTGACAAACCATACAGCTGTGCCCACTGCGGCAAGAGCTTCACCCAGAGGGGACATCTCACCCAGCACCTTCGTGTGCACACCAGATAGAAGCCGGTCACCTGTGCTGACTGTGGCAAGAGCTTCACCCAGAAGGGATACCTCACCAATCTGCTGCAGCCACACCAGTGACCAAGCCACGGTGTGGAGGAGGCACAAATAGATCCACCCAGGGTCTACTGGGGTAATCCTAACGTGCCTGAGAGCCTTTCCAGCAGGTTGAACCAAAATCACCTCTTTTTCCTCTGCATTTCTCAAAGGCTGGGGGCTCCAGCAGGAGTCACAGAATCACCAAGGTTGGAAGAGACCTCAAAGATCAAGTCCAACCTGTCACCACAGTCCTCATGATTAACACTTCCTGCCCTTCTGAACACCAATTAGTGCTGATGAGAACAATTACAGTGCTGAGTCATCACAGCCAGAGCTGCCATCACAGCTGGGCTGAGCTTTGCCAGGGACTGTCTGGTTCTTCCCCAGTGCTTTGTGTCTCCCTGGAGTAAAAACTCTCTGTCCATTGCCCAGTTGTGTCAATAAAAATCCCAAACTTACCCAAATCCTATCTGTTTCCTTTTATTTTAGATATTTGTTCCCTAGGAATGGGGCTGGAGCTGTGTGCCCAGTTCAGGGAGGTCAAAGTGAGGTTCTCAGAAGAGTCTTGAGAATGTCTTGCTAGAGGCAGTCTCAGGGGTATATCAGAGGGGTTTTTTGGGGGGTGTGTCAAGGAATGTTAGGTGTTTACAGAGTATCCTGAAGGGTCAAACTCCAAAACATACCCTAGCCCAGACAGCCATGAACTCTGTGTGTGCCTCTGGCCATGCTTGGCTATGTCCCATCCTATAGGTGCAGTTATCAGGGTCCTGTGTTGGGACAGTATTTAAACCAGCCAAGAAGTTAGACAACTTGCCTTGTTCTCACCCAGACAGCAACAAGAGGCAAATGCTGCCAGAGTTACAGCTGAAAAGCCTGCACAACAGGCAGCAACTACACCCAGGCCTCACACCTGGACCAAGGCAGAAAGGGGAAAAGCTCCAAGAGAATTGAATCCCAGAAGAGGCTACAGCCTGGCAACAGAGCACACAAGAAAGAGGCCCCTAGCCCTCTCTGGGCCAAGGACTGCTCAAATTATAGCCTCAGCATCTGGGCAGGTACTGAACAGAGGAACAAGTTTTGAGTCTCCAGATAACCTGCCACAGAATCCCATTTGCGGGAAACCACAGAACCTTCATTTCCAATTTGAATTGATGTGTTGGAACCTCATAGGTCTGTGCTTAAGTCATTGAACTGTCTTGAGATGTGGAATGTCATACCCACAATCCAATGCCAGAATCTGTAAATGTACTTTGTAAATAGGTCAGGGCAGTGTTTGAAGATACCACTGCCCCAGGGATTCAGTAGTAAAGTATATAAAATATGCATTTGATTACAGAGGGGCTGGAGAATTCTAGCTTTGACTTTCAGAATCAATGGAGGGTGTAGGAGGGATCTCAGAAGCACTCAGAAAGTTTCTGTCAGCTTCCTACTAAGGAGCTCTGCTGCTTTCCAGCAGGCCTGGGGCTTCCAGAAGCCCTCTCCCTAGCTCAGTGGTGTTCCTGGTAGATTCCACCCACCCAGAAGTGGTAAGAGATTTTTTTTGAATGTTGAGGACTTTTAGGAGCTTGAAGAGTTGTTTTGGGTTTGGCTGAGCTGGAGTTAATTCTCCTCAGAGCATCTTTCTAGTGCTGTTTTGCAGTGCTGGAGCTGATACCACAGCAGTGTTTTGGCTACTTCTGAACAAGCTCTGCTTGTCCAGGCTCTGCTTTCCCAACATTTCCCTGCCCCAGGAGTACACTGAGGGGTTGTGATGGATTGAGTTGAACCTGCTGCTGTTATTCAGACCATGCTGCAGTCATCTCAGCTTCAAAAAGTGAAAGTGCTGAGTGCATCAAAGTCTGATGGGGCTTGAAGTTCAGATTGCAACATGGGAAGCTTCCTGTTCCAGTTACTGCTTCTGGGTTCAAGCTTCCTGGATGTGGGCACCTTTCTGGAGGCAGCACAACAGGTGGCAGTTGGCCAGCTGCTGGTTTGGGTCAGTCCCACCCCTCTGCAGTCAGCAGGGACATCCTCCACTAGATCAGGCTGCCCAGAGCCCTGTCCAGCCTCACCTTGAATATCTCCAGGGATGAAGCACCTCCCTGGCAGCCTGTTCCATTGTTCCACCACCGTCATAGTAAAGAACTTGTTCCTACACATCCAATCTAAATCTGTTCTGCTCTAGTTGGAATCCATTGCCTCCTTCCTGTCCCTGTAGGCCTTTGCAAACAGTCTCTCTGAAGCCTTCTTGTAGCCCCCTTCAGGTGCTGGATGCTATTAAGTCTCATTGGAGCCTCCTTTTCTCCAAGCTGAGCACTCCCAGGTCCCTCACCCAGTCTTTGTACCACAGAGCTGCTCCAACCCCTGAGCATTTTTGTAGCCCTCCTCTGGACCTGCTTCATCAGGTCCATGTCCTTCCTGTGTTGAGGGCTCCAGACCTGGATGCAGTACTCCAGGTGAGGTCTCAGCAGAGCAAAGTGGCAGAATCACCTCTTTGGACCTGCTGGCAAGGCTGCTTTGGATGCAGCCCAGGCTGCCATTGTCCTTCTCTGCTGCAAGCTCACACTGCCTGTTCCTGGCCAGCTTCTCATCCAGCAGCACCCCCAAGTTCTTTCCCACAGGGCTGCTTTCTATCACTTCACCCCCAGTCTGTATTTTAGATGTCGCATTTCAAGTTTTATTAACTCTTATCTCTCTACCTCAGCCCTGAGCTGTGTTCCTCTTCCTCTCACTCCTTTGTTGGGGGCAGACAGCTTAGCCCTTGAACTAAACCATTCCAGGGATGGGCAGATCATCGCTGGTAGAGACCTTCCACTTTTCAGGGCTTACCGGACCTTTGACTCTGCTGATGTGGGTCCACCCTCTTTCAGCAGTGCAAACTGCCGACTCTGCGGTGAGCAATACAAGAAAAGGGCCTTCCCATTTTGGGGTTAACGTTGATTCTTTCCATACCTTGATTAACACATTATCTCCCGGTTGAAGGGCATGGGTAGCCAGATCCAAAGTTGGTCTCTGGGCTACCATCCCCTTCTTCCTTAATTCCTGCCTCCTTTTCATGAGAGTTATTAGAAATTCTTCTAAAACTTTATCCTTAACCTTTGGGTGGTCTAAAGGGATTTCAAAGTCATATGGCATTCCATACAGCATTTCAAAAGGAGATACCCCAACATCGACTCTTGGTTGAGTTCTAATTATAATAAGGCTAGTGGTAAACACTTCACCCAACTCATTTTGTTTCCATCATTAATTTGGTTAGGTGCTTCTTGATTTCTTCATTTGTACGTTCGACTTTACCAGAGCTTTGGGGATGCCAGGGGGTGTGATATTCCCACTTAATCCCTAAGGCTTCCATTACTTCCCTGATAACTTTAGAGGTAAAGTGGGATCCTCTATCAGAATCTATGTTTACAACCAATCCATAACGGGGAATGATTTCTTCTAATAATATTTTTACTACTGTCCTAGCATTTGCCCTGGCTACTGGAAATGCTTCCACAAAGTGGGTTAAATGGTCCACCAATACCAGTAAATGTTGGTATCTTTCTACCTTAGGTAGATCAGTAAAATCAGCTTGTATCCTTTCAAAGGGCCTTTTTGCTAATTCTCTTTCACCCGATACTCATTCTCTTAATTGCCTCCTATTAACTCGCTGACAGGTTAGACATCCTTCTATCATTTTCTTTGCTATTCCATATATTCCTATACAGGCATATTTAGATTCAAATTGATCCACCAAAGCCTGTATTCCCCAGTGGATTTGAGTATGTAATTTTCCTATTATGCCTCTTGCTAATCCTTTTATATGTACTACTGCTATCTGCTTTGGTTCCCTCAAGGCCGACAATATTTCCTTTGTGAGTGCCTCATGTATCAACCCTTTTCCTTGGCTGTTTAGCAGCCCTCTTTCCTCCCAGATTTTCCCAAAGGTATGCACTATCCCATATGCATACTTAGAATCAGTATAGATTGTTCCTACCTTATCTTTTAGCTTAATAGAGCAAACAATTTGCATGCCTGGGCTGACCGTTGCTTACTCAGAGGTCCAGATCCCATCACCTGGGAGGGTTTTCCATTTATGATCGCATATTCTGATTTGTGCTTTCCTTCTATTACTCTAGAAGATCCATCTATATATAGTTTTTTCCCCTTCAGGCAGCTCTTCTTCCTCCAAATCTTCCTTTACCTTAGCCCGTCTTTCTCCCAGACGAATACAATCATGAGTGAGATTTAAATCAGGCTCCCCATAGAAAAATTGAGCAGGATTCAATGCTCCTGTGGTTTGCAATGTTAGTTTAGGAGAGTGTATTAGAATCCTCTCATACTTCAAGAGTCTATTATCTGTTAGCCATTGATCAGCCTTCTGATTTAATATTCCCCTAAGATCATGGGGGTATATACTATTAGTTCTCCCCCTAAAGTGACCTTTTTGGCCTCCGCTATTAGTAATGCTGTGGATACTACAGCTTGCAAACAGGTAGGCCATCCTCTGCTAATGGGATCTAATTGTTTGAAGTAGTAGCCCACAGGTTTCTTATGTCCCGCCCAATCTTGGGTTAAAACTCCATCAGCAGTTCCTTCCTCAGTGTTAACATACAAAAAGAATGGTTTCTTTACATCTTTCAAATTCAGTACCGGGGCTCCGGTAAGGTCAGATTTAAGGGTTTTTAGCCTGTTATCATCTTCTGGACTTCATTTTAGGAGTCCATCTTTTGTTAGTTTGTCTTACAAAAATTTTACCTTTTTACTGTAGTTTTCAATCCACTGCCTGTAGTACCCCAGTAAGCCCAAATGCTGCTGAATCTGTCTCTTGGTTCTCGGGGGTGGCAAGTCCAATATCCTTTGCACCCGTTGAGGGTCTAATAATTTTTCCCCCTTGTCTAGCCAATGACCCAAATATTTAACCTTTTCCTCGGTAAACTGTAATTTAGACTTTGAGACTTTCAATCCCTTAAGGCTAAGAAAATTTAGCAATTTAATACTGGCTTTTCTTACTTTTTCTTGTTCTTTTCCTGCTATCAATAAATCATCTACATACTGCAAAAGAATTGTTTCAGGGTCTACCTCAAAGTCCTGCAACATTTGTTCCAGGGCTTGCCCAAAAAGGTTCGGAGATTCTGTGAACCCCTGGAGTAACATTGTCCACCTTAGTTGTTGTGTTCTCCGGGTACCCACATTTTCCCATTCAAATGCAAAATAGTCTCTACTTTCTTGTTTTAAAGGGGCAAGCCCAAAAGGCGTCCTTCAGGTGAATTACACTGTACCAAGTATATTCTGGAGACAGTTTGCTTAGCAAGGTATAAGGATTCGCCACCACAGGAAAATGGGTGAGGGTTCTTTGATTTACGGCCCACAAATCTTGCACTAATCGATAGGTTCCATCTGACCTTTTAACAGGTAGTATTGGAGTATTATGAGGGGACATGCAGGGTTCTAATAGTCCTTGAGCTAACAATCTGTCAATTACAGATTGTAATCCCCTCCTTGCTTCTTGTGAAATGGGATATTGTCATATCCGTATTGGTTCAGAGGGATTCTTAATTGTGATTTCAAATGGTTCAATGTCTAATTTTCCTACTGAGTCTGGGGTATACCATACCTCAGGATTTATTTCTTTTTCATCTTCTACTGTTAAGGCATATAATTTAATCTTTATGCCTTGTTTATCACTTTCCAAATTGATCCCTAATTCTACCATCAAATCTCGTCCTAATAGGTTGTATTCAGCTTCTGGGACCAGCAAAAAGTTTCCTAAAGAAAATTTAGTAGGGGACTCAATTTCTACTTCTTTAATAAGGGATACCTTAAATGGTTCTCCTTTTGCTCCAATTACCCCTATTTTCTCCCTTGATTCCTTGCATCCCATCGGGATGTTTTGTATGGTGGACCTTTCTGCTCCTGAATCCACCAAAAAGGTAAATTCTTGTCGCTGGGGACCCAATTTTAATTTCATCAAGGGCTCTTGAATGTTGCCAGTCCCCAGCAGGTAGAGCCCCTGACCTCCCTAATCCTCCTGAAGCATTTTCTCATCTTGTATTCTTTTGTGACAGTTGCGCTTCAGACGGCCTTTCCCTGACAATAATAACACACTACCTCTTTTCTGGCCTCTATGTCCCTTGAAGGGGTTTGGCCATTTCTCCTCTCTTCTACAGCAAACAAAACTCTTAGAATAGCCTGTAGTTCATCCCAGGTATAGATAGAGAGTCCTAGGAACTAATCAAGCCTCTCGGCTACTCCCAAAGGATCTTCCAAGAGTTTTCCCATTTCCTTTTTTGAAATCTCTAACATCCCCTGAGCTTAAAGGAACAGACACAAATCCTACACCTGGCTCTGGCCCGCCCATGGCAATCTCCCTTAAGGGATATTGCAACACCTCCTCCCTTCTAGTCTGGCTTCTAGTCACGGGTCGGCAGATATTTGCTTCACGGGGCCAGGCAAGTCCTCAGGGGGTATCTCAGGGGCCCCCTCCGGAGGAGCTGTTGGTGGTTCCTGTCCCTGGGGTCCCGCATATGGAGGAGGAGAAACATCACCATACTCAATTTCCTCCTTTTTCTTTTTGTCAGTGTCCTTTTTCTCCTCTTTTATGGTAAATACCCTAAATAGCTGTTGGTCAGTTAACCATAAATATGCATATTCACTTTCCTCTTTACTAAAAGGCATCTTATCATTAACATAAATAAAAAGTTCTAAATACTGGCCAGTAAGTCCCCTGCCTAATCTCTTTTCCTCCCCAAACCTCTATGCAATAGTGTATCATCTTTTCTTTAGATTTTCCCCTTCGGGAGGGGTTCCGTCCAATTTCTAATCATCATTCCTAAAGGACTATCACGGGGGATATCAGGGAGCTTGTCACCTTTCTTGGTTTTGTCTGTCTTACTAGCAGACTTTGAAGTACTGTTGTGAAGAGGTTATTAATTTTATGAATATGAAATATGAATTATGAAAAGATGAAATTTTATTAGTTATCAAATTATTAATAACCGATGAATCAACAACTTATATACATGTTCTAGTGCACGTTCATGAAATACATTCCATAAATGGCTTAGTATTATGATCAGAACTTAATTAAACCATCTACAGACTCTCTCTGTGTTTTATATAAGCAGGGGTGCAGTTCCGCCGCTTGGCCACTGGATGGCGACTCGGCGGAACGCGGGCGGCTTTCGGCTAATATAAAACACGATATTGCAATCTTTGTGTGCGTCAGCGATGACTCTGCCACACGCGGATACTTTGAACTGAGTGCTAGTGGGTGGAAAGCACGTAGAAGATATTCCGTAGCTGTTGTTTGTAGCAAGGTGGGGGTCTGGCTGGCTGCTGCCGCTGGACTGGTTCCTGATCGCGTTCGGTCCGTGGGGGCGGCCCTGGGAGTCGGCTCGCACCGCAGGGCGAGGCGACGATTGCCGACAGGCGGGCTCAGAGGTTCCCGGCCAGACAATAGCTATGGCGTCAGCCTCGTGGCAAACGGCCTTAGAGTAGTGCGGCTTCTCGTTCCTGGGCTCAAAGGAACAGCGCGACGCTTGAGATAGTCCCTTCTCCCCGACAACTGGGCAGATCTTACCCTCGGGGCTGATCCAGTCCTCCGATAGCGCGATGGGCTCCCCTGGAAATATGACTGGCTATTAGCGACGCTGGCTGCTCGGGCTCAGCGAAGGTCCTCCTCTAGGCTGATCCTCACGATCAAAGTGCTTCTCACGATGCAGAGGCTTCAGTATGCGTGCATGTGTGACAGAAGCTAAAACCAAGCTCAACAGCAGAGGCGGTGGCTCGATAGCTGCTCTCCTGAGCAAGTACAGAGGCAAAGTGAAGAGGAGGCCACTCGTATTACCAACAGGGGTAATATTTATAGATTCCTCGAGGCTGGGTTTGACCAATGGGCACTCTGATAGACAACTGGCTTCAGCCTATAGAAAGCATGAAGCTGGAATTATGCCCATACTTGGTAGTGGTCCTCCTCCTAAAGGAGGGGAGACCTATCCACATGCTGGGGGCCAGATCTAGTATCTGGGCAGAATGTGCCATCACCACAAGTACCCTGCCCCATTTCATCTGGAGTGCTCCGTCACACACACACGCACACGCTCCCCTTGTTCGCCACTCAAACTCTCGCGAGTAATGAGAACTGCACTACTGAAGGGTCCACACTCACTTCGTCCTTAATTGGATGTCTCTTACATTAGCACTTCCAGGAATGCACAAACCCCAACCAAGCAGTACCCGCAGCAAACCGCAATATACTCACATACTCCTGACGATAGGAGTCTTTGCTTGGTCTTCGTGCACAAATTTTACGGGGTCCTTCCTTTTACTTATTTTACCCTTGTTCAGATATCCCGTAGTCTGAATCAGAGAGCAGAACCCAGGGACCGTTGTAAAACGGAGGCGCCTTTCCCTGAGTTATAGTTCCGACCCAGAGCACCGGGATCCGAGTCACGGCACCAAATTTGTTAAAAGCACTCTCCACGCCAATCGAGAGTTTGAAGTATAAGACATTTTATTGCGTGTAAAATAAGCCAAAGCAGCGCTGGGCGGCTGGGAGCCTCCTGCTCCACAACAGCACGCCCCGAATAAGGATCCGCTCTCTTCGTTTAAGGTGGAGGTATGTCGCAACCGCAACAGCCAATTCCTCATGCATAGAATGCACCCTTTTGGCTGTGCCAGTGTGAGTTCCTGATAAGGATCGGCATCCCGGTCCCAAGTCTCTTGTGAGGATGTTGATAGTCTTCCTTATCTTAACCTGGTTTCTGGCAGGCTCAGTAGGGGTTGACCCAGCTGCCCAACTTCTGTAGATTTCTGCCTAACAAGCTTAAAACTAAGTACATACTGTTCAAAACAGGATGTTACATGTTCTTATTGAGTGGCATTGTCTGACTTGATCATGACTCCGTCATTGATCATTTATATGGTTAACAAATAATTCATCCCTTTATTTATTACACCAGGTATAGGTGTTCAGCCCCAAAAACTGGTCTAACCTCTCCAAAACACCCAAGGGATCTTCCAGAAGATTCCCCATCTCCTTTTTAGAATGTTTAACATCTGTAGTGTTCAGAGGGACTGCTACAAATCCTACCCCTCCTTGAGTTCCACCCAGAGGTACTTCTCTTAGAGGGTAGAGACCTCCTAGCTTCTCACTGTCTTCTCCCTGCCCCCTCCTTATTCTGCTTCTAGTCCTCCGTTCAGGGGGCGAAGGGGATGGCGCAGAAGCAGTAGGATTTACCGGTGGCTGCTGTTGATCTTGTACAGGAGCTGGTAAAGCCTGAGGAGCCCCATTCCCCACTTCCTGTGAGTAGGGGGGGGTATGTTACCCAGGGGCTCCCACTTTGCTTTTTCTTTTTTTTTTTTTCCTCTCCGGGGACTCTTTTCTACCCTTTTCCTTATTTCCCTTAGTTTTTAAGGTAAATACTGGTATTGGAGCTGCTCTAGAGACTTCTAACCACAAGGCAGCATAATCACTTTCCTCTTGATCAAAAGGCTCCCTTGAATTAACATAAATATTCAATGCCTGGTATATCCAAAAATTGGCCCAAAAAACCCCACGGGCTCTTAGGGGCCCTTTCTGATCATCTGGTAATTTACTCCCCTTTTTCACTTGGAGGCCCCTCCTTGTGCCTCCAGGGTCCGACAATATGCTTTTCCCGTGACCCATCCTTGGCTGTGCCTGTGTCTAAAGGTGTCTTGCAGGTGTGTCCCCACCCACGAATCCTAATTGCGATAGCTTTGGTCCTTCACCGGCCGAGTGCCTCGCGGGATGTCGGAACCGCGGTTAGAAGACCTCTGCACTCGCTTCGGAACTAAGTTCCGTCTCAGTCACACCCTCACACACACTCTCACAGCCAGATCCCGCCCAACCGAACGGCAGTCCTTCGTTCAGGTCTCTCGTCTGAACGGTGCACTCACAACTCCTGTCATCATTCGGGTCTTCACGTGCAGATTCACGGGCTGAACCGGGAGCTGCAATTCTTTTGCTTGCCTCTTATTCTCGTAATCCTGTTGGGTCTGACCCTGCTCTTGGCAAGGGCCACAGAAGTGGGGCGCCCCCCTTAACCAATCACAAGTTTCAGAGTCCCAAAAGGATCACGTTGGGGATCACCAAATTGTTATAAATACCGAGCCAATTAAAGTCAAATGAATATAATTTTAATTTGAAAAGAGCAATTTTAAGGCAATCAGAGACACGCAAAACAGCGCTGGGTGCTACAATGCACACTAATTGCTTTCTAACTACTCCTTAAATATTCTACCCTTAATACATATGCATACTAAGGTGGGTTTATTTAAATTAGTTTGTCCTTCTGGTGGTCTTTCAATGATGTAATCCTTTAGTCAGCACAGCCGGTGGGTTGTGTGCTCAGTCCTTGTGATTGTGTCTTTTTCGTTCTGTTGTTACAATTAATGTTCTTTCCCAGAGATGGTCTTCACATAGGTTCTGTCAATTCTCACAATCGTCCTTTGTGTTCATGTCTTCTGTAGCAACTTCTCTTCCTTTCTCATCCTTGAAGAACTTCTTCTTTTCCCTTCTCATCCTTAAAGAACTTGTTTCATAATACTTCAATTGTTAGCTGTCAATTCCTAACATTTCACTAGGGCATTAGTATACACACATTAAAGCAAATAACATTAAACAACAACAGGTTATAATAAAATCTAAAATCTTACTCTATACTAAAACAAGTCAAATGAATCATAATTAACTAATTATAATGAGGCCTAAAAGAAACTTCACTCCAGTTACATATGTAAATTCTCAGTGTCTGGCCCCTTGTCTCATCATGCTGCTTCTGCTTTTGCTTTAATCAAAATCATCTCATTGACATGAATTATCATTCCATTTATCACACTTCCAACCCCTGACATCTGTGAGCTGTGATCCTGTGGGCAGAGGATATCTCAGGGTGCTTTGGAGAGCAGCTGCTTCAGAGCCAGCCTGTCTGGCAGCAGAGATAGATGTGGATGTACAGCAGGTATGCTGAGGGTCTGCCTCGGTCGGGAAATGCCAGAAAGCAGAGAGCTGCCCACAGCTGCCAGCTCTGGTGGGGCCAGTCTGAGAAGAACTGAGCTTTGCTAAGGCAAGGCAGGCGGTTAGAAAGGTCTGGAGCCGGGACTAGCTGCAGCTCTGGGTGTGCAGAGGGTTGCAAAGGCAGGGAGTTTGCAGAGGGTTCCCAAGGCAGGGAGTTTGCAGAGGGTTCCCAAGGCAGGGAAGCGGCAGGGCAGCAGCGGCTGGCACCTCCAGCGGGACGGGCCGAGGGCGCCTGGGCGTTGCTGGGCGGCAGACAGAGTCGGTACCGGCACCAACTGCCCGGCCTGGGAGCAGTGTAGGTGGGACCGGCCTGGCCGGTGGCCAAGACAGAGCTGGGGGAATCTGAGGCCTGCTCTTGGTTGGGACACACCAGGGGAGCAGAGAGCTGCCCGCGGGGACAGTCGGACAGGGTCTAGGCATGGCCAGGGCAGTGCTGGCCGCACGTAGCCAGGGCAGCTTCAGCACCGGCCCTGCTGCTGGCTCCTGCGGGTGGCTCTCCAGGCCTGCCACCCACCACCGTGCACAGACAGCTGAGCTGTTCTGATCCATTACACATTTGCAAGTGTGCCCTTCCCCTTGAGGGCACCTTCAGTACCGTGTTCTGCTGCAGGGCAGCCCCTCCCTCGCCTTGGCTCAGAGCTGCAGCAGGCACAGGATGCAGGAGGAGTCTGCTCCAAGGAGCAGGGATCCTAAGTGAGGTGGTGCTCACATGCTGATGAGTGTAGTTTGCACATGGTTCATCTCTAGTTGGTCTATATCTAACCAGTAGCCTGCTTCAACAGCAGCACTCTGAGCTTGGTTAGGAACTGACTGGATGGCTGAGCCAGAGAGTGCTGGTGAGTGGTGCCACAGCCAGCTGGCAGCCAGGCACCAGTGGTGTCCCCAGGGATCAGTGCTGGGACCCATCCTGTTCAATATCTTTATTGGTGATCTGGAGGAGGGGATGGAGTCCCTCATCAGTAAGTTTGCAGATGACAGCAAGCTGGGGGCAGGAGTTGATCTGTTAGAGGGTAGGAGAGCTCTGCAGAGGGACCTTGCCAGGCTGGACAGATGGGCAGAGTCCAAGGGCATGAGACTGAACACATCTAAGTGCCAGCTTCTGCACATTGGCCACAACAACCCCAGGCAGTGCTACAGGCTGGGGTGAGTGGCTGAGAGCAGCCAGGCAGAGAGGGACCTGGGGGTAGTGGTTGACAGCAGCTGAACATGAGCCAGCAGTGTGCCCAGGTGGCCAAGAAGGCCAATGGCATCCTGGCCTGGGACAGGAACTGTGTGGCCAGCAGGAGCAGGGAAGTCATTCTGCCCTGTACTCAGCACTGGAGCACAACGCTGGGGAGGGGTCTGGAGCACAGCCCTGTGGGAGAGGCTGAGGGAGCTGGGGTTGCTTAGCCTGGAGAAGAGGAGGCTCAGGGGAGACCTTCTTGCTCTCTACAACTACCTGAAGGGAGGTTGTAGCCAAGGCAGGGTTCGTCTTTTCTCCCAGGCAACAGTGACAGAAGGAGAGGACACAGTCTCAAGCTGTGCCAGGGGAGGTTTAGGCTGGATGTTAGGAAGAAATTCATCCCAGCGAGAGAGATTGGCCACTGGAATGTGCTGCCCAGGGAGGTGGTAGAGTCCCCATCCCTGAAAACATTTAAGAAGAGCCTGAATGAGGCCCTTGGTGCCATGGTTTAGTTGATCAGATGGTGCTGGGTGACAGGTCAGACTTGATGATCTTGAAGGTATTTTCCAGCATGGTTAATTCTTTATTCTGTATTTGTGTGTTCTGCTTTGCCCTCTCTCTCAAGGCTATTTTTACCTTGTTGCTTCCCAAGGCTTAATGGTCTTTAAGCAATTATGAACTGATTGTTTCTCAAGACCTGTGGTCTTTTGCCTGCCATTGATTGCTTCCTTCCCTTGACATTTCCCCCTTTGAGCCTGATAAAGCTTCACATTTTCCCTGTGTCTCATTCTTGCTGCTAGGAAGAATCCTTGCACACAATTCTGATGCACAGCAGCCAATGGCACTTCTAACCATCCCAATAAAATGCAGACAATGAACAAATCACAAAGAATCTAACATGGTTGGTAATGAGCTTTGCAAGCATCCAGCTGGGGGAATCCCTTCCTGTGTGGTGTTTGCTTTAGCCACAGAACCATAGAAGGGCTTAGGTTAGAAGGGAGCTCAGAGATCATCTCCTCCAAGCCCTGTGCCATGGGCAGGAGCAGCTCTCAACTAGATTTGGTTGCTCAAGGCCTCCTCCATCTGTGCTCCATGCCTGTTCTCAGCTCTCAGCTTGTCCTGGCTGCTTGCTGCATGTTACCAATCTGTTGCTCCAAGTGTTCTGTCCCATGAAGGATCTGGATAAAGCACCTAAGGGCAAAGGAATTTGCAGGGCCATTCCTGAAGTCACAGTAATTGCATCCTCAAAGCCTGGAATTCTCTCCCTGTTGCCTTTGCTAGAGCCTGACTCTGTTCTGGTAGATTGTGTCACCAGGAGCATTGCAAAAAAGTGAGGGCTCAGCATTGCTTTTGATCCCCAGCCTACTACCCGCAGGCACTGCCACAGATCAGCAGTGTCTCTTCATTTCCCCCATCATTCAGATCCCAGCAGTGTCTTTCTCCAGAGAGGGCACAAAGTTACCATCCCTAAGGTGATTCACCTTCCTGGACTGGTCAAAGGGAGCTGTGTGGCCAAGTTCCAGCACCAGGCAATATAGCACAGAGGGAGCTGGAAGTACTATTTCTTTTGCCCAGTTGATATCTGTCTCTTTTCTCATTGTCCCAGCCCAGGTCTCCTGAAGAAGAGCTGAATAATTGTGGCACAAGCAGACTGCTCTTAAAGCTTCAGCTGCTGCCTCTGGTCTTTGGCCTTCAGACAGGTTAGTGGAACAGTGTCAATCTGTGTACAATTCCAGCTGGAAGCTTCAGGGCTTCTCTCCTGTGTCCATGAGTGCTCTCTGACAGAGTCATTTGTTTCCAGCTCTCCCATGTTGGCTTTTTCCTCTCCAGCACACCAAGGTGTGGGCTTCAGAGAAAGCCATTTGCCAGCTTCAGCTGTTTTGCATGGCTTTGGCAGCTGCATTGCCCCAGGGCAGTGGTTCTGAGATGATGAACTTTCTGTGAGCTCTTTGCCGTGGGTATTATTCACATGCCAACATGGATTTCTGCTTCCATTTCCAAGCAGCCTTTGTCTAGCCAGTACATAAATCTTTTCCAGCTTGAAAGGAAATTCTGAACTGCCTGCTGCAGCCTTTACAATTGCCCTCCAGGTCCAGTTTGCATCTAGGGGTAAGAATGCCCAAGATCACAGTATCACAGGATCACAGGATCACAGCATCGCTAATGTTGGAAGAGACCTCGAAGATCATCGAGTCCAACCTGTCACCACAGACCCCATGACTAGACCATGGCACCAAGGGCCACATCCAATCCCCTCTTGAACACCTCCAGGGACGGCGACTCCACCACCTCCCTGGGCAGCACATTCCAGTGGCCAATTCCTCTTGCTGGGAAGAATTTCTTCCTCACCTCCAGCCTAAACCTCCCTGGCACAGCTTGAGACTGTGTCCCCTTGTTCTGGTGCTGGTTGCTAGAGAGAAGAGGCCAACCCCTTCCTGGCTACAACCACCCTTCAGGTAGTTGTAGAGAGCAATGAGGTCTCCCTGAGCCTCCTCTTCTCCAGGCTAAACAGCCCCAGCTCCCTCAGCCTCTCCTCACAGGGCTTGTGCTCAAGGCCTCTCACCAGCCTTGTTGCCCTTCTCTGGACATGTTCAAGTGTTTTGATGTTGGTGAGGATGCTGATTCTGGCACTGGGAGACAAGCAGGAATTGGACTAAGGTGGCTGAGTTGCAGTATTGAGTCCCCTTTGCTTTTAGCCTGCATGAAGCAGTGTCCTGCATGGACAAAAAAGCCTCAAAATGGCTCTGAACCAGACAATGAGGCAGAAGCTAGTAGATCTGCTTCTTTAGGCTTGCCTGGACATGTTTCAGAGCCAGGATGAGCCAGGTGGGCGTGCTTTTGGCCACGTTTGGGAAGAAGGCTTTCTATAGGTTGCAATACCAGGGTTGACCCCTAGACCTGTGTTGCTCCTGGCCAGTATTGTCTCGGGAAACTATAAATATCAGCCCGAAGGGCCAGAGCTTTGTCTTGCCATTGTCCACGCTCTGGTAGGAGCCACAAGCTTCGCTTGGAAGCTGAACTGTGTTCCAGTTTACCCAGACAAGACAGCAAAGACCCCTCGCTATTCTCAGCGTTGTAAAGCCCAGAGGACAGATCTTGCCGGGCCGAGAGGCGAAACCCCAGAGGAGCCGAGTCCCCGGGCCGGTTCCGTTTGATCGGAGCAAGGAGCGAGCGCTGCTGCAAAAGGACCACAGCCGAGAAACCTCCTCTCTACAAAGCTTTTAGCTACAAACCCTTTGGGAGCAAATCCTGTCTCAGCAATAAGCTGCAGACCCCAACAGAAAGTGAAACTCTGCTCCTGCCGCTTCCACGTGCATCTATTGCAGGTCTGTTGCCCTGGGGAGTTCTGGGTTCCCCCTCCCCCCCCCGTTGTGGGCAACCGCCGGCTGCAGTGCCGAGGTTTCTTTTCTTTACAGTTTAAAATGCTGTTTGTTGTTTCTGGATTTTTGTGCATGTTGTTTAAATTGCTATTTGTTCCTGCTGGTGAGGTCTCTGTTCCACGACCGAAACCCCTCAAACCTGTAAATAGGTTTTCTTTAATATTTTTAATGGGATTTTTGTGATTAATAAAATTACTAATATTTTATTAATCACTCCGCTTATTGAACGTTAATTTATCCTTTTATAGACCAAAACAAGCAGACAGGGACAAGTGAAAGAGTCCAAGAGTCAAAGAGCAGGTCACCAAGAGAGGTATTTCTAAGCATAAGTAGAGTAGGCTGCTGCATCCAGGCTGGAAGGGGAGAGCCAAAGGTAGCCCTGGTGAGGGCCAGGCTGTGCTGCAGCAAAGGGGCAGTGGCACAAGCAGCAGAGCCAGGTGAGCCGGGCTGCATGGTGACAGGAGCAGGGCTCAGCAGGGACAGAAAGGAGCCAGGTCAGCAAGGGCTGTCAGTCCCCAGAGCCCTGGCCCTGGGCAAAGGAGGAGACCTATTGTTGCGCAATAGAAACTCCTTTCCCCTTCCACAGCTGTGGTGAAGGCACATTATGCCCGGATATCCAATCTTGTGCCAGCATGTGGCCAAGTTCCCCCTCTTCATGAGGGAGACAAAGGCCAAGGCATCAGCCAGGCCGGCACAGATCACTGCATGCACCAGCGTGTGGGATGCTCCTGCGACTACTAAGTATGGCATAATTCCAGCATCACGATTCCTGTAGGCTGAAGCCAGTTGTCTATGAGAGTGCCCATTGGCCAAACCCAGCCTCGAGGAACCTGTAAGTATTACCCCAGTTGGTAAACAAGTTGCCCCCTCTTTCACTTTGCTCTCTCTCCTTGCTCAAGAGAGACAAAGTTGTGCCATAGCCTCTGCCATTGAGCTTATTGCTATTAAGTTTTCTCTCTCACATACGCAAGCAAACTGGAAGCCTCTGCACGAGGAGAAGATGCCCAAATCCAGGCAGGCCTGTTGAGCCTTAGCTCTGAGAATATCCCCAGAGGAGGGACCTGCACTGAGCCTGAGAAGCTCCAGAGTCATTACAGCCAGTCACACCAACCGGGAGAGCCCACCGTGCCTCCAGAGGACTGGACTGCCGAGGGTAAGATCTGCCCAACTGTCAAAGAGAAAGGACTTAGTATCATAGTATCAGTCAGGGTTGGAAGGGACCACAAGGATCATCCAGTTCCAGCCCCCTGCCATGGGCAGGGACACCCCATACTAGATCAGCCTGGCCAGAGCCTCATCCAGCCTGGGCTTAAACACCTCCAGGGACAGGGCCTCAACCACCTCCCTGGACAACCCATTCCAGGGCTTCACCACTCTCATGGGGAAGAACTTCCTCCTCACCTCCAGCCTGAATCTCCCCACCTCCAGCTTCATTCCATTCCCCCTAGTCCTATCACTCCCTGAGAGCCTGAGAAGTCCCTCCCCAGCCTTCTTGTAGCCCCTTTCAGATCCTGGAAGGCCACAATGAGGTCACCTGGGAGCCTTCTCCTCTCCAGACTGAACAGCCCCAACTCCTTCAGTCTGTCCTCACAGGAGAGGTGCTCTAGCCCTCTGCTCCTCCTCGTGGCCCTTCTCTGGACACCTTCCAACACCTCCAGATCCCTCTTGTAATAGGGGCTCCAGAACTGGAGGCAGTACTCCAGGTGGGGTCTCCCCAGGGCTGAGCAGAGGGGCAGAATCCCCTCCCTTGCCCTGCTGGCCACACTTCTCCTGCTGCAGCCCAGGCTCTGATTGGCTTTCCGGGCTGCAAGTGCACACTGAGAGCTCCTGGTGAGCTTCTCCTCCCCCAGCACCCCCAAGTCTCTCTCCTCAGGGCTGCTCTCCAGCCAGTCCCTGCCCAGCCTGCATTTGTGCCTGGGGTTGTCTCCACCCAGCTGCAGGACCCTGCCCTTGGTCTTGTTGAAGCTCCTGAGGTTGGCTTGTGCCCACCTCTCCAGCCTGTCCAGGTCCCTCTGGATGGATCCCTTCCCTCTAGCTGTCTGCTGCACCACACAGCTTGGTGTCATCAGCAAACTTGCTGAGGCTGCACTCAGTGCCACTGCCCATGGCACCCACAGAGATGTTGAACAAGCCTGGTCCCAGGACTGCTCCCTGAGGGACTCTGCTTGTCCCTGGCCTCCCCTGGGACATGGACCCATTGACAGCCACTCTTTGGGTGCAGCCATCAAGCCAGTTCCTTATTCATCTAGTGGTCACCCATCAAACCCATGTGTTGCCAGCTTGGAGACCAGGATGTGGTGTGGGACAGTGTCGAAGGCTTTGCTCCGGTCCAGGGAAATGACATCAGATGCTCGCCCCTCATCTATTAATGTTGTGACCTGTTCATAGAAGGCCACCAGGACTTAGCTGAGTCTGGCAGTCCACACATCTGGGTTAGCCTTGAGCAGCAGACTGAGGAGAGTGACACACCCCTGTGCGTGTCAGATCGGAAAGCAGGATCGCGTGCCTGCGTAACCCCGCTATTGCGGGAGAGGAGTCGCTACTTCTGCCGCTCCAAGCCCTGTAAACCTCAGGGAAACGCAGAGCACTGTTCATGCTCCAAAGCCAGGACCACTCTGAGAGGGTCCTGCTGCTCCACGTAGCCATGCTTCTTCCCCGAGGCTCTTCATGCCAGCTCTGGAGCCCATCACAGAAGGGCCAACCCCGCTGGATCCATCCCTGCCTGCTGCCATGCCAGATCTGAAGCCTCTGAGCCCACCTATCAGGAACTGTCGCCCCACCCTGCCATGTGAGCTGACTCTGTGAGGACCGACTCTGAGGGCTGACTCCGTCCTGGTACCAGCCCTACCAGCCTGAGTGGCCCTGCCGGACTGACCCTGACTGCTCCTTATCGTCAGGAGGGAACCTGCCGAGTCCTGCAAAGGGAGCCTGCCTAGTCCTGCAAAGGGAACCTGCCTACCAGCTAAGCCCAGGCTCCATCTGCTCTTCTCTGCTGCAGAGAGAGGATTGTCACCCAGTGCCACCGTCCAGACCAGCCTAGGAACAAGTCCAGCCACTGTGTTCTGCCGGAACCCAACCTTGCTACAACCAAAGGACACAGTGTGTCTTCCACGTGCTTTCCATTCGCTAACATTCAGTTCAAAGCAATCCGCCTCTAGCAGTAACCTCTGACGCATAGAAACATTCGCTGTATGTAGTTAAGTAGCCGCCCATGCCTCATCAAGTCGCCATCTGGTGGACAAGCATCAGAACTGCAGCCTTTGTTATATAACTAGAGAGTGATTCTGGAAATATTCCAATTGAGTTCTAATTATAATACCAAACCACTTATGGGGTGTATTTCACGATCGTGCACTAGAACATGTATATAAAGTAGTGAGTCATCAGTTATTAATAATTTTATAATTAATAAAAATAATATTAATACAATTACTATTTCATACTAATAAATTAATAACATCTTCATCACAACAGCCAGCTCTGACCTGCACAAGGATCAACAACTACAGCTGCTGTGTTCCCTGTGAATGAAGGGCAGTGGAATGGCACCAGGTGGTTCTGCATCAAAGGGCAGGGCTCATCCTTCCTTTTTCTCCCTGCATCCATCCTAGCTGATGCCTCCAACAGCTCCAGAGCCTGCTGTGAAAAGTTTCAGCTTCTTTATCTCATTTGGACAGGGCTGAGTTTTCTTCCTGACTGTAAATGTGGTTTAAGAATTGTTATTGTGACACTGTGTCTGTGTTCAGGAATCAGTTCCACCTAGGAAATATTGTCAGGAAGGCTTTCAGCAGTCCCAGCACTCTCTTACCAGGCAATAAAGCAGATCCAGGTCTGCTTAACAGATCTGTTAGGGTGTTAGGGTCTTTTCCATGTTCCTCTGCAGGGCTCTTCTCAGTCAAATCAATGTATTTCTGGCCTGTCTGCTGGAAATCTCTGGTCAGTCTAACACCAGAAAAGAGAACATTTCTTCTTGGCTCGGTCTTTAGGCTATGAAAGAGCTCAATGTGGACCATGATCAAGGGCAGTAACCTTCCTGGCTCTGTGGTTGTGAGGGCATTGCCTGAGCATTTGCTAGCAGGACAGGCTCAAAGAAGCCACTGGCAGTTCATTGTGGACAGATCTGAGACCTGTTTGGTGATCTGTGGTGCTAAGGGCTTTGTGCATCAAGCCAGAAGCTGCTGCAATGGAAGTTTGTTCTGAAAGGGCTGTTTGGGGAGGGGGAAGAGAGGAAAGGCAGAAGTAGGTTTTGTGTTTGTTCTGAAGTGCAGATCAGGGCTGCTGAAATCCTGCAGTGCCAAGGTGGCTTGGGGTCAGGCCAGGCAGAGGCCAAGCTATCCTTCAAGCAGCAAAGCACAGAAGAGGGGGACTGATGCCACAGGCATTTTGGAAGGCTGTATGATTTTCCCCCAAGGATCCTTTCCATGGGACGTATGAGTAGCAGCTGCAGAAAGCAAGGGGCCCACACTTGCTCATCCTCACATTGTGATTTCTGTACAGCTGTCTCCATCCCAACCCTCTGCCCCCCAGTTTTAAGGGAAGTGCCCTGAAGAGCTTGGGTGAATAGGAACTGCCCTGATTTCCATGCAGGTTTGCCTCCTCAGCTTGTGTTTGGAGGCTAAGTAGCCTGGGAGCATTTGAATCGGAAGGTAGGTGCTGGAGGAAAGGTAAAAGGCAACCTGACTCCACTCAAGATTCTGTCTGCAGTTTATGAAGGATCAAGGATCTTGGCTTCAAGGGCAGCCAGATCTGTATGCCAGAGGCCATAAGCCCAAAGCAAATAGGTGATGGAATTTATTCTACTGGGATAAATGGTTGAAAATCCTTTTCTATGTACAATAATTCTGTACTTACAACGGAGGCCTTGGTGCCAGCAAGGAGCAAAGTACTGGAAGTGCACAGAGCCTCTGCAGAGCAAATCACACAGAGAATCACACACACAGTATCAACCAGGTTGGAAGAGACCTTCAAGATCCTCAAGTCCAACCAATCACCAGCCCTAACTGCTCTAAGTGCCTCATTCAGGCTCTTCCTAAACACCTCCAGGGACTCCAACCCCAGCACCTCCTTTGGCAGCACAATCCAAAGGGCAAACTCTCTGTCTGGGAAGAACTTCTCTCTTAGACCAAGCCTAAACTTCCCCTGGCACAGCTTGAGACTGTGTCCTCTTGTTCTAGTGCTGGGTGCCTGGGAGAAGAGACCAACCCCCACCTGGCTACAACCTCCCTTCAGGGAGTTGCAGAGAGCAAGAAGGTCTCCCTGAGCCTCCTCTTCTCCAGGCTCAGCAACCCCAGCTCCCTCAGCCTCTCCTCACAGGGCTGTGCTCCAGACCCTTCCCCAGCCTTGTTGCCCTTCTCTGGACACCTTCAAGTCTCTCAATGTCCTTCTTAACCTGAGGGGCCCAGAACTGGACACAGGACTCGAGGTGTGGTCTATCAGTGCTGAGTACAGGGCACAATGACTTCCCTGCTCCTGCTGGCCACACAGTTCCTGTCCCAGGCCAGGATGCCATTGGCCTTCTTGTCCCCCTGGGCACACTGCTGGCTCCTGTTCAGCTGCTGTCCACCACTACCCCCAGGTCCCTTTCTGCCTGGCTGCTCTCAGCCACTCCAACCCCATCCTGTAGCACTGCATGGTGGTTTTGTGGCCAATGTGTAGAACCTGGCACTTAGATGTGTTCAATCTCCTGCCCTTGGACTCTGCCCATCTGTCCAACCTGGCAAGGTCCTTCTAAAGAGCTGTGTTATGAATATCCTGGTGATTCTGTGATTTGTGTTAAAGGTATAGAATTCAGAGTGCATTGGGATTGGGGGTCAAGAGCTTGCAAGATCCTGTTTTGACAAAGGGAAAGCTGCATATTTTACAGACTTAAACAGAGACAGTGTGTTTGGCTAATTGGAGACACCAAGGCTGAGGGGAAGAACCGAGAATTTGTTTTCTTTAGATAAGAAGCCTGGATGAGTGAGAATGCCTGCAAGTGGATACTTTGACCCTTACCACACAGAGTACACAGTGCAGAGGAGCAGGGATTTGATCACCTGTTCTGAAGACTCATTATCATATGCCTGCCTTCTATTTAGCATAAATTTGTTTATGTAGATGATGTAGCTATATGAGATGAAGAAAGCTGTTGTAACAGTGCTGTGGGGGTGAAGTTTGGTACCCTCGCATGCCCAGCCGGTTGCTTCGCTTGCTTTTATTGCCTTTTATTGCCTTTTTATGGTCTCTTATTGCCAATAAAATTGTGACCAGAAACTTTTACCTGGAGTCGTCTATAACAGTGAAGAAACTGCTCAAGAAGGTCAAGCAAAACTCCAAGTACCTGGAAGCATTGATTGGCCTCAGTGAGGGTTGTTACTGACAATGCCTCTCCAGGGACTCATTAGAGCAGCTCACTGCAGGCCATGAGTGCAGCAAGGCAAAGGCAAAGTGCAGGGCAGCAAACCCTAGCTTGGGTTTATGAAGCAGAAGGCCAAGGCCTGAGCACAGCTCCTGGGCAGGCAGATCCTGTCCCTCATGTGTGGGTCAAAGCTCTTCCAAAGGCAGTGGGTGTGGGGTTTGTGATGCTGAGTGAAGGACAAGGGGATGGCAGCCCCCAGCCTTCCTGGGGCTGTGTAAAGAGGCAGTGAGGCTCTCCCAGTGCCTTAGCCCCAGGTCTCCTCCCAGGCCTTGGTGGCAGATGGTTGCCAGAACCAAGGAGGCAAAGTCTTGGGTTGTCTTAATGACTCCCAGGCTTGCTAGTACCCTTTGCCATCTCCAGCACAGGTTGTCCTATGCTGACTTACAGCTGCTTCTGTTTCCCTGATGGCTGCAGACCCTCATCTCGCTTCCCCACCTTGGCATTTCCATACCTTCACTGACATCTGTCCTCACTCACACTCAGCTGATCTCAGACTCCTTCTGGAGAACTTCTCACACCACAGCACTCTCTCCTGTTCCTCTCTCCTGCTGCTTCCTACCTCCAAGGGAAGCTCCAGCATGAGGGAAAGAACCCTTCAGGCAGGCACCCAACCCATCAGCCTTCTGTGGCATTCCACCTGAGTGCACACAGGCAGCCTCACCATGAGCTCCCAAGGCTGTTGGCCTTGCAGCTTCTCAGGTAGACACAACCAAGCCCTGCAGCTGCTGCTGTCCCATCATGGACTGAGGCAGCAGAGACACAGCAGCCAAAACCTGAGCCCCTTCCTGCAGTGAGCCCAGGCCGTTTGGCAGAGGGCATCTCACAGTCCCTGTGCCAGCCAGGTGCCTTCTGCTGGCCTGGCAGAGATGCTGCCAGATGGGAGCTGAAAAGCAAATCTGCCAGCCAGGAGCCCAGGCCTGCCCTGTCAGCTTCTGCAGACACAACTGACCTCACAGTCCCTTTCCAGCTGTGTTCCTGCTGTTGACCAATCCCCTCCCCAGGTAGAACGGACCTCACAGCCCCTTCGCACTCATTGACTTCCTACTGAATGATGAGCTCCTGAGACACAACTGACCACATGATCCCACACCCAGCCATCACCCTTCTTGTGGCCAGAGCCTGAGCAGACCAAAGTTTCATCAAATCCATCTGGTAGATTTCCTACCAAGGGTCTGAGTAGAGAAACCTTCCTCAGAGGAGCTGCTGGATGTATCCTGGTGATCTGTGGAAGAGGCTCCTGCACATCATATTGTCCAATCACCCTGCTCGGGGCAGGGTTAAGCAGATGAGGTCCCTCAAGGCCTGTGCCCAATTTGTCCTCATCCCCAAAGGAGCCCTGGGTCAGAAGGTTCAGGGAGTTGAACAAGAGAGCACAGTGCCGGCCCAAGGGCTAGTCCTGAGGTATGCCACTGGGAAGTGGCTGCCAGGAGGACTCTGCCCTCATGACATTTGTGCTTGATCCACCACCCACCTTCCCACCCAACACCTCCTCCATTTCCTTAGTCCTGCTGTCCCCAGTCTGGTTCTACAGAGACCATGGGAGAGCTGTGGCTAAGGTCAAGGCACAAAACATCCTCTTCTTGCTCCTGCCCATACAGGTTTGATGATCTCTCTCTTATCCTTGAAAAGCCTGCAGATGGCCTCATGAGTGTCTGACCTATCACTTTTGACCCAGCACCACATCTGTGCTGACCAGCCTGTAGTTTACCCCAGCTTCCTTCTTGGCCTTCCTGAAGATTCCTTTTTCAAGGAGCAAGAACCTCTCTGATGGCTCTGTGAACATTTCAGGGCGCAGCCAGGAAGGGTGATGTGAGCAGAGAGCAACATTTGCAATGAGCCTGTGCGGGACACTTGAAAAGAATCTCCCTGGGGCACTGAGGTTTGTTCTGCAGTCAGACACAGAATTGTCAGAGCTCTGTCAGGTGTCCACACCTGAGCTGGCCTCATGAACTGCTTCTGCACCTCAGGATGTTCAGACAGAGTCTTTCCCCATCACGCACACACAAGCTCTGCACTGCAGCAGGCAGAGTGTCCCTGGCCTCCTGCTGCCCCTGCCAGAGGCTGGGAGGCTCCTCGCACCTCCAGTGCTGGGTACCCCCAGCAACAGCTGATGTTGTTTGTGTTCACTCAGGTTCCTCTCACCCCACACATGATGTCCATGTTTGCATATCATCTGTGCAATGCCAGCAGCCACTGCTGACCTTCTGATCCTGTGACCTGCAACTGGGGAACAAAGAAACTTTGCAAGTTGTGGTGAGAGACCAGTGGTGGAAATGGTGGTGAGTGGCTAGACCAAGATGACTGCCTTGGGACAGCTTCCCCAGGCTGTCCAGTGAACAGAGACACAGATCACAGCCTGCTCTGCTGCTCCTTCAGGACACTGCTGTGTGCCCCAGCCCTGCACACTCACACTTGAGCTGTTGCCTGCTGTTTGCATCCCTGGGATGCTTTCTTGGGCCTGCTCTTGAGAGAAACTTTGGATGAAGCCCCAAGCCCTCAGACCCTGCCCTGAGCAGATCATCTGTCTTTGTGGAACTGCTCTTGGGGCTCCGATCAGACACAGTAGTTCCCATGACCTGTTCCTGCCTGTGCTCACAGGACTGGCATGCAGCAGAACAATGACCAAGCTGCCACAGTACTCAGGCCTTGCACTGACACAGAAGAGGCTGGAAGTAGAAAGGGAACAGCCCTGGAAGTCCAGGTGCTGGTGCTCTCTGGCAGTGCTGCTGTGCTGGGACTCTTTTCTCCCCAAAATCTGCACAGGCCCTGAAGCTCTGAAGAAGTCCTGGAGAAAGGACCTCAGGAAGGAAAAAGCTAATGAAGAGTTCTTTATTTTTTAACCAAGCAATGAGCAGGGGTCCTGCTGCACAAACTCTTGGTCAGCAAAGCACAGAATGTGTTAGAAAAGGGATGACACTTTTATAAAGGGTAAAACACCACCACCACAAAGTACAGCAGCCAGGTGTGCTGGTTTGGGCTGGGTGCCCTCTGCTGCAGGGTGCACTTCCTGTGTCCAGCAGTCCAGCCCAGTGGGTGGACACAGGAAAACCGTGTATCTCCTACCACACCCCCTGCACCGCTATAAGATCTTGCGTGGGGTCCGCCTCTTGCTCTTTCTTCCCTCGCCAGCACCCGGTAACTGGGGAGACGTCTCCCGGCCTTGGGCCTGGCTAGGCCCAAGGCCAGGGGGATGGGCGGTCTCAGGCCTGGCCAGCTGAGACTAGCCTAGCAGTGTGGGGGGGAAGAACGAGCCCTGGGAGTCTTGGGCCCACCCTCAGGTGGGGATGGGATGTATCCGGGTCTGTTTTGGGGTTCTTTCTGTCACTGTTTCTGGTTCTTTTGTGCACATTTACCTTTTCTATTTAAACTCTTCCATCACTTTTGCAATCTGTTTGTCAGAGTCGTTATTTTGCCCGTGGTGGGGGGGGCTGCCTCAACCCACTACACTTTTGGCACCCAACGTGGGGCTGGTTGGTGTGGCGAACTGCAGATCGGATTGCAAAAGATGGACAGTTTAAACTTAGTTCTGGGCATCGGTCTGGGTTTGGGAAGGTGGAGGGCTCAAGCTTTGCTGCTGGGGCGATGGTGTGAGTTCTTGTGGATTGCAGGGGGACACCTGGTGTGTTGGGGGTTACCGCTTAAGAACGCGGGACCTGCCCCTCCCCACCCTTTCCTCTCTGCGGGCGGGGGAAGCAGCGGGGGGGTGAAGCGGGGGAGGGGCAGTGGCGAGCAGGTCAGATGAGGTCCGTCTCGCTGCAAGGATGGAGCCAGCCGCAGCGGGTGGGCGGGCGAGATAGCCCCCGAGACCCAGGAGGGGCGAACGGGGACCCCAGCTGGAAAGCCGTTTTCAAAGGCTCTGAGAACGCGCTTGTGGCTTTCGCTGGGGAAGCTGTTGGAGTGCCCGAGGGGTGGAGGTGATTTTGATCCTGTACCGCGGCGGTAGAGGCGGCCGGAGCTCTGCTGTATGCTGAGTGGCGGCGGCAGCGGACACCGCCCGAGCGCTCGGGCTGCAGTGGGCTTGGCTCTAATCTCCTCCGATCTTTTCAGACGAGCACCGAAAATGGCGCCGAGCACCTGGCTCCGCCTCCCTTGCTCTCAGTGGGCTGTGGTGCAGCCCCTCCCTCTTCCGGGGGGTGTGCAGCCGGATATTGCTACGCCTCGGTACGTGAACGCCCGGTGTGGGGGGCGAAGTACCCTGATAGGCGTTTGGGTAGCCTGGACCGCGGTCGGAGGCGGTCGGTTTGCGGCACCCTGGTTGGATCGGGAAAAGCAGTCGTGGAACCGGATTGTTCCAACTGGCTTGCCCCAGGGGTGGAGGTTATGCCGCTGAGTTAAATGCAAGTGAGAAGAAGAGCTTGGCTGAGAGGTTGTGAGGCTTTTCCAGGTGGCCAGGATGTCCAACGGATCCATGGAGAACCTGCACTGCAGAAGAGTGAGCTCTGCATCGCTGGGAGGTTCCACTGGATGGCAGAGGAAGAACTGGACTGGACTGATGCTTGAGCCTGAGAGAGACTGTTCGGGTGGACACCCAGAAGAAGATATGGACCTTGCCGGACTCGTCATCAGGGATTTCTAATTTGAAGATGTGTTTGGGTGCAGGGGTTGTGGTATGAGATAAGGGGTGGCGTGTGGTGGTTCGGGCTGGGTGCCCACTGCTGCATGGCGCACTTCCTGTGTCCAGCAGTCCAGCCCAGTGGGTGGACACAGGAAACCAGGTATCTCCTACCACACCCCCTGCACCGCTATAAGATCTTGCGTGGGGTCCGCCTCTTGCTCTTTCTTCCCTCGCCAGCACCCGGTAACTGGGGGAGACGTCTCCCTGCCCAGGGCCTGGCTAGGCCCAAGGCCAGGGGGATGGGCGGTCTCAGGCCTGGCCAGCTGAGACTAGCCTAGCAGTGGGGGGAAGAACGAGCCCTGGGGGTCTTGGGCCCACCCTCAGGTGGGGATGGGGTGTATCTGGGTCTGTTTTGGAATTTCTTCTGTCACTGTTTCTGGTTCCTTTGTGCACCTTCACCTTTTTCTATTTAAACTCTTCCATCACTTTTGCAATCCGTTTGTCAGAGTCGTTGTTTTGCCTGTGGTGGGGAGGGGGCTGCCTCAACCCACTACACCAGGCTGGGCCTGCACTGACATCAGAACTGCTCTGCAGAAGCATTTATTGCTTCTGAAAGCATCCAGTGATCAGTTTGCCCAGGGCAGCCTTGAGCTCCTGCTTCCTCAGGCTGTAAATGAGAGGGTTCACTGCTGGAGGCACCACTGAGTACAGAACAGACAGCAACAGATCCAGGGTTGGCGAGGAGACAGAGGGAGGCTTCAGGTAGGCAAAGAAGGAAGTGCTGAGAAACAGGGAGACCACAGCCAGGTGAGGCAGGCAGGTGGCAAAGGCTTTGTGGCATCCCTGCTGAGAGGGGATCCTCAGCACTGCCCTGAAGATCTGCACATAGGACACCACAATGAACACAAAAGAGACAAAGAATAAGCAGCCACTGAGCACAATAAACCAAAGTTCCCTGAGGTAGGATGTGGAGCAGGAGAGCTTGAGGATCTGGGGGATTTCACAGAAGAATTGGTCCAGAGCATTGCCCTGGCAGAGGGGCAGGGAAAATGTATTGGCTGTGTGCAGCAGAGCATTGAGACCCCCAGAGGCCCAGGCAGCTGCTGCCAGGTGGACACAAACTCTGCTGCCCAGGAGGGTCTCATAGTGCAGGGGTCTGCAGAGGGCAACGTAGCGATCGTAGGACATGGTGGTGAGGAGAGAAAACTCTGCTGACATCTGTGAGAGACTAAAGCTTGTGTCTCCTGGTGACTCAACAAAGATAAAATCACTTGCTGTTTGTCCAGACAATAGCTGATGTGCTTTGGGCAGAGCCACTGGAAGGACTCTTGGAAGGTGCAAAGATAACATTGCTCACTGGACTGCAGCTGGCCTACAACAATGGCCCAAGGGCCCAGCATTCACACCTTCAGGACAAGATCATTTCCAGCCATCAGATACCCCAGGAAAGGACAATGGTTCCTGATATGTAAAGAGTGTGTGGGTAGCTAGATGGAGCAGGAGGAGGTGGAGGCCTTCCCCCCTCCATCCAGTGGCTGCCCAAACTCACCTGAGTACACAGAAAGATTTCCTGGGGAGCGATACCTGGACCTAAAGATGATTTCCCAGAACGATATCCTGGGGAACAACACCTGGACACTTGCCTAAGGGCTAAAAAACTGTATAAAAGACTGGAGCAACTGCTGGCTGAAGAGGAGAAAATTGGAGAAGCAAGATGCAGAAGAAAGCAGACGGCAGCACACGCTGGAAACATCCCGGGGCAACACAATGGATCTTGGACTCTCCGTGCCCTAAGTTCCACCTGCTGCAACTCATGGAGCTGAAGAAGCTGCCCAGAGGACCTCATCCCTTCTACAGCCAAAGCCTCAGCACCCTTCCTCTACAGACCCAACATCTCCTGCAGCACCGTTTCTCTACAGACCCAACATCTCCTGCAGCACCTTTCCTCCACAGACTCAAACTGTCTTGGGGGGTGAGGGGTGTGGTAATATAATTCCTTTCCTTTAATCTCCCTCTTCTCTCTTCTCTCTTTATTTTCTCTCTCTCTCCACCTTATTTATGTAATAAATAGTCTAGCTGTTGATATTTTGGCCTCGTTTGTGCCTCTCATTTCACAACACGGGAATATTCATTAAAAACCTCAATCTCTTTCCCTCTCCAGATCGAGACAACATCATAAAGAAAAAGGAGAATACTTGAGCAGCACATCCTGGGAAGGAAATGTCCCTGGTGTCCCTCAGGGAATTGGCCATGGGTTTGGGAACGGTGGTGGAGATGCAGCCTATGTCACTGAGGGCAAGGTTCATGAGGAAGAAGTACATGGGGGTGTGGAGGTGGTGGTCCCAGGCTATGGTGGTGATGATGAGGCCATTGCCCAGCAGGGCAGCCAGGTAGATGGCCAGGAAGAGCCAGAAGTGCAGGAGCTGCAGCTGCCTTGTGCCTGTGAATGGCAGGAGGAGGAAGTTGGAAGTTGTTGGACATCTGCTGCCTGTGGGAATGTCTAAGAAAGAAAAGAAAGCAAAACTTTATGACAGACTCCTCTGAGAAGAAGCACTCCAGGGGTCACAGCAATCCCCCAGTTGCAGTGGATTTGCTGTCTGGTTTGTTCTGGCTGAGGCTGCTGTGAGGAGCAGGAGCTCAGGCCATGTGCTGCCAAGGATTCATCTCAGCTTTGCAACAGTGGAGCTACTCTGCCCATCAGACTGTTCCCTCTGCCCTGCACTTTCCCCTGTGCTGCCTTGCAGATGTTATGCCCAAATTAGCCCTTAGAATCCCCCAGCTCTCTGTGCTCTGAGGAGAGCAGAGGAGCACTGGTTCAAAGGACAGTTCTGTGAACTCTTCCCTGTCCCAGCCCAGAGGTAGTATCATAGTATCATAGTATCAGTCAGGGTTGGAAGGGACCACAAGGATCATCTAGTTCCAACCCCCTGCCATGGGCAGGGACACCCCACACTAGATCAGCCTGGCCACAGCCTCATCCAGCCTGGGCTTAAACACCTCCAGGGACGGGGCCTCAACCACCTCCCTGCACAACCCATTCCAGGGCTTCACCACTCTCAGGGGGAAGAACTTCCTCCTCACCTCCAGCCTGAATCTCCCCACCTCCAGCTTCATTCCATTCCCCCTAGTCCTATCACTCCCTGAGATCCTGAGCAGTCCCTCCCCAGCCTTCTTGTAGCCCCCTTCAGATCCTGGAAGGCCACAATGAGGTCACCTGGGAGCCTTCTCCCTCCAGACTGAACAGCCCCAACTCCTTCAGTCTGTCCTCACAGGAGAGGTGCTCCAGCCCTCTGCTCCTCCTCGTGGCCCTTCTCTGGACACCTTCCAACACCTCCAGATCCCTCTTGTAATAGGGGCTCCAGAACTGGAGGCAGTACTCCAGGTGGGGTCTCAGCAGGGCTGAGCAGAGGGGCAGAATCCCCTCCCTTGCCCTGCTGGCCACACTTCTCCTGCTGCAGCCCAGGCTCTGATTGGCTTTCCGGGCTGCAAGTGCACACTGAGAGCTCCTGGTGAGCTTTTCCTCCCCCAGCACCCCCAAGTCTCTCTCCTCAGGGCTGCTCTCCAGCCAGTCCCTGCCCAGCCTGGATTTGTGCCTGGGATTGCCTCGACCCAGATGCAGCTGTGAGAGACAGAGCAGGATTCAGCCTCTCATGAAGAGAATCAAAGGACTCTGGAAGCAGAGTGTTGACCCCCAAAGAAAGGCTCAGCACTGCCCAGTACCCTATGAGAGAGCTGGGCCTTCCTGGGGGCAGCTCCAAGCCCAGCAGGAGGGGCAGAGCAGTCAGGGATCCTGGGGATGAGATGTTCTAAAGAGTCATTGCCCAGCAGACAGCACCCAGAGACATCTGCAGAGAATTACCCAGAGAGCAGCCTGAACACAGCTTGCCCCAGGGCTTCTTGGCACCTTCCCCTCATCCCCAGCCCCTATCTCTCCTGCCTGGAGCTGTCCCTGCCAGGAAAGGCTCAAGAGCACCTCTGACTCACCATGTCAGCAACTGCAGTGACTTCTCCAGTGAGCTCTCAGCATCCTCCCAGTCCTGGCCACCCTGAAGCTCTTTCTGCCTTGCTCATCTCCCTGAGATCCTCTGGCAGTGCCCTCAGCCCTGCTGTTCTGTGCAGAGAAGCTGCTCCTGGGCAGAACTCCATGGAGCCCAGGAGCCTGGCCCAGCTCAGCAGCAGAGGATCAGCCCAGGGCATTTAAAGGAGCCCTCTGGTGGCTTTGGTGTCAGGTATCACAGTATCACAGTATCACAGTATAACCAAGGTTGGAAGAGACCCCAAGGATCATCAAGTCCAACCTGTCCCAACAGACCTCACAACTAGACCATGGCACCAAGTGCCATGTCCAGTCTCCTCTTGAACACCTCCAGGGACGGCGACTCCACCACCTCCCCGGGCAGCCCATTCCAATGACGAATGACTCGCTCAGTGAAGAACTTCCTCCTCACCTCGAGTCTAAACCTCCCTGGCACAGCTTGAGACTGTGTCCCCTTGTTCTGGTACTGGTTGCCTGGGAGAAGAGACCAACCCCCTCCTGTCCACAACCACCCTTCAGGTAGTTGTAGAGGGCAATGAGGTCACCCCTGGTCCTTCTCTTCTCCAGGCTAAACAACCCCAGCTCCCTCAGCCTCTCCTCATAGGGCTTGTGCTCAAGGCCTCTCACCAGCCTTGTTGCCCTCCTCTGGACACGTTCAAGTGTCTCGATGTCCTTCTTAAACTGAGGGGCCCAGAACTGGACACAGTACTCAAGGTGTGGCCTAACCAATGCAGAGTACAGGGGCACAATGACCTCCCTGCTCCTGCTGGCCACACTATTCTTAATACAGGCCAGGATGCCATTGGCCCTCTTGGCCACCTGGGCACACTGCTGGCTCATGTTTAGGCGGGTGTCGATCAGCACCCCCAGATCCCTCTCTGTTTGGCAGCTCTCCAGCCACTCTGACCCCAGCCTGTAGCTCTGCATGGGGTTGCTGTGGCCAAAGTGCAGCACCCGGCACTTGGACTTGTTGAATGTCATCCCATTGGACTCCGCCCATCTGTCCAGTCGGTCGAGGTCCCTCTGCAGAGCCTTTCTACCCTCTAACTGACTAACATCTATTCCCAACTTGGTGTCATCTGCAAACTTGCTGATGACTGACTCAATTCCCTCATCCATATCATCAATGAAGATGTTAAAGAGGATGGGGCCCAACACTGATCCCTGGGGGACACCACTGGTGACTGGCCGCCAGCTGGATGTGGCACCATTCACCACCACTCTCTGGGCTCGGCCCTCCAGCCAGTTCCCAACCCAGCGCAGAGTGTTACTGTCCAAACCATGAGCTGACAACTTAGCCAGCAGTTTGCTGTGGGGGACGGTGTCAAAGGCCTTGGTGAAGTCCAGGTAGACCACATCCACAGGCCTCCCCACGTCCACCAGACGGGTCACCTGATCATAGAAGGAGATCAGGTTGGAGAGGCAGGACCTGCCCTTCCTAAATCCATGTTGGCTGGACCTGAGCCCTTGGCCATCCTGCAGGTGTGTAATTATTGCCGCCAGGATAATCTGTTCCATCACTTTCCCTGGCACTGAGGTCAGGCTGACTGGCCTGTAGTTTCCGGGTTCCTCCGTCCGTCCCTTCTTGTGGATGGGGACCACATTGGCCAGTTTCCAGTCATCTGGGACCTCTCCAGTGAGCCAGGACTGGAGGAAAATGATGGAGAGCGGCTTGGCCAGCTCATCTGCCAGCTCTCTCAGCACCCTAGGATGGATCCCATCTGGTCCCATGGACTTGTGGATGTCCAAGTGGCTCAGCAGGTCCCGAACTAGTTCCTCATGGATTTCTGGGGTACTACACTGCTCCCCAACCCTACTACCCAGCTCAGGAGGCCACTCATCCTGGACTCCTACCTTGCTGTTAAACATCGAGGCAAAGAAGGCGTTCAGGACCTCAGCCTTTTCCTGATCTTCGGTCACCGTGTTCCCCTCCAGGTCCAGTAAGGAGTGGAGATTCTTCTTGCCCTTCTTTTTAGCATTGATATATTTGTAAAATTGCTTTTTATTTTCTTTCACAGAGGTGGCCAGTTTCAGTTCCAACTGGGCCTTTGCTTCTCTAATTTTATTCCTACATAATCTAACCACTTCCGTGAACATACCTCGAGAAGCCTTCCCCTCCTTCCAAAGGTGATACAGCCTCTTTTTTTCCCTTAATTCCTCCAGGAGCTGCTTGCTCATCCAGGCCGGTCGCCTTCCCCGCTGGCTCATCTTTCGGCAGATGGGAACCGCCAGTTCCTGTGCCTTCAAGAGCTCCTTTTTGAAGTAGGTCCAACCCTCCTGGACCCCTCGGTTCATGAGGGTTGGTACCCAGGGAACTTTACAAATAAGTTTCTTAAAGAGGCTGAAGTTTGCCCTCCGGAAGTCCAAGGTGAAGGTTCTGTTGGTACTCCTCCCTATCTCCCTGCATATTGAAAACTTCACTATCTCGTGGTCACTGCACCCTAGGCAGCCTCCCACGGTCACATCTCCCACCAGCCCTTCCCTATTGGAGAGCAGCAGGTCAAGCAGAGCCTGTCCCCTGGTAGGCTCGCTTAACAGCTGCGTCAGGAAGCAGTCCTCTATTCGCTCCAGGAATCTTCTGGACTGCCTTCTCTCTGCTGAATTAAGTTCCCAGCAGATATCTGGCAGGTTGAAGTCACCCACGAGGACAAGATCTGATGATCTAGAAACAGCCTCCAGTTGTTTGTAGAATAATTCATCAACCTCCTCATCCTGGTTGGGTGGTCTATAACAGACTCCAACCAGGATGTCAGATTTGTTGGGCTGCCCTCTGATTTTAACCCACAGGTTCTCAATTCCCTCATCTTCCACCTCAAGTTCAGAGGCAGAAAGTGTCTCCCTAATATACAAAGCCACCCCTCCTCCTCTTCTCCCTCTCCTATCCCTCCTAAAGAGCCTGTAACCCCCAGTGTAGCACTCCAATCGTGCCTGTTGTCCCACCATGTTTCTGAGATGGCAACTATATCATAGTTGCCCTGGTGGATTAGGACCTCCAGCTCATCTTGCTTATTGCCCAGGCTGCGTGCATTGGTGTACATGCACTGCAGCTGGGCTCCCGACCTCTCAGTTGACCCTACCTTGTGCCCTACTCTTACCTCTGCAGAGGGACCGATGTCTTCACCCACCCCCTTCAGACCTAGTTTAAAGCCCTCCTAATGAGCCCTGCCAACTCTAGTGCTAGGACTCTCTTGCCCCTTCTAGATAAATGTACCCCATCAGGACCCAGCAGGTCAGGTGCCATAAAAGTTGCCCCATGATCAAAGAAACCAAAGTTCCTCCGCTGGCACCATTCCCTGAGCCACTTGTTGATGGTGTGGGTTCTCCTGTTCCTCTCAGTGTACTCCCCTGCCACTGAGGGAACTGAGCAGAACACCACTTGCGCGCCTGCCCCATCGATCAACTGTCCAAGGGCCCTAAACTCCTTCTTAATTGCCCTGGTGCCCTTCCTGTCGATCTCATCACTCCCAGCCTGTATCACCAGTAGAGGGTAATAGTCAGAGGGACTGATGAGCTTGGGGATTCCCCTTGCAATGTCCCTTACTCGCCCCGGGTAGAGAGCAGACCTCCCTGTGGGATGGGTCGGGACGACATATGGGTCCCTCAGCACCCCCCAGGAGAGAGTCCCCAACAACTATAACCCTTCTCGTTTTCTTTGTGGAGCTTGTCGTTATAGCTGTTGGGATCTGCTTGGCCTTAGGCTTGGCCTTAGGCTTGGCCTTAGGCTGCCCCCCGGAGCTGGTCGTTACAGCCGGCGGGGACTGCTTGGCCTTGATCTCCCCCCCGGATGGCTGCTCCTCAGCCCTCTCATCCCCACCGCCCTCAGCCTGCAGGGCCTCATACTTATTATGCAAGGGCAGCGGAGGAGGAGGAGAGGGCCGGGCGGATTTCTCTTGCCACCCTTGGCAGGGACCCGTGTCCATCCCTCTCCGTTCTCAGGGGCCCGTCCCTCAGCAGGGGAGATCTGCAGAGCCTTCTCCCACAAGTCCAGCTCCCTTTCGCTTTCCCTTATTGACCTCAGTCTAGACACCTCCTCCTTCAGCTCGGACACTTCATCCTTCAGCTCAGCCACCAGACTGAGGAGAAAGTTCACCTGCTCACACCTGACACAGGTGTCCTCTCTCTCTCCCTCTATTCCAACTGCCAGGCTGAAGCACTCTCTGCAGTTGGCAGCCTGGACTCCAGCATGCTGGAGAAACAACTCTGTCTGGGTAGATGCTATTTTTCTACCCTTGGTCCGAGTAACGACCATGGTGCAGCGTAGGAGTGAAAACAATTTTTTTTTTTTTTTTTTTTTTTTTTTTGCAAGCAGCCGAAGGGCTATCGAGCCAAACTGGCGCTATCGAGCCAAACTGGCGCTATCGAGCCAAACTGGCGCCGCGCGCACAGCCCAGCTGGGGTTTAAATCTCCCGCGGCTGACGTCAGGCACTCGCTCCCGTGCACGCTCGCGAGAGCACGAGCCTGCCTCAATCCCTGCCCCCAGGAGTCCTCCCGACCCGCTAAACCCCGAAAGCAAGGCAAAAACCCAAGCAGAAACTCACAAAGCAAGCGGTGCTGTCCCGAAGGAGCGGTTCTGATCGGCTATCGAGCCAAACTGGCTCAGGGACTGAGAGGAAGCTGATGAAACCTCTCAAGAAGTCAGAGTCAAACTCTGAAGCTTCTTGTAGTATTAACAGGTTCCACCTGGGGACACTACAGGGAAAGTGTCCTCAGGGTCTGGTGAGAGCAGAGAACTGAGGTACTCCTGACAGGTCAGGACAAGCAGCTAAAAGTGGCTCTGCTGCTGAGTAAATATGGAGGGGTTTCATTGATCCAAAGGGCCAAGCCCTGACCCCCAGCCCCTGGCAAGGCAGATCCTGTCCCTCACCTGTGGCTCAGAGCTCTGACAGGAGCAGTGGGGAGTGACGGTGAGCAGATATCAGGGTAGGAAATTCTAGGACACTTTGTGGCATCCAGAAGCAGCAAGGATGAAACTAACTCCAGAGCCTCCAAAGAAGCTTCTCCTGGCAGCATTTCTCCATCAGCTACATTTGTGCTGAGCAGATGGCTGCAGAGTGTGGTACTCCTGATCAGACTTTGTCAGGTTTTGCTGTGGTTTGCTTGCAAGGAGACACCTCTTGCTGAAAAGTAATGAAATGTACCCTGTGAAATCACTTTCATCAGATGCTTTGTGCAATAAAAACCTCTCCAATTAGCTGCAGAAACCTTGGTGAGAATTAGAGGATAAGTTGTGGCTTGGCAGTGTTTAATGATCCCCATGGAGTATTTGGGGCTGAGTCCATGATCCTCAGGTACTGCCAGGAGACTGAAGAAGCCTCTCAAGAAGTCCAAGTCAGAAGAAAAACCCAAAGTACCTTGAAGCACTCATTGGCCTCACTGGGGGTAGTTACTGTTAAATCCTTCCCAGGGACTCCTTAGAGCAGCTCATTGGAGGCCATGATTGCAGGGAGACAAAAGCAAAGTACAGGGGAGAAAATCTTGCCTGTGGTTTAGGAAGCAGAAAGGCCAAGCCCTGACCACAGCCCTTGGATTAGTAGAGCCTCAAAGCCTCAAAGCCAAGTTTCTCCTCACAGGCTTTGGTGTCAGAGGCAACTGCCAGAGCCAAGGGGACAAAGACCTTGGTCCTGTTGGGCCTCTCAGCCTTGCCAGAGCCCTTGGCCATCCCCACTGCAGCCTGTCCTACACTGTCCCATGCCTGCTCCTCTTTCCCTTCAGGCTGCTGACACCAATCTTGCTTCCCCACCCAGCTCTCCCCTGCCATTTCCATCCCTTCCCTGAGCTGTCTCAGCTCTCCCTGCCATTTTCTGTGACCTCTTCATGATCTCATCCACAGCAGCTCTGCCCTTTGAGGGACATTTCTTTGGCCTCATCTCCAGTCTGAACCTTCCAAGCTGCACTTTGTTAAGGTTTTGGTCTCTTGCCTCTACCATGGTGAGGATGTGGCACTTGCCCTGGCATGTTCATAGCACTGATCCAATAGAGTCAATCTGCCAGGCTTCACCATAGTCATGCATGATGGCTTCCGTGGTCAGCTCCACCCCTCAGTCATGAGCCTACCTATGCATAGCATCTCTCCCTAGATGTCCTGATGTTTCATGTGCCCATTGAGCTACAAACAGTTCACCTTTATGCTCCCAGTCCAGATCCACTTGGGCTACATCACTTCTGGCAGCCTTCTCTACCTGCTCATTGTTTTGGTGTTCTTCAGGAGCACAGCTCCTAGGCACAGGAGCATCCCCACGGCTTACCTTCAGAGCCATGTTTCCTACCTGAGCAGCAAGGTCCTGCCATAAGAAGCAGCCCAGGTGGATTTACCCCTGCCTTGCCAATCGATCTTCTTCCACTGCCACCATCCAAGAATCTGTGTAAAGATTAAGTCCTTGAGAGTTTTCTCTCTCAGCAATCTCCAGAGCCAGTTGGATGCTGTCACTTCTCATATTGACTCCATTCCCCTTTTCCTTCAGTGGCCTCAACAACTTGTTGTGTAAGACTCCATACAGCAGCTCCCACTCCCAATGGTTTCCTACCATGAGATCTCAATAGGATCCATCAATAACCAGAGCATGAGGCCTTTCATCTTCAGATAACTCCTTGTATGGTGCTGCCTCCTGGGCACCAACCACTTCCTCAGGTGATGCTCCGAAATCTCTGCCTTCTGGCCAGTCCAGAGTCTCTTCCAGAATCCCTGGCTGCTTTGGTTTCCCCAGTGGAGCTCGCTGCATAATCACTGCTGCTCACTCACTGCCTGTAGTGCTGGGCTCATGATGTGTCAAGAGAAAGTTCCCCCTGAACATCCAGTGCAGCGCAGGCAAGCTGGGTGCTGAGAGGAGAGCTGCTTCTGTACCCATTACTTTTGAAGCAGCTCCAACTCCATCCTAGGCTGCTGTCTTGGGTTTAACGAATGAGACAGCTGCTCTGCAACCCTTCTCTAAAGTAGTTCAAGAAAGTCTTCCACACAGGATGGGAGAGAATGGAAGTTTAAATGAAAATACTCTTCATAACTCCATCCTACAGTACAGAGCATAGAAAAGACACAAAATCCACAGTCCACCTCAGCAGAGATTCTCCAAAAACCTCCTCAGGTCAAAGCTTCCCACAGCCTTCCTCCAAACAGAGCCAAACACCCAGGCTGCAAATGCCCCCTTCTGCACCATGCCTCTTAGGCCCTGCCCCATACCTGAGTGATGCAGCTACAAATTCTGCTTGCCAGCTCCAGGCTGAGCCAGACCAGGCCACCCCAGGCTCCAATTGGCAGCATTGCCATGGCCAAACCTGGCCTCACTCCCCTGCACCAAACCCCATTAAAGCTCTGTGAACATCCCAGGAGCAGAGAGGGAGGAAAAGAGAAGAACAAACAGGAATGTCCATTTGTACAGCGATGCAGGGCTTATGGGAATGAAATAACAAAGGATTACACTTTCCAGTTCACTTCCTGGACCTATCTACCCTCTGGAGGCCTCTACTCTATGGTTTCAGACATCCCAGTGCCTTAAACCCACAACAGCTGCTAAGATCTCCTTCTCAGTTGGTGTGTAGTGTGCTTCTGATCCTCCATATCCTCTACTCCAAAATCCCAATGGCTGACCTCGGGTTTCACCTGATGTCTCCTGCCAGAGACTCCAAGTGAGACCATGCTCCCTGGCTGCACTGTAGAGGACATTTTCCACCAATGGTCCTGTTTGGATAGGCCCAAGTGCTCCTGCACAGCACTCTCTTGCTTAATCTGTTACTCACTGCCCCACTCAGAATGATTCTTCTTTTGGATCACTTGATAGAGAGGGCTCACAAGTTGACTATATGTGATGGGTTGAAATCCCCCCCCATATAAACTGTGCCAGACCAACTCAGTTAGAAGCAAAATGCAAGCTGTATTTACAAGCAAAAACTACATTCTACAATGGAATGCAATGAATGTGTGCAAAATATACAGGACTGACAATATTGTACAGCTATTTACAATTAGCAAACAACACCAAAAACCCCTGGTCAGAGACCCGTCCCACTGCCTCCCCTCCCTTTTCCCACAAGAGAGAAAGGAGCAGAGAGAAAAGCAATGGGTGAGACTTAACTAAACAATGCAGCCAAGCTCAGCCAGAAGCAGACTGGTCTCTCCTGAGCAAAGCAAGGAGAGAGATCAGAAAAGAGAAAGAATTGTTTTGGTACAGCCTGGTTTATGGCAATGAATTTGTTTAGAATAATCTTTACTTTTCCTTTTTACACCCAAAGTGATTTGTTAATATTTTTCTACTTTTCTGCTCAAAATCTGTAACTGAATTATAAAGGCATAGTTTAAAACCACCACAGCAGGTCCAGCTCAGTCTGATTTGTTACCAGTAGCACATGGAGATAGATCTCCTGTTGTGTGTGAAAAGAACCTACTGGGGACAGCTCTCCATGCTCCCTGGCTGCAGTGTGGAGGATATTTTGTACCAATGGTGCCATTCAGACAGGCCCAAGTGCCACTGCACAGCTCCCTCCAGTTTGATCTGCTCAAAGCCTTGCTGCTCACTGCCCCACTCAAAATGATTCTTCTTTCATGTTACTCAATAGAGAGGGCTCACAAGATGACTACAGCCTGGGACATGCATTCTGCAGAGCCCCACAAGGCCTAGGACAGACTATGTCTCCTTCTGTTGGATGGTGGAGACATGGTTGCTATCCTGTTGACCATGTCCATAGGTACATGACAGCATCCATCCTGCTGTTTTATTGCCAAGAACTGAATTTCCTCTGCAGGTCCTTTGACCTTGCTTTTCTTTATAGCAAATTCAGCCTTCAGATGTATCTGAATATTTTTTCTCCCTTCTCCAACCCTTCTTCTGCCTTGTGGCCCCACACAATGATGTCATGGATGTACTGTAGATGTTCAGGGGCATCAGCCTTCCCAGTGCAGTCTGGATTAGTCCATGACAAATGGAGCTATGCTTCCACCTTGGGGCAGTTTATTCCAGGTGTATTGCACACTCCTCCAGGTGAAAGCAAATTGTGGCCTGCACTCTGTGCCAAAGGAATTGAGAAGGCAGCATTGGCAATGCTGATCGTAGGGAACCTCTTGGCTGCCTTCGACTCCAGCCCATCCTGGAGCTCCAGTGTGTCTGGCACAGCAGCACTCCGTGGCGCTGTCACTTCACTCAGGCCTCGATAGTCCACTGTTAATCTCCACCCTGTCAGGTTTCTGCACTGCCCAGATGGGACTGTTGAAAGACAAATGAGTCTTGCTGGTCACTCCCTGGATCTCCAGCTGGTGAATCAGTTCATGAATGGGAACCAGTGAGTCTTGGTTTGTGTGATACTGCTGCCAGTGGGCAGTCCCAGAGATAGTTTTACAATACAATACAATACAACATACAATACAATACACCAGGTTGGAAGAGACCTTCAAGATCATCACGTCCAACCCATCAACCAATCCAACCCACCTAAACAACTAAACCATGCAGCCAAGCACCCCATCAAGTCTTCTCCTGAACACCTCCAATGAAGGTGACTCCACCACCTCCACGGGTAGCCCATTCCAATGGGCAATCACTCTCTCTGTGTAGAACTTCTTCCTAACCTCCAGCCTAAACCTGCCCTGGCACAGCCTGAGACTGTGTCCTCTTGTTCTGCTGCTGGCTGCCTGGGAGAAGAGACCAACCTCTGCCTGCCTACAACCTCCCTGCAGGTAGTTGTAGAGAGCAATAAGGTCACCCCTCAATCTCCTCTTCTCCAGGCTAAGCAACCCCAGCTCCCTCAGCCTCTCCTCATAGGGCTTGTGTTCCAAACTCCTCACCAGCTTTGTTGCCCTTCTCTGGACACGCTCCAGCAAGTCAACATCCTTCCTAAACTGAGGGGCCCAGAACTGGACACAGGACTCAAGGTGTGGCCTAACCAGTGCAGTGTACAGGGGCAGAATGACCTCCCTGCTCCTGCTGGCCACACTCTTCCTGATGCAGGCCAGGATGCCCTTGGCCCTCTTGGCTGCCTGGGCACACTGCAGGCTCATGTTCAGCCTACAATCAACCAGCACCCCCAGGTCCCTCTCTGCCTGGCTGCTCTCAGCCACTCTGACCCCAGCCTGTAGCACTGCCTGGGGTTGCTGTGACCAATGTGCAGAACCTGGCACTTGGATGTGTTCAATCTCAGGCCATTGGACTCTGCCCATCTGTCCAGCCTGTTGAGGTCCCTCTGCAAAGCCTCTCTGCCCTCCAGCAGATCAACTCCTGCCCCCAGCTTGGTGTCATCTGCACATTTACTGATGATGGACTCAATGCCCTCATCCAGATCATCAATAAAGATGTTGAAGAGCATGGGGCCCAGTACTGATCCTTGGGGCACACCACTAGTGACAGGCCGCCAGCTGGATGTGGCACCATTCACCACCACTCTCTGGGCTTGGCCCTCCAGCCAGTTCCTAACCCAACACAGTGTGATCCTGTCCAAGCCAGGGGCTGCCAGCTTGGCCAGCAGTTTGCTGTGCAGGACGGTGTCAAAGGCCTTGCAGAGGTCCAGGTAGACCACATCCACAGCCTGCCCCACAGCCACCAGGCAGTCACCTGATCATAGAAGGAGATCAGGTTGGTCAGGCAGGACCTGCCCCTCCTAAATCCATGCTGGCTGGGCCTGAGCCCTTGGCCATCCTGTAAGTGCTGTGTGATCGCACTCGAGATGACCCGCTCCATACCCTTGCCTGGCACTGAGGTCAGGCTGACAGGCCTATAATTCCCTGGCTCATCCAACCTGCCCTGCTTGTGGATGGGCACCACGTTGGCAGCTTCCAGTCTTCTGGGACCTCTCCAGTGAGCCAGGACTGCTGAAAAATGATGGAAAGTGGCTTGGAGCTCATCTGCAGCTCCCTCAGCACCCTAGGATGGATCCCCTCCGGTCCCATGGCCTTGTGGGGGTCCAAGCGGCTCAGAAGATCTCTAACTGCCTCCTGCAGCAGCGGGAAACTCTGCAGCTCCCTGGCTCCTTCTGCCAGCTCTGCAGGCCAGCTGTCTGGAAGACGTTCTGCCCTGCTAGTGAAGATTGAGGCAAAGAAGGTGTTGAGTACCTCTGCCTTTTCCTCATCCTTTGTTACAGTGTTCCCCTCCGTGCCCACCAAGGAGTGGAGCTTGTCCTTGCCCTTCCTCTTGCTATTAATGTATTTATAGAATGACTTTTTGTTGTCCTTCACAGCAGAGGCCAGTCTGAGCTCCAACTGTGCTTTTGACTCCCTAATTTTCTTCCTGCATGTCCTAGCAACATCCTTAAACATTCCATGGGTTGCCTCCCCTTTCTTCCAAAGATGGTACACCCTCTTTTTTCCCTTAATTCTATTAGAAGCTCATTGCCCATCCAGGCTGTCTGCCCCAGGGCTCATCTTCCGGCACATTGGCACAGCCTGTTCCTGCACATTCAAGAGTTCTTGAAGAGTTCTTCCTTCTTCCTTCCAGCTCTCCTGGACCCCTTTGTTTTTAAGGGCTGTTTCCCAAGGAACTCTCTGAGTTAGTTTCTTGAGTAGCCTGAAGTCTGCCCTCCAGCAGTCCAGAGTGGAGGTCTTCTTGCTGCCCCTCTTGGCTTGGCTGAGTACTGAACATTCAATTATCTCCTGGTCACTGGCCCCTGAACACCCTCCGACCACCACATCCCCACCAGCCCTTCCCTGTGGGTGAAGAGGAGGTCAAGCATAGCCTTACCCCTGGTAGGCTCACGCAGCACCTGGGACAAGAAGCTGTCCTCCATGCACTCTAAGAACCTCCTAGACTGCCTCCTCTCTGCTGTGCTGCAATCCCAGCAGGTATCAGGCAGGTTGAAGTCGCTCATGAGAACGAGGTCAGGTGATCTTGAGACAGCCTTAAGCTGCCTATAGAATGCTTCATCGGCATCTTCCTCCTGGCTGGGTGGTCTGTAACAGACTCCAACCAGGATGTCTGCCCTGCTGGTCTTCCCTCTAAGCACTCAACCCGATCATCCCTGATCTCCAGCTCAACGGCATCCAGTGCCTCCCTGATGTACAGGGCCACCCGTCCACCCCTTCTCCCTTGCCTGTCTCTCCTGAAGAGCCTGCAGCCATCAATTGCAGTGCTCCAGTCATGCGAGTCTGTGGTGGTTTGAGCCTTAACTGGAAGTTAGGAGCTCAGATGGGGCAAGGCTGAGAATCTCCTCCCCCACTTCCCCTCCCCCTCTCCTTCCTCCCAACAGAGAGGGAGAAAAGGAAGGAGCAAATTTACCAAACAATAATTTGGACTCGGCTTGGAAGTAGAGAGGTAAAGAGTTGTCTTTAAGCAATATATATATGTACATAACAATAACAGAAGAAATGTTCACAAGGGCAAGGAACAATAATGGATGGGAGGGGACAAAAAACAAGAGAGTAATACAAAACCAGCCTTCCTGGAGAAGCGTGGAGGCAGCAGAGAGAGGAATCAGGGCCGACCACGTGACAGAGGAGCAGGAGGGCAGCTGCAGTAGCTCTCATACAGCAGAGGCAGGAGCCAAGAAGCTGTGCCAACAGCTATGATGTCCTGCTTTTATACCCTAGCTAGGCAGGGAGGGGGGAGTGGAACAGACTCAGCCTCCCAGGCGAGAAATGCTCTACAGGGAGTGAAGAGTACCTGCAAGCCCTCCACCCTGCTTTGTTCTTTTGTTTTTCAAAAAAAGGGTGTTAACCCACCACAGAGTCGTCCCACCACATCTCTGTGATGGCAACTACATCATAACTTTCTTGCTGCAACAAGGCTTCCAGCTCCTCTTGTTTGTTACCCATGCTTCGTGCATTAGTGTCCATGCACTTCAACTGGGCTGCTGGTTTCACCTCTGGCTCTAGCTCATCACCCCCAGACTCCTGCCTGAGGGGACTGGTTTCAGCCCCTTCCTCCTTCGAAGCTAGTTTAAAGCCCTGTCAATGAGACCTGCCAATTCCCTTCCCAGGATCTTTTTCCCTTTGGGGGACAGGCCATTCTCGTGTACTGTGACCTTTCCCCTCTTCTGGGACAGATATACTCCATCTGTTACCAGCTGACCTGGTGCAGTAGAAAGTTCCCCAAGATCGAAAAACCCAAAATTCATTCGTCTGCACCAGCCCCTAAGCCACTTGTTGACTACAGCTGCTGACCTGTTCCTTATTGTGTTCCCTCCTGCAACTAACGGTATTGATGTAAAAATTATTTGTGCACCTGACCCCTCAACCAGATCCCCCAGGGCCCTGAGGTCATTTTTGATAGCCCTGGGAGGCCTGGTACCAACATCATCATTCCCTAACTGCAACTGGTAGCAACTGGCAGCTGTTCTTCAACCTGCAGCAGTGACACAAGGAAGGGATTCTCTGCCAGGCCAGGCAGGGCAGACAGCTCTCTCATCTTCTCTGCATTCACCATGGCCACACCAAAAGCCCATTGAGAGCTCTTTGGGTCCTTGAAGTACCCTCTCTTGAGGTAGTCTGTGCCAAGAATGCAAGGGGCCTCTGGGCCAGCCACAATGGGATGTTTTCCCAGTGATTCCCTGTTAGGCTCACATCAGCTTCTAGTACAGACAGCTTCTGGCAGCCTCCTGTCACTCCAGAAATCCAGATGGATCCAATGCCTTTGTGCCCTGATGGCATCAATGTACACTGTGCCCCTGTGTCTGCCAACACCTCCTGTTCCTGTGGCTTTAATGTGCCAGGCCATCGAACCCACACAGTGTAGCACACTCTACCATCCCTTTCCTCCCCCTGGCCAAAGGCAGGGCCCCTCTACTCCTGGTCTTCATCAGAGTATTCACTGTCTGATCCTTTTGGTGCCTGGCTAGAGGTCCCCTCCTCAGGATCAAGGGATGTAACCTCAGTTCTTCTCTGCCTGCAAGATCCTTGGTTACCCTCTTGGCTCTCCACAGCAGCTACCTTTGCTGCCTGCTTAGATGATCCCTTCCTAACCACCACCTTTGCTCTCCGTTCACATACTCAAGTCCCCAGTTCAGAAGTGGCTTCACTATCCCACTTCCTTCTGTCCTCCCCCTGGTCATGAAGGAAGAACCAGAGTGCTCCATGTGGTGTGCATCTGGGGCTCCCTTTCCCTCTACCTGGGGCAGGAGGGGACTGATTTCTTGGGGCACAGCTGGTAGATGAGGCACTGGCTCGTGGCCTGTGTGCATGGGACCTCCTCTGGATCTGTGGGGACACTCTTGACATCTAGGTCACCATAGATAACTTCCAGCACTGCTAATTCTCTCAGGCAGTGGATGCCTTCATCTGCAGTGTTCCACTTCCCTGGAAAATTCACAAGATCCTCCTTGCATGGGTCCCTTGCCCTCACAACTCACAGGAGTTGTCTTCAGAGGCTGCATATGTCTGTTTCTTTTCCAATTCCTTTCTCAGTCCCTCTGTTTCTGGCAATGGGTCCCAGTTGTTGGCCTCTTTCCTTTCTAGCAGCTGACTGGCAGCTCTGTTTATCCCTGCACCACAGCAGCCAAGCAGCAATGCACTCTCCTGGCCGGCAGCTGTAGTCCTTGCTCAGCTCTGCTGAGGTTAGGGACCAGGTAGTGTCTGCTTCCTGCTTGATCTCACTCACTCCCTTAGATCCCCCAGTTGATGGACCAGCCCCTTGATCAGAAACTTCCTCATCCCTTACCAATCAATGACAGGCACCTGTGTTCCTCGGGGCTCAGTGCTGGGACAACTTCTGTTTAGTATCTTCATTGGCAACCTCGATGAAGACACAGAGTGAGTCAGCAGTGAGTCAGCAGATGACACCAAGTTAGGTGGCAGAGTTGATCTGCAGGAGGGTAGGGAGGCTCTACAGAGGGACTTGGAGAGATTTGATCCATGGGCAGCTTTAACAGGAGGAGCTTCAACAAGGCTAAGTGCCAGGTCCTGCTCTTGGGTCACAACAACCCCAAGCAATGCTCCACGCTTGGGGCAGTGTGGCTGGAGGCAGAAAGGGACCTGGGGGTGCTCATGGACAAGCAGCTGAATAGGAGCCAGCAGCGTGCCCAGGTGGCCAAGAAAGCCAAAGGCATCCTGGCTGGGATCAGCAATGCTGTGTCCAGCAGGAGCAGGGAGCTGACTCTCCCCTGGTACTCAGCTCTGGCAAGGACACACCTCGAGTGCTGTGTCCAGTTTTGGGTACCTCCATACAAGAGAGATGTGGAGGTGCTGGAGCCAGTGCAGAGGAGGGCAAGGAAGCTCTGAAGGACCTGGAGAATAAATCTGATGAAGACAGACTGAAGGAACCCGGAAACTCCAGGCCTGGCAGCCTGACCTCAGTGCCAGGGAAAATTATGGAGCAGATTATCCTGGCGGAAATAACTGTGCACCTGCAGGCTGGCCAAGGGCTCAGGTCCAGCCAACATGGATTCAGGAAGGGCAGGTCCTGCCTCTCCAACCTGATCTTCTATGATCAGGTGACTGCCTGGTGGATGTGGGGCAGGCTGTGGATGTGGTCTACCTGGACTTCAGCAAGGTCTTTGACATCGTTCCCTACAGCAAACTGCTGGCTAAGCTGTCAGCCCCTGGCTTGGACAGCAGCACTCTGAGCTGGGTGAGGAACTGGCTGGAGGCTGAGCCCAGAGAGTGGTGGTGAATGGTGCCACAGCCAGCTGGCAGCCAGGCACCAGTGGTGTCCCCCAGGGATCAGTGCTGGGCCCCATCCTCTTCAATGTCTTCATTGATGATCTGGAGGAGGGGATTGAGTCAGTCATCAGCAAATCTGCAGATGACACCAAGCTGGGAGCAGATGTTGGTCAGTCAGAGGGCTGAAGGGCTCTGCAGAGGGACTTCGGCCAACTGGACAGATGGGCAGAGTCCAACAGGATGGCATTCAACAAGTCCAAGTGCCAGGTGCTGCACTTTGGCCACAACAACCCCAGGCAGAGCCACAGGCTGGGGTCAGAGTGGCTGAGAGCTGCCAAACAGAGAGGGACCTGGGGGTGCTGATTGACAGCTGCCTGAACATGAGCCAGCAGTGTGCCCAGGTGGCCAAGAAGGCCAATGGCATCCTGGCCTGTATTAGGAATAATGTAGCCAGCAGGAGCAGGGAGGTCATTGTGCCTCTGTACTCAGCACTGCTTAGGCCACACTTTGAGTCCTGTGTCCAGTTCTAGGCCCCTCAGTTTAGGAAGGACATTGAGACACTTGAACATGTCCAGAGAAGGGCAACAAGGCTGGGGAGAGGCCTTGAGCACAGCCCTGTGAGGAGAGGCTGAGGGAGCTGGGGCTGTTTAGCCTGGAGAAGAGGAGGCTCAGGAGTGACCTCATTGCTCTCTACAACTACCTGAAAGGTGGTTGTAGCCAGGAGGGTGTTGGTCTCTTCTCCCTAGCAACCAGCTCCAGAACAAGAGGACACAGTCTCAAGCTGTGCCAGGGGAGGTTTAGGCTCGAGGTGAGGGGAAGTTCTTCACTGAGAGAGTCATTCGCCATTGGAATGTGCTGCCCAGGGAGGTAGTGAAGTCCCCATCCCTGCAGGTGTTCAAGAGGGGACTGGATGTGGCACTTGGTGCCATGGTCTAGTCATGAGGTCTGTGGTGACAGGTTGGACTCGATGATCTTTGAGGTTTCTTCCAACCTCGATGATACTTTGATACTGTGATACTGTGATTTGGGGATAGTTAGCATGAAAAAGAGGAGGCTGAGGGCAGACCTCATGGCTCTGTACAACTACCAGATAAGAGGTTGTGAAGAGGTTGGTGCTGGTCTCTTCTCACAGGTAATTAGTGACAGAACAAGAGGGCATAGACTTGGTGATCCTGAGGGTCTTCTCCAACCTGAATGTTTCTGTGATGCTGTGGTTCCTCTAGAGGACAAATGCCATGTGACAAATCTCCCCACGTGGGAACCTAAGGGAGGAGCTCCTAGAATGTTCAGATGTTCTTCATGTTTGTGTGCGAGCCTGGAGGGTGCTAAGTGATGTTGTACCTTGGAACCCTGTGAGAAAGGATGGGAGCTGGAGATAAGGAAATGCTGCAGCCTTGAAGCGGATGGGAAAAGCAGCTGGGGAATATAACCTCTGTTAGAGTAAGACAAAAGAGTGAGCTCGAGGGGTGGGAGGCTGTGGGAGAATGAATTGAAGCATGTAGGAAGCTCTCAATCCACAGGCACTGGCTGGGCAGATGGAGGTCATGTGGCCTAGCTGTGGCCATGGACACCTCCTGGCAGCTGCTGTCAGTTTGTGTTTCAGCTCTCCGTGTGCAGAGCAGCAGCGGGAACCAAGCCCCCACACGATCTGCTCAGCAAGAGCCACAGCCCTACACTGCCTGCTGGAACTTCCTGCTTACAGCTGAGCTGACCTCAGCTGCCACCCAGCACCCCTCTGGCCATTTGGGGTCAGCTGGCCTGGCTGTGTCCCCTGCCAAGAGCTTGCCTGTGGGGGACTGTGATGTATCTGTGAACCCTCGGAAGAGCTCTGGTGAGAAAACATCGCTGAGCTCCCATGAGCTTGTAAGCCCCAGGGTACCTCAGGACACTGATCACATGAACCTGGAGTATCAGCACAGGTATTAGAGGTCTGAGCCCACACCTTGGCAAGAACTGAAGACTTGAGGTGCCCTCTGCATTCTTTCCTCCAGCTGGGTGTTGGGAGATGTTGGGAGTCAGAGACTGTCATGACCCAGACAGGATCTCAGTGTTTGAGCTCCTGGGCCCAGGTGCTTCCATCTTCCCTATTACACAGCTGTGACCACTTCCTCCTGCCTCACAGAAGGACCCAGACAACATTTGAGAGGATAAGCAGCACCCAGAGATAAATTTGGAACAGCCATAATTGAAATTGCAGCCCTAAGGGAGAGCAGGGGGAGGAAGAAGAAAAGATGGAGGAGGAGGGTGCTGAGGAGAATGACTATGAGGAGGGGGAGTGTGAAGAGGACGATAATGAGCCTGATAGTGACCAGGATGAGGAGAAGGAAGGTCTAGAGGTGGATGACGCCAGAGCAGGTCTGTCTGTACCACCCAAGCAGCTGAATCAGTGCCCTGAGTGTGGGGAGAGCTTCCCACCTGGCTCAGAGCCAGTGAAGCACCACTGCCCTCACCCTGGCTCCCTGCCCTTTGTGCCGACTGCGGCAAAAGCTTCAGCCACAGCTGTTTCCTCATTCGGCACCGCCGCACCCACACCGGTGAGAGACCATACAGTTGTGCTAATTGCGGCAAGAGCTTCAGTGACAAATCTACCCTCACCAAGCACCTCAGTGTGCACAGCACTGAGTCCTTCACCTGCTGGGACTGCGGCAAGAGCTTCAAACACAGCTCCACTCTCACCATCCACCGCCGCATTCACACTGGAGAGAAGCTGTTCCCTTGTGCTGAGTGCGGCAAAAGCTTCACAACGAGTACCAGACTCATCCAGCACCAACTCATCCACAGCAGTGACAAACCATACAGGATTACCGACTGTGGCAAGAGCCTCACCCAGAGGTATATGCTCAGCCAGCACCGTCACGTGAACAGCTCTAAGTCCTTCATCTGCAGGGACTGCGGCAAGAACTTCAAACGCAGCTCAAACCTCACCATTCACCGCCGCATCCACACTGGTGAGAGGCCTTACAGCTGTGCTGCCTGTGGCAAGAGCTTTACTCAGAGTTATAGCCTGACCCCAGCACCACACCGTGCACAGCACTGAGAAGTCCTTCACCTGCAAGGACTGCAGCAGGAGCTTCAAAACCATCTCCACTCTCACCATCCACCGCCGAATCCACACCAGAGAGAAGCTGTTCCCCTGTGCTGAGTGCGACAAGAGTTTCACCACGAGCCCTTCATACATTCAGCACCAACTCATCCACAGCGGTGACAAACCATACAGCTGTGCCCACTGCGGACAGAGCTTCACACAGAGCTCCAGTCTCACCCAGCACCGTCGTGTGCACACTGTTGAGAAGCCATTCACCTGTGCTGACTGTGGCAAGAGATTCAGCAGCAGCTCCTCTCTCACCAAGCATCGCCAAAGCCACACCAGTGACCAGCCCACAGTGCGGGAGAAGTACAAATAGATCCACCCAGAGCCCATTGGGGTAATCGTGACCCAACAGGGCTTTTCCAGCACCAAAATCACCTCTTTCCTCTGCATTTCTCAGAGGCTGAGGGCTCTGGCAGGGACAAACACCTCCTGCCTTTCTGAACACCAATTAGTGCTGATGAGAACAATTACAGTGCTGAGTCAACACAGCTGGAGCTGCCATTGGAGCTGGGCTGAGCTTTGCCAGGGTTTGTCTGTTTCTTCCCCAATTCTTTTTGTTTCCCTGCAGTGATAAACTCTCTGTCCATTGCCCGGTTGTGTCAATACAAAGCCAAAGTTACCCAAATCCTGTCTGTTTGCTTTTATTTTAGACATTTCTGCCCACAATGCCCAAATGCTGAGGGCATTTGTTCTCTAGGAATGGGGCTGGAGCTGTGTGCCCAGTTCAAGGAGGTTAAACTGAGGTTGTCAGAAGAGTCTTGAGGATGTCTTGCTGGGAGTGGTCTCAGAGACATCTCAGAGGGTTTCTTTCATTGTGTCAAGGGATGTTAGGTGTTTGGGGAAGGGGTCTGGAGGGCTCTAGGATTGATTTTCAAAATCCTCAGAGGGTGTAGAGGGGATCTCAGGGAGGTCTTTGGAAGCCCTTGGAAAGCTTCTGTCAGCTTTCCACTAAGGGACTCTGCTGTTTTCCAGCAGGCCTGGGGCTTCCAAAGCCTTCTCCCTAGCTCAGCAGTGTTCCTGATGGATTCTTGCTGATCTGAGGTTTCCCTCAGCCTTTCCACACACTGAGAAGTGGGAAGAGATTTCTTTAAATGTTGAGGAGTTTTTAGGAGCTTTAAGAGTGTAAAGAGTGAAATCATTGCAAGAAAGGATGCTGTGCCTCAGCACAGTGCCCAGAAATACTCCCCCAGGACATCTGTCTTACACTTGGCTCTGAACTTAGCTCTGCAGCTCTAATCAGTGTGCCTGGCAGAACCGTGAGCTGTTCCTACACAAGCTGGAGCTGGCTGAGCTGCTGCACAAATCCACAAGTTCTGTGCTCAAGATGCTGCATTGGGACCGGAAAGTGCCTGTGCAAATGTAATGGACTTCAGGTGGAGAGACCTCTCCCCACAAATAACTGGCACAGGCACAGTTTGGAGCTATCCAATGTTCAGAGAAGCCCAGAAGGGCCCTTGGGCAAGGAACTGGCGAGCAGCTAAGGAAGTGCAACTGCAGGTGGGACTGGGAAACTCTCACACTGTGAGAGCAACTTGGGGGTGTGGAGCTGCCCAACTGCGGGAAGCCTTTAGGGCTGGTGATCCCTTGCTTTAGAATTCCCTGCTTCTCCTCCTTTCCTATCCTGCAGCTGCTGTTCTGCAAACCAGGGCAGCTGCTGGGCCGTGTGTAGAGCCTCTGATTCTCTGCTGACCAACTCCGAGCTGCAAAGTTGTTTTCCTGTGTGAGCCAAGAACAAGATCCTGCATGAGCCAGACCTGCTGGCACCTTTGATTGGAGCACGCTTTAGTTTCTACACAGGGCTGGATCCTACTGGTGCCATGAATCAATGGGAGAGGTAAGAAAGTCTATCAAAATGAGGTACTTTGGGCAAGAGCTATTCGGTTAGGGACTTTCACTCCTGTTGGCTACTTCTCCTGTTAAGGGCTTTTGGGCCTTGGGATGTTAAGCACACTCTAAGACTCTGTCATTCTGAGGACTCTGCAACGCTGTAATAAAGGACTCTGAGGTTCTCTACCCTCTGCCCTTCTGGCATCTCTGGCATCCCAAGTAGGGGGTTGGTCCATTTGTCAGGGCAGAGGGCACCCTGTTATCAGGGGGTAGAACTCCATCAGCAGCCCAAAACAGGAGTACGACATCTGGCGCCTGAGCGTGGATGGCTGACTGGAAGGTGTCAAGAGAAGAAGACATCCAGTGAGGAATCTGTGGCTGAGCCTGCAGGACTCCTAGTGTGCAGATGTTTTTCACCATCTCCCTGCTGGACAGGAGAGCTGAGCAGTGACAGGAATCCTTTTCAAACAGCATAGGGCTCTGTGCTAGCAGGGGGCATCCTGACATTGTGCAGCATGGGTTTCTAGCCATGGCTCTCAGCACCTGGCTTGTCTGGACAAAGAGGGGAAGAAAGTGCAGCTAAAAAGGGATGAGGTGGCTGAAGAAATGATTCTTACTTGGAATGAGATTTCCCCCTCCCTCACTGCTCTGAATCTCACTCCATTTCTCATGTGCCTTTCAAAAGGGCACAGGAATTGAGGCCTTCTTGGGAGAAGCAGGGTGTGAAAAAACAACTGCTGCAAGCTGCCTGAAGCTTCCACGGGATTTGCCTCTGGGGTGAAGATTTCTGGGCTGAAGGCTGCTTAGCAGGCCAAATGGCAGAGAAAGAAGCCCAGGTGGCAGCTATAAAGAATTACAGGGCTTGGATCCTCCTGCTGCCCTGTTTCTGTTTTCCTTTGCACAGATCTGGTTGGGAGGAACAGGAGGCTGTTTTTTCAGCCCCCAGGAAGCTGGTGCCAAGGGGGCTGTGAAACCAAGAGCAGGATTCATGCCATGCAGACCTCACTTGTGGTGGTTTGGGCCAGGTGTCCCTGCCTCATGGTGTACTTCCTGTGTCCAGAAGTCCAGCCCAGTGGGTGGACACAGGAAAACTGTGTATCTCCTACCACACCCCCTGCACCGCTATAAGATCTTGCGTGGGGTCCGCCTCTTGCTCTTTCTTCCCTCGCCAGCACCCGGTAACTGGGGGAGACGTCTCCCGGCCTTGGGCCTGGCTAGGCCCAAGGCCAGGGGGATGGGCGGTCTCAGGCCTGGCCAGCTGAGACTAGCCTAGCAGTGGGGGGGGAAGGGAACGAGCCCTGGGAGTCTTGGGCCCACCCTCAGGTGGGGATGGGATGTATCCGGGTCTGTTTTGGGGTTCTTTCTGTCACTGTTTCTGGTTCTTTTGTGCACATTTACCTTTTCTATTTAAACTCTTCCATCACTTTTGCAATCTGTTTGTCAGAGTCGTTATTTTGCCCGTGGTGGGGAGGGGGCTGCCTCAACCCACTACACTTTTGGCACCCAACGTGGGGCTGGTTGGTGTGGCGAACTGCAGATCGGATTGCAAAAGATGGACAGTTTAAACTTAGTTCTGGGCATCGGTCTGGGTTTGGGAAGGTGGAGGGCTCAAGCTTTGCTGCTGGGGCGATGGTGTGAGTTCTTGTGGATTGCAGGGGGACACCTGGTGCATTGGGGGTACCGCTTAAGAACGCGGGACCTGCCCCTCCCCCACCCTTTCCTCTCTGCGGGCGGGGGAAGCGGCGGGGGGTGAAGCGGGGGAGGGGCAGTGGCGAGCAGGTCAGATGAGGTCCGTCTCGCTGCAAGGATGGAGCCAGCCGCAGCGGGTGGGCGGGCGAGCTAGCCCCCGAGACCCAGGAGGGGCGAACGGGGACCCCAGCTGGAAAGCCGTTTTCAAAGGCTCTGAGAACGCGCTTGTGGCTTTCGCTGGGGAAGCTGTTGGAGTGCCCGAGGGGTGGAGGTGATTTTGATCCTGTACCGCGGCGGTAGAGGCGGCCGGAGCTCTGCTGTATGCTGAGTGGCGGCGGCAGCGGACACCGCCCGAGCGCTCGGGCTGCAGTGGGCTTGGCTCTAATCTCCTCCGATCTTTTCAGACGAGCACCGAAAATGGCGCCGAGCACCTGGCTCCGCCTCCCTTGCTCTCAGTGGGCTGTGGTGCAGCCCCTCCCTCTTCCGGGGGTGTGCAGCCGGATATTGCTACGCCTCGGTACGTGAATGCCCGGTGGGGGCGAAGTACCCTGATAGGCGTTTGGGTAGCCTGGACCGCGGTCGGAGGCGGTCGGTTTGCGGCACCCTGGTTGGATCGGAAAAAGCGGTCGTGGAACCGGATTGTTCCAACTGGCTTGCCCCAGGGGTGGAGGTTATGCCGCTGAGTTAAATGCAAGTGAGAAGAAGAGCTTGGCTGAGAGGTTGTGAGGCTTTTCCAGGTGGCCAGGATGTCCAACAGATCCATGGAGAACCTGCACTGCAGAAGAGTGAACTCTGCATTGCTGCGAGGTTCCACTGGATGAGAGAGGAAGAACTGGACTGGACTGATGCTTGAGCCTGAGAGAGACTGTTCGGGTGGACGCCCAGAAGAAGATATGGACCTTGCCGGACTTGTCATCAGGAGATTTCTAATTTGAAGATGTGTTTGGGTGCAGGGGTTGTGGTATGAGATAAGGGGTGGCGTGTGGTGGTTCGGGCTGGGTGCCCACTGCTGCATGGCGCACTTCCTGTGTCCAGCAGTCCAGCCCAGTGGGTGGACACAGGAAACCAGATATCTCCTACCACACCCCCTGCACCGCTATAAGATCTTGCATGGGGTCCACCTCTTGCTCTTTCTTCCCTCGCCAGCACCTCGTAACTGGGGGAGACGTCTCCCGGCCTTGGGCCTGGCTAGGCCCAAGGCCAGGGGGATGGGCGGTCTCAGGCCTGGCCAGCTGAGACTAGCTTAGCAGTGGGGGGGGAAGAACAAGCCCTGGGGGTCTTGGGCCCACCCTCAGGTGGGGATGGGGTGCATCCGGGTCTGTTTTGGAATTTCTTCTGTCACTGTTTCTGGTTCCTTTGTGCACCTTCACCTTTTCTATTTAAACTTTTCCATCACTTTTGCAATCCGTTTGTCAGAGTCGTTGTTTCACCTGTGGTGGGGAGGGGCTGCCTCAACCCACTACATCACTTCTAATGCTTGCAAACCTGTGTCTGTGTGAGGATTGCAAACCCCAGCAGAAAGTTGCTGCGTCCTCCATCAGCTGCTCTCAGCCCAGCCCCCTCATCCCATACCTCCTCTCTCCCCCTTGTTTCACAGCTTGCAGGAGGAGGCTCGCAGTTGAAAGACTGAGTGCTGAATTGGTTTGCTGGTTCCCAAAGCTATGCTAACATTTTGTAGGGGCAGCCCCTGGTATGGAGAATGACTTTGGAGTTGTTTTTTGCTTGTAGTAGGTCTTAGACCTTTGCCTTTTCGATCCTGGTAATAAATGATACAATTGGATACTCTGAAAAATCCTAAGTGTAAAATTGCAGGGGAGGTAGGTGACATGCAAGGGAAGAACCTAGTAATGCTAATAACAGCAATAGCAATAAGGTATAGGAAGAGTAGGAAGAATAAATGATGAGTGATTATGATAAGTGTGAAGTAATTAAGGTATGTTAAGTAATAAGTAACTACAATAAAAGGTGATAGGCAGGAAGGAGTTGTAATAATAGCTGAGAAGTAAAAGTAAATAAGAGAATAATCTGGGATAGAATGGAATCATCTAGGAGCAAGTGACTGTAAATAATCAGCATAGAAAAGAAGAACAGACAACAGCAATAGGAACAGAGTGATCTTGATAATACCAAAGGGGATAGCAACTGATAAGAGTAAAATAGTGGTAATGGTGGTCAGAGATAATGAAAAAGTTTTGTGATTGGAGAAATTGCAATTAAAATAAGTTTGGAGTCATTTTACCCAGAAGAAGTTGTTTGTCAGTTCATAGGTCAAAAGTTCTCTCCTAGGCTGAATGATTTAGGACTTTCTCTGTGTGCATTTCAAAAGAGCTTTCTGGAATGTAAAATCCTTGTTGCCTTTTTTCTTTTCTGAGAGGTTACTTCCCTGGTTTGATTTTAACAGAGTCTTTTGGTTTGGCATCGATTCCTGGCGTTGGCATAAGTCAAGAGTTTAGAACAAGGCTACTACAGAATGGTTTTGGTCTTTACATTCATGATAGTGCTTTGGAATAAGGATTCTGTTGAGATTTAGCTGGGAAATCTCGATGCTTTTAGCTGTGGCTGGGGTTTGTTGTTAAGGGTCTAATAAGAAAGAGAATTTAAACAGCTGCTATGGAGCAACAGAGCCCATTGGGGGGTGAGGGCTGCTAGGGTCTTCTGTTAGCTACTTCTGTTAAGGACCTCTATGCCTTCTGTTAAGGACCCTCTGAGACTCTGGCATGCTGTGGATTTCTGCAAGGCTGCAATAAAGGACTTCTGAGAGCACTGCTGAGATTCTCTTCTCTCTGCATTTCTGAATCTCATTATCCAATGTTGGGGTTCATCCGTTCCTCACCCAATGGCAGCCTGTTCTCAGGGGCTGCTGTGACTCCATCAGCACCCGAAAACAGGGCTGTGACAGCAGCAGGCCTGGCTCCCACTGATTTCCCTGCCACTTGTGGCATATAAAGGCCATAACATGAGAGAATGTAACTTGCTTGTGCTACTCTTTGCAGAGTGGACATAGCTACACTCCTAAATTTAAGCCACTTAACCTGTTTTGTTAGATGTAACCATTGGAGATTATGATTTAGTTATGATATTCTGAGGAGTTAACACACAAGCCCATGTGAACATGCCGCCTAATCACACAAAAATCAATCAATCATTAGACTCGCTCGGCACCCGAGATACTGTGGGTGACTTGGCGACCCCTGTGAGATAGCTCACAAATGATTGGTTCATGGGGAGAACACGCAAAGCTTATACACTCTTAGCAGCACTTGAAAGCAAGCCTGTTTCTAGAAGGACTTTTCCACTTTAGCCACACAAAACTCATCTAAATGGTCATTGGTCAAGCATTTCAAACATTTGCACTGCAGAGGTCAGCAACAGTTGTCCTTTTCCTTGTCTGCTCTCTACCCTACTGCCTCCTGAGCTTCCATTTTAAAGAGGGTGTCTGGTTCTTCATCAGCAAGCTGTGTTTCAGGATCAAAAGTGATTACTTTGTCTTCTTCAATCCCACATCTCCCCCTTCTTTATATATAAAAAAAGCCTCTTTCAAAGCACCCTTGCCTGCACACATCACAACAGACAGGGAATCACAGAATCACAGAATTTCAGGGGCTGGAAGGGACTTTGAATAATCATTTAGTCCAACTCCCCTGCCTGGGCCTACACCGGATTACACAGGAACTCCTCCAGGTGAGTTTTGACTATCTCCAGAGAGGGAGACTCCACAACCCACCCTGGGCAGCCTGTTCCAGGCCTCTGTCACCCTCACAGTTAATTTTTTTTTTCCCCACATTTATGTGAAACTTCCTATGCCTCAGTGTCCACCCATTGCCCCTTGTGCTGTCATTGGGCACCACCAAGAGCCTGGCTCCATCCTCTTGGGACTCTCCCTTTACATCTTTATGAACATTGATGAGGTCATCTCTCAGGCTCCTCTTCTCTAAGTTAAAGAGCCCTCTGTTCATATGGAAGATGTTCCACTGCCTTAATCATCCTCATGGCTCTGCACTGGACTCTCTCAAGCAGCTCTCTGTCTCTCTTGACCTGAGGGGCTGAGAACTGGACACAGTATTCCAGATGTGGCCTCACCGGTGCAGAGTAGAGGGGGAGGAGAATCTCTCTTGACCTACTGGTAACACCCTTTCTAATCCACCACAGAATGGCATTGGCCTTCCTGGCCACAACATCACATTGTTAGCTCATGGTCATCCTTCCATCCACCAGGACCCACAGGTCCATTTTACCTTCACTGCTCTCCAGCAGGTCCATTCCCAACCTATAGTGGTGCATGGAGTTGTTCCTTCCCAGGTGCAAGACTCTACCCTTGCCCTTGTTGAACTTCATCAAATTTCTCCCTGCCCAGCTCTCAGCCTGTCCAAGTCTCACTGAATGGCAGCACAGCCTTCTGGTGTGTCAGCCACTCCACACAGCTTGGTGTCATCAGCAAACTTGCTGACAGTGCACTCTGTGCCCTCATCCAGGTCACTGATGAAGATACTGAACAGCACTGGTCCTGTACTGACCCCAAGGGACTCCACTAGACACAAGCCTCCAACTAGACTCCATCATATTGACCACAACTCTTTGACTTCTTTCCTTCAACCAGTTCACATCCACCTCGCTACCTGATCATGCAGAGCACACTGCCTCAGTTTAATTGCAAGGAACACAGATTAAAAAGCTGCCTTCCTCCTTACCACTTTTCCCACATTTCTGGTCTTCACCTCCACACTGACTCCACAGGAGGTAGGAAGGGGTTCTGGATGCACTGCCACAGATGCAGATGGGCACCATACAGACAGGCACGACACAGAAGGGGAGGAAACAGGATCATGAAAAGGGGATTGGGCATAATAAAAGGAAGGGCAGCACAAGGAAGAGCGTGATGCACAAGAGGAAGAGGACAACATAAAGGATGAAGAAGGGGATGACACAATGAAGGACAGCACAGAGGAAATAAAGGACAATGTAGAAGCTGAAGAAGAAGATGAAGCAAAAGAAGAAGGGGACAACACAGAATAATATGTACGTGATGTGGCAGAACACGACACAATAGAGGAAGTCATCTTCTTCACCAAAGAATCATTAAAAACATTAAGGCTGGAGAAGACCTTTAAGATCTTCAAGTCCAACCATAACCCAGCTACCATGGCCACTAAACTAAACTGTGTCCTGAAGCATCGACACGCTTCTTGAACACCTCCAGGGATGGTGACTCCACCATCTCCCTGGGCAACCTGTTCCCAGGCCTGACCCAGCCTCTCATCCTTCTCCCCTTGTGCGCTGTTGTCTTCTGCTTCATCCCCATCTTTGTCTTCTGTGTCATTCCCATGTGCTTCCCAAATCTACCATCACCTTTTCCCCATTCCCACCCCGGCCCAATGTCTCCTCTCTCCAATCCCACCATTTTCTCCTCAAATCCACCATGTCCCCTCAAGCCCACCCTTTGCTCTCTCAAAGAGAAAAAGGGAAAGAAGAAGAAGAAGAAGGGCACAAGCAATATACCATGACACAGAGCATAAAGGATTCAGGCTGGAGAGATGGGCAGAGACCAACAGCATGAGATCAAACACATCCAAGTGCCAGGTTCTACACATTGGCCACAGCAACCCCAGGCAGTGCTACAGGCTGGGGACAGAGTGGCTGGAGAGCAGCCAGGCAGAAAGGGACCTGGGGGTACTGGTTGACAATAGGTTGAATGTAAGCCAGTAGAAGCACAGAATCATTAAAATCATTAAGGCTGGAAAAGACCTTTAAGATCATTGAATCCAAGTGTAACCCAACTACCATGACCACTACACTGTGTCCTGAAGCATGCACATCTACACACTGCTTGAAGACCTCCAGGGAGGGTGACTCCACCATATCCCTGGGCAACCTGTTCCAAGGCCTGATCTAGTCTCTTGCCCTCTTCTTCTCCCCAAGCACACCCTTGTGCGCTGCTGTTTTCTGCTTCATCCCCATCTTTTTCCTCTGTGTCATTCAGATCTTCTCCCCAAATCCATGATATCCTCCCCAGGCCCACCCATGCCCACCATGACCTCCCCCCCCAAAGCCCACCACTTTCTCCCCAAGCCCACCAAGTCCTTCTCAAAGAAGACAATGCACCTGGAAGAGGAAGGAGAGGATGATGCAGAAGAAGAGGAGAAGAAAGCAGCAGAAGCCAAAGGGCACAATGCCTACAGGGACAACAGAATGGAGAAGAAGATGGGGACAGAAGATTACAAAGAACAAGTAGGTGTGGTGGGTTAACACCCTTTTTTGAAAAACAAAAGAACAAAGCAGGGTGGAGGGCTTGCAGGTACTTTTCACTCCCTGCAGAGCATTTCTCACCTGGGAGGCTGAGTCTGTTCCACTCCCCCTCCCTGCCTAGCTAGGGTATAAAAGCAGGACATCATAGCTGTTGGCACAGCTTCTTGGCTCCTGCCTCTGCTGTATGAGAGCTACTGCAGCTGCCCTCCTGCTCCTCTGCCACGTGGTCAGCCCTGATTCCTCTCTCTGCTGCCTCCACGCTTCTCCAGGAAGGCTGGTTTTGTATTACTCTCTTGTTTTTTGTCCCCCTCCCATCCATTATTGTTCCTTGCCCTTGTGAACATTTCTTCTGTTATTGTTATATACATATATATATTGCTTAAAGACAACTCTTTACCTCTCTACTTCCAAGCCGAGTCCAAATTATTGTTTGGTAAATTTGCTCCTTCCTTTTCTCCCCTCTCTGTTGGGAGGAAGGAGAGGGGGAGGGGAAGTGGGGGGAGGAGATTCTCAGCCTTGCCCCATCTGAGCTCCTAACTTCCAGTTAAGGCTCAAACCACCACAATTTTTGGCGCCTCCAACGTGGGGCTTGGGAATTAATCTTGCATTGGGAAAGCAATACTTTGTCTGAAAAAGGGACTGGAAGTAGAGATGGCGATTTTGAAGAACCTGATGGTCCAAGCCTTTGCATGGGTGTTTGGCTGGAGCTTTTGGACCCACATCTACAAATTAATAACTTACCACGTGGTGTGGTTAATGAAAGAGATGCTGATCAAATGGATGAAAACTTTACCAATGAAGCTGGGCGTGTATCTCCTGAATTCATTGAATTTCACTGTCAGTGGTAACTTTTCTAACACAGGAAAGTTTCCTGAAGCAAGCTATGAAACCAATGGTGTAGATAAAAGTGCCTGTGATGGAAAATTGCTGTACATTGCAATATGCTCCATATGCTTGAATGTAATCCTTATAGGGGCATTTGCTGTGACCGTGTTGGGTGGGGGATGAGCTAACCCATTAAGAACTGTTCGGAGGGTGATAACATACTCCTTTGCACTCTTTAACAACTGGGGGTGTGTCTGCTATGGGCATTGTAAGCACTCTGTAAACACAAAGATGGAGGGGTCGGGTTGTAATGAGTGTGCCACATCTCAGCCTGAGCCCCAGGCACAAGGGTTTGCCCCACCACCAGCGGTTCCACAGTTAACCCCTGATGCTCCTGCCAATGCAGTCTCTCTAGCACCGGTCACCACACACAGGAAAAGAAGTCAAAAATCATCGCCAAGCAGAGATGGTGAGGAGGGAACCTCAGCAGGCCCCAGCACCTCACAGAACCCAGCAGTGGATTAAGATGAGTCAGACCAGGAAATAACTGTTACATCGCTACCCAGAAAGGAACTAAGGCAAACTCGTCTGGATTACGCAAGGAAAGAGGGTGAGCCAATACTGAGCTGGGCCTGAGATTCTGGGACGAGGGGGTGGACACAGTGGACCTGGATAAGAGGGAGACAAAGCTTTTAGGCTCCCTGACTCGTGATGCTGGTCTGGACGAAGAGTTAGCCAAACTCGATGGAACACACACTCTCTGGGCCCGGATCCTCAATGCCATCAAGAGCCGGTACCACTCAAGAGATGACCTGCCCTGGGCCCCAGTTAGATGGACAACTATGGAACAGGGCATTCGCTACCTGAGACAGATGGCTGTGCTGGAAATAATTTATGGGGATGGCCGGCTCCCCTCGGACCCATGAGACAGCCCTTCATAAAGAAACTCACCCAGGGTGCCCCTCAGAAATATGCTCACACACTAGGAGGGATACTCCTGACTGGACAGGATGGAAGTCCTAAAACTGTCTGTGAGTTTGCCAATGATTTAAGGGAATATGAGGACAGTGTAAATCAGAAACCCCTGATCTCAGCCATAGAAACTGTGGCTAAAGACATTGTCAAAGAGATCAAGACCTCCATGTCTGAACTGAAAAGGGGGAGCGATGCCTCCTTTGCCCCTTCCCCGTCAGAATGGATCCAGGTTTCAGCGATCAGGAACAGGTGACTTTCCCCTAGGAGATCACACCAAGCCAATCAGGGGATGTCAAGGGGGTCTCTGTGGAGGTTCCTCTGTGACCACGGAGAGGACATGGACACCTGGCATGGCCAACCCACCTCTGCCCTCTGGAACAGAGTGTGGGAACTGCAAGGTGGGCACCACGGGGATAACTCATCCAGAAGAAGGGCTGCCCCAGTTTCCCGGAGTGGTCCCTCTTGCTCAAAAGACTCTTCCCCTAGTAACACAGGACCCTGTGACAAGTGTGGGCATTGCTGCCAGCATTAGAGGTGCCCTACCTCCAGCCAGGTGGAGGCCAGGAACAACAGAGTATACTGGGATGTGTATGTGCAATGGCCTGGCACTTCAGAAGCCCAGAAGTACCGAGCTCTGGTGGACACAGGGGCCCAATGCACCCTTATACCATCGAGGTACAAAGGGGCTGAACCCATAAGCATTCAGGGAGTCACAGGGGGCTCACAAGACCTGACTGTACTGCAAGCTGAGATAAGCCTGACCAGGAATGAATGGGGAAAGCAGGACTTAGTGACTGGTCCAGATGCACCTTGCATTCTTGGCATTGACTTTCTGCGGGAGGGATGCTTCAAGGACCCTAAGGGGCACAAGTGGGCGTTTGGGGTGGCAGCTGTGGAGACTGCAGGCAAAGAACAGCTGTCCACCAGGCCCGAGCTGTCAGATGACCCCTCCACAGTGGGCAGCCATAAGGTACAGGATTTGAAGTTACCTATTGCCTCTCGCATAGTACATCGCAGGCAATACAGGACCAACAGAGACTCTCTGCACCCCATACACCAACTGATTCGACGACTGGAGAGCCAGAAGGTGATCAGCAAGGCTCACTCCCCCTTCAACAGCCCGATATGGCCAGTGCGGAAGGCAAATGGGGAATGGAGACTGACCGTGGACTACCGTGGCCTGAATGAGGTGACTCCTCTGATCAGCACTGCCGTGCCGGACATGCTGGAGCTCCAGTACGAGCTGGAATCGAAGGCGGCCAAGTGGTATGCCACAACTGACATTGCTAATGCCTTTTTCTCCATTTCCACTGCAGAAGAATGCAGGCCACAGTTTGCTTTCACCTGGAGGGGAGTACAGTATCAATGGAATCGGTTGCCTCAGGGCTGGGTCCATAGCTCAACCATCTGCCATGAGGTGATCCAGACTGCCTTAGAGAAAGGTGGAGCCCCTGAGCACCTGCAGTTCATCGATGACATCATCGTATGGGGTGAGACATCAGAGGAAGTCTACCAGAAGGGTGAGAAGATAATCGATATCCTGCTGGAGGCTGGCTTTGCCATCAAGAGAAGTAAGGTGAAAGGGCCTGCCAGGGAGATCCAGTTCCTGGGCGTTCAATGGCAGGATGGCCGTCGCCACATCCCTCAGGAGGTGGTGAACAGGGTAGCCACTATGGTGCAGCCCACGAACAAGAAGGAGACACAGTCCTTTTGGGGCTTGTGGGCTTCTGGAAAATGCACATTCCCGGGTACAGTCAGATTGTGAAGCCTCTCTTCCATGTAACAAGGAAGAAAATGATTTTGTGTGGGGACCTGAGCAGCAGGTAGCATTTGACCAGATCAAACGAGAGGTGGTCCATGCTATGGCTCTGGGACCTGTTCGAACTGGACCAGAGATCAAGAATGTGCTGTACACTGCGGCCGGTGAGAATGGTCCTACGTGGAGCTTGTGGCAGAAGGCTCCTGGTGAAACCAGGGGCAGGCCCCTAGGTTTCTGGAGTAAGGGGTACAAAGGCTCTGAGGCCAACTACACCGCGACAGAGAAGGAAATCCTAGCTGCCTATGAGGGTGTCCGGGCTGCCTCTGAGGTCATTGGGACTGAGTCACCTCTATTTCTGGCTCCAAGGCTTCCAGTCCTGACCTGGATGTTCAAAGGAAGAGGCTCAACCCCACATCATGCCACAGATGCCACCTGGAGGAAGTGGATGGCCCTGATAACTCAGCGAGCTCGGATGGGGAGCTTTGAACGCCCTGGCATAGTGGAAGTGATCACCAACTGGCCAGAGGGTGCTGACTTGGGAATGCCACCAGAGCAGACAGTGAGCCGTGCTGAGGAGGCTCCCCCATACAACAATCTCCCTGACAATGAGAAGGGCTATGCTCTATTTACAGATGGGTCCTGCCGGCTTGTGGGAAGCAAGCGGAGATGGAAGGCAGCTGTCTGGAGCCCAACAAGGCAAGTGGCGGAAGCAAGGGATGGAGAAGGCGAATCCAGTCAGTACGCAGAGGTAAAAGCTGTCCAGCTGGCCCTGGATATAGCGGAATGGGAGAACTGGCCAGTGCTGTACCTCTACACTGACTCCTGGATGGTAGCCAATGCCTTGTGGGGGTGGTTGAAAGAATGGAGGAGGAACGGGTGGCAGAGAAAAGGGAAGCCTGTTTGGACCCCTGATCTGTGGCAAGACATCACTTCCCGCCTGGACAGGCTGCCAACAAAGGTACGGCACATCGATGCACACGTCCCCAAGAGCAGAGCCAATGAAGAACACCAGCACAACCACCAAACAGTTCTGGCTGCTAACATCTCCCAAATAGACTTGGATTGGGAACACAAGGGTGAGCTGTTCTTAGCTCGCTGGGCCCGTGACACTTCTGGCCAGCAAGGGAGAGATGCCACATACCGGTGGGCTCGGGACAGATCCGTGGACATCTCTCTGGAGGCCATCTCACAGGTCATCCATGAGTGTGACATCTGTGCTGCCATCAAGCAGGCCAAGCGCATGAAGCCTCTGTGGTATGGGGGAGATGGTCAAAATATAGGTATGGAGAGGCCTGGCAGATCGACTCCATCGCCCTGCCTCAGTCTCACAGCGGCAAGCAGTATGTACTGACCATGGTGGAGGCAAGTACAGGGTGGCTGGAGACCTACCCAGTACCTCATGCCACTGCTGGCAACACCATCCTGGGCCTAGAGAGACATCTCCTGTGGAGACACGGCACCCCGGGAGGATAGTCAGACAATGGAACCCACTTCAAGAACCACCTCATAAGAGACTGGGCAAAGGAACATGGGACTGAGTGGATTTACCACATCCCATACCATGCGCCAGCTGCCGGGAAGGTCGAGCAGTACAATGGCTTGCTAAAGACCACCCTAAAAGCCATGGGGGTGGAACCTTTAGGAACTGGGAGAAACACCTAGCTCAAGCCACTTGGTTAGTTACCAGCAGAGGATCTGTGAACCCAGCTGGTCCTGCCCAGTCCCACCTGCTGCAAACAGTGGATGGAGAGGATGGGCAATGAGCTTCTAACAGAACTAAGGGGAAAAAAGAGGGTGTACCATCTCTGGAAGAAAGGGGAGGCAACCCATGGCATGTTTAAGGATGTTGCTAGGACATGCAGGAAGAAACTTAGGGAGGCAAAAGCACAGTTGGAGCTCAGACTGATCTCTGCTGTGAAGGACAACAAAAAGTCCTTCTATAAATACATTAATAGCAAGAGGAAGGGCAAGGACAAGCTCCACTCCTTGGTTGACACGGAGGGGAACGCTGTAACAAAGGATGAGGAAAAGGGCAGAGGTGCTTAACACCTTCTTTGCCTCAATCTTCACTAGCAGGGCAGAACGTCTTCCAGACAGCTGGCCTGCAGAGCTGGCAGAAGGAGCCAGGGAGCTGCAGAGTTGCCCACTATCCCAGGGGGAGGGAGGTAGAGATCTCTTCAGCCGCTTGGATCCTCACAAGTCCATGGGACCAGACAGGATCCATCCTAGGGTGCTGAGGGAGCTGCAGATGAGCTCCAAGCCGCTCTCCATCATTTTTCACCAGTTCTGGCTCACTGGAGAGGTCCCAGAAGACTGGAAGCTGCCAACGTGGTGCCCATCCACAAGCAGGGCAGGTTGGATGAGCCAGGGAATTATAGGCCTGGCAGCCTGACCTCAGTGCCAGGCAAGGTTATGGAACAGGTCATCCTGAGTGCAATCACACAGCACTTACAGGATGGCCAAGGGATCAGGCCCAGCCAGCATGGATTTAGGAAGGGCAGGTCCTGCCTGACCAACCTGATCTCCTTCCATGCCCAGGTGACTGCCTGGTGGGTGTGGGGCAGGCTGTGGATGTGGTCTACCTGGACCTCAGCAAGGCCTTTGACACCGTCCTGCACAGCAAACTCCTGGCCAAGCTGGCAGCCCATGGCTTGGACAGCAGCATTCTGAGCTGGGTTAGGAACTGGCTGGAGGGCTGAGCCCAGAGAGTGGTGGTGAATGGTGCCACAGCCAGCTGGCAGCCAGGCACTAGTGGTGTGCCCCAAGGATCAGTGATGGGCCCCATCCTGTTCAGTATCTTTACTGATGATCTGGAGGAGGGCATTGAGTCCATCATCAGTAAATGTGCAGATGACACCAAGCTGGGGGCAGGAGATGATCTGCTGGAAGGTAGAGAGGCTCTGCAGAGAGACTTTGCCGGGCTGGACAGATGGGCAGAGGCCAAGGGCAGGAGATTGAACACATCCAAGTGCCAGGTGCTGCACATTGGTCACAGCAACCCCAGGCAGTGCTACAGGCTGGGGGCAGAGTGGCTGAGAGCAGCCAGGCAGAGAGGGACCTGGGGGTGCTGGTTGATTGTAGGCTGAACATGAGCCTGCAGTGTGCCCAGGCAGCCAAGAAGGCCAATGGCATCCTGGCCTGCATCAGGAAGAGTGTGGCCAGCAGGAGCAGGGAGGTCATTGTGCCCTGTGCTCTGCACTGCTTAGGCCACACCTTGAGTACTGTGTCCGGTTCTGGGCCCCTCAGTTTAGGAAGGAGGTTGACTTGCTTAAACGTGTCCAGAGAAGGGCAACAAGGCTGGGGAGGGGTCGGGAGCACAGCCCTGTGAGGAGAGGCTGAGGGAGCTGGGGTTGCTTAGCCTGGAAAGGAGGAGACTCAGGAGTGACCTTATTGCTCTCCACAACTCAGGGAGTTTGTAGCCAGGTGGGGGTTGGTCTCTTCTCCCAGGCATGCAGCAGCAGAACAAGAGGACACAGTCTCAGGCTGTGCCAGGGGAGGTTTAGGCTGGAGGTTAGGAAGAAGTTCTACACAGAGAGAGTGATTGCCCATTGGAATGTGCTGCCCAGGGAGGTGGTGGAGTCACCATCATTGGAGGTGTTCAGGTGAAGACAGAGGTGCTTGGTTGCATGGTTTAGTTGATTAGGTGGTGCTGGATGATAGGTTGGACTTGATGATCTATTCTATCCTATTCTAAACTCCACCTGCCGGCAGTGCCCTGTGAAGCCCTGGGGCCCAGGAGAGAAAGTATCTCAGCATGCCCCGGGGCCTGCCCAGACACTGCACTGCTCTGCTCCTGAGCCTGGGGTTCTGGGGGGATGGGGGATTGGATTCCTGGGGGCTCTGAAGGTTGCAATCAGGATCCAGCACCCCCAGGTCCCTCTCTGCCTGGCCACTCTCCAGCCACTCTGACCCCAGCCTGTAGCGCTGCCTGGGGTTGTTGTGGCCAATGTGCAGAACCCGGCACTTGGATGTGTTAAATCTCATGCCATTGGACTCTGCCCATCCATCCAGCCTGTCGAGGTCCCTCTGCAAAGCCTCTCTGCCCTCCAGCAGATCAACTCCTGCCCCCAGCTTGGTGTCATCTGCAAATTTACTGATGATGGACTCAATGCCCTCATCCAGATCATCAATAAAGATGTTGAAAAGCATGGGGCCCAGCACTGATCCCTGGGGCACACCACTAGTGACAGGCCGCCAGCTGGCTGTGGCACCATTCACCACCACTCTCTGGGCTCGGCCCTCCAGCCAGTTCCTAACCCAACGCAGTGTGCTCCTCTCCAAGCCATGGGCTGCCAGCTTGGCCAGGAGTTTGCTGTGGGGGACTGTGTCAAAGGCCTTGCTGAGGTCCAGGTAGACCACATCCACAGGCCTCCCCACATCCACCAGGCGGGTCACCTGATCATAGAAGGAGATCAGGTTGGTCAGGCAGGACCTGCCCCTCCTAAATCCATGCTGGCTGGGCCTGAGCCCCTGGTCATCCTGTAAGTGCTGTGTGATCGCACTCGAGATGACCCGCTCCATAATCTTGCCTGGCACTGAGGTCAGGCTGACAGGCCTATAATTCCCTGGCTCTTCCAACTGGCCCTTCTTATGGATGGGCACCACGGTGGCCAGCTTCCAGTCCTCTGGGACCTCTCCAGTGAGCCAGGACTGCTGAAAAATGATGGAGAGCGGCCTGGACAGCTCATCCGCCAGCTCCCTCAGCACCCTAGGATTTGTCCATCTGTACTCACTTGCTGCCCTCTGAGAGTCCTCAGGGCCCCACCAAGGTCCCAGAGCTAATCCAGAGCCCCAGCAAGGCCCAATAGTAGCCCCTGGATGAGAGCCCGGAGGAGAATACCCTGGAGAAGAAGTTGGAGAAGCTGAAGTGCAGCCTTGAGGGAAAGGAAGTTGAGGAGGAGGAGGTTGAGAATGAGGAGGAAGATGAGGAGCACAAGAAGAAGGGTGAGGACAGGAAGGAGGGGAACGAATCTGCAGTGCCTCTCTCTGTGCCACCTGAGTAGCCCAATCAGTGCCTGAGTGCAGGCAGCTTCCCACCCAGCTCAATGCCACTGCAGCACCAAGGACCCCACCCTGGCACCTGACCAGTCCTCTTCAGAACCCTTCCAAAAGCCTTCACAAGATTGATCCAAATCCTTTCCCAACTTGCCACAAAACCTTAAGGCTTCATTAAAATCAGCTCTGAACAACTCATTCTGAAGGCACCGCAGGGAGTTTTGAGGCTTACTTCTGTGTTCAAGATGCTTCAAAACTTCACAAGTGCCCAAAAAAATCATCCCCAGAACAGCTAAAGGCCCAGAAAAAGTCTTTTCAAACCTCCTAAGAGTTCCCCAATCCATCCGGGCAATAAAGTTGAAGCGTGCTTATCAATCACACTGATTGCTGCCGTCTTCCCTCGCCGCTCTCCGATAGACACCAGCACAAGAAGAAACCTAGAGAAGTTTGGGAGGACTTGACAGCTGGTGCTCCACAGCCATGAAAATGTAACTGAAACCCTTTTTGGTTTCAAACAACATCGCCTCCCTGTCCTACAACAGCTGGCACCCAACTGAAGTGCTGTGGCTCACTGCTGTCAAGAGTGAAGGAACAGAAGCAAGCTTGCCCTGGCCTGAGCTGCTGTTTAAATCAGGTTCATGGACCAATGGCTGGAGTTACCCATTAGGGACTGGGATACTGGAAAAGAGGATCTGTGGAAAACCCAATTCCTACAAACACAGCACATGTTGCATGAAAACTCAGCACACAGATGCAATTTTTAGCTTGAACCCAAATTTCATACAGGAACAAAACCAAATCCATTGGCATAGGTAAGAAGAACTAACAGCCCCAAGGGAAAGAGAAGAAGTGGAGATGGGAAGTCAAATATTGCTCCAAGAGGCCAGCTCCAGAAGGACAGCCAAATGATTGTTAGGCACCAACAGACTCAACCAGCACTGGTAACAAGCCCAACCCCGGGGACACTGCAAATGGAGCCAGGAAATAGTTCTGTGGGGTCACAGCAACTTCTAGACAAAGACCCTGGACAAAAGGCACAGGAAATGACCTTGCTGCTGGTGCAAAACAACCAACAACCCAACCCAGACTCCTCCGATGCAGCAGAATTGAGACCGGAGACTCACTTTGGACAGGAACTCAAAGCACCTGGCTAAGGGAGCTGTGAGGAGCTGCACATCTTCTCCTGGAGTGTTAAAGGAATCTCAAACTGCAGTCACCAGGAGCCAAAAGAATACCAACCCCAGCCCCTGGCATTTGCCAACAGCACAGCAAGAAACAAAACCTCTGCCTCCCAAATCTCATTAAGAACACCAAAGACAAACCAACAACAAACCCAAACCCCCAACAGTGCAAGGAGGAACGGACAAACTGATGTAGCACATCCACAGCTAGATCAGGCTTGATGCAGTGCATGTGTGAGCATCCCTCTGGAGCCCTGCTGGGAATTGCTCCTAGGCAGGAGGCAGGGAAGGGAACTGGATTTTGGCATTGTATGCTATTTAAAACAGACTCCAGTTAGCAGTGGCTGTGGCACCACTTAAACCCCCAGACAGTCAATAAATAAACCTGAGACAAATAGGTGCTTCAGCTCCAACTTGATGACACAGAGCTTTGTGCTGCCTCTCTAGAGACTTGGTGATGAATCTATTATGGTACTAACAAAAAAACACCAAAACCCAGCCCAAAATGCCCCCAAGGAAACCGCAGCAGCAGCCTGAGAGCTCAAAGTGCCTCCCTGGGACCCTCAGTTACCTCCCTGCACCCCAAAACTATCCCAAAAGAACCAACAATGGCCCCAAAGGAGTCCCCAGATGGAATTGAGAGGGAAGAACGGGAGGGAGCTAAAATCTTGCTGCCACCAGCAGTTTTCTTTACCCCAAGCCAGGAAGGGTCCAAAAGGGTGCTGCCACGGCCCTGCTGCTCAGAATCCCTCCAGAGCCCCCAGTCCTGGGTCTCTTGGGGGTTCTGGGGGGGTCCTTTCCTGCCCCCTGGGGCTTGGAGGCCCTTTCTGTTTGCTTTGGGATACTTTTGGGGTGCCAGGGCAGTAGCTGAGGGTCCCAGCAGGCATTTTGGGGTCCCAGGCTGGTGGCTTGGTTCCCTGGGGGCCAGTTCAGGGCCCTGGGTCCTCACTTGGGTGTCCTGGGGGAACATTCTGAGCTCCAGGAGGCATTTTGGGCTGTGCCTTTGCTCCTCCTGCTTGGGGCAGGGGCCAGCCTGGGCTGCCCGAGGGGGCACAGGGGGTCCGGGGAGGCTGCTTGGGGCTTCAGGGCTGGAACTCCCCCCCCCCCCCACACCCCCCCGGTCCCTGCAGCTGGACGTGCCGGGCCAGCGGCAAAAGGCATCAAAGTCTCTTGGAGCCTCCCCGGGGCCTGCCCGCTGCCCTCCATGCAGCGCCCCCGGGGACCTGCCTGGGCCCTGCCGCCTGCTGCCCAAGGCCTGGCTGGAGGCGCCCAGCACAGCCTGCGGCCACAGCAGCCCCGGCAGCGCCGCAGGAGGCTGCGGGAGGCAGGGGGCAGCCGGGCCCCCGGCCCCCCAAACACTACAGACCCCCCCAGCCCCACGGCAGCCCTGGCCGGGCCCCGAGAGCCCCCTCAGCCCCGGGGGATCCTGATGCCAGCCACAGCTTTCCCCGAGACTCCCAAAGGATCCAGATCCCAGCCCCAACAGCCCCAGGGGATCCCAGCCCCAGGGGATCCCAGCCCCAGGGGATCCCAGCCCCAGGGGATCCCAGCCCCCGCCCCACCGCTGCCCCCTGCCCCAAACACCAGCCCTGCCAGACCCCACAGCCTCCCCAACCCGCCCAGCTCCTCCTTCCGCCCCTGAAGAGGCTTCCCCCAGCCCCACCCACCCCCACCCCACGAACCCTCCCGCAGCCCAAGGGAGCCCCCAGCCCCCCACGCCCCTCCCGACCCCCAACTCCACACTCGCCCCCGGCAGCCCCACGCAGAGAGACCCTTCCCCGCTCCGCTGCCGCCGCCCTCAGCGCTCGCCGGCCCCCTCAGCCCCTCCCGCCCCGCCGCAGCTCACCGGCCGGCAGCTGCCGCTCGCCCGCCAGCACCTCCGGCCCTGCTCCCGGCCCTGCTCCCGCGCTCCGGCCCCGCTGCCGCTCCCCACGGGGCAGCAACCATGGCGGCCGCGGCCGGCAGCGGCAGCTCCTCGCTGGGCCTCGGCAGCGGGCAGGGGGAGGAGCTGCCACGCTCCCGGCGCCTCTCATTGGCTGTGTCTGCCCGGCCGTGGGCGGGACTTCCTTTGCGGCCCCGGCTCTGCTGGCGCTGCCGGTGCCACGTGGGCGCCTGAGGCGGAGGGGCCGGGGCGGGGCCTCCTCGCAGCGCTCTGTGCTCGGCAGCAGCCTGCCGGGGCCGGCGGTCGGCAGCTTGGGGTGCGCTGAGCTCTCGGTCGGGCTGGTGCCGTGCGTGGCCTTTGTGTGGGCTGTAGGCTGGGTGAGGGAATGCGTGGGGCTGAGGGAATGTGTGGGGCTGAGGAGGGGCTGGCGAGGGAGTGCTGGGAGTGGGCTGAGGGTTGCGTGGTGGAGTTGAGGAGGGGTGTGTGGGGTTTTGGGGGAGGCGTTGGGGGTTGTGGGGGGCGGGAGGGTGGTCGGGGTGTAGCGGGGTGCGCAGGGTTGTTGTAGGGTTTGTGTGGTAGGAGCTGGTGGTGCTGGGGGCGGCTGTGTGTGGCTGTGGTGTGGGTCGGGGTGGTGAGGCTTGGAGTGGGGAGTCGTGGGGTGCAGAGAGGGGGTCGGTGCTGTTCGGGGTGGCCCGTGCGGTTGTGGGGAGCTGTGTGTGGCTGTGGGCAGTGTGTGGGGAGCAGTGGGGGTGTGTGGTGTTGGGGGTGGTGTGTGTCTGTGGGGTAGGGCAGAGGTGTACAGGGTCGTTGGGTGTCGTGGGTGGTGTTGTGGGTCCGTGGGTGGGGTTGGGTCGGGGCTGCTGTGCTGCTGAATCCCCCTGCTCGGGGCAGCTGCAGGCCCCCTTTGGCTGCTGCAGCCGGAGCCATTGGTGGCCCGCAGGGGCGGGCCCTGGCCCTGTGTCCCTGGCCCTGTCGCCCTCTGCTCCCTGCTGCCCTGGCAGCAGAGCTGAGCTGGCAGCAGAGCTGAGCTGGCAGCGGCGCTGTGGGGGCTGCTGTGTGCAGGGGAGGCGGTGGTGAGCGTGGGGTCTGGACTGCAGCAGAGGATGCTGGGGGGTGGGGGAGCTGTGGGGGGTTGGAGGCTTTGTGCTGGCAGCTGCCGGGCGGCTGCTGTGCTGAAGGGCAGCAGCTGGGCTGGGGGCCAGGCGCGGGGGGAGCTGTGGCCAAGCTGTGTGCCGGGTGCCGTGGGGGTGCCAGGCGTGGGTGCTGTGCTGTGCCTGAGCTTAGGGGAGCCTGGGGCTGGTGTCAGCTGTGGGGGCTTTGGCTGTGCTGGGGGTGGTGGCATCCAAGGCCTCTGTGCCCCCCAGCCCGTTCCTATGGGGCTCTGCTGTGCCCAGCCCTTGTGCCAGGGGTGCCTCTGCCTGCCCTCAGGCACGGGGCTCTGTCCATCTCTCTGCAGCTCTCTCTGTGTTCCCCAGCTGGGCTCTGGCTTTCGTCCCTGCCTTCAGGAAGCTAAGCCTCTGTGTCCAGTGTGCCCAGGTTGCCCCTTCGGCCAGTGCCAGCTGGCAGTGGTGGCACCCCCAGCCAAGCCCGGTGGCATCCAGGGCCTCTGTGCTCTGCAATCTCTTTAGGCACAAATATTCCCTGGGAGGTTGCAGACTCATTTTCAGTTTCTCTCCAGGCCTGCTGAGCACAAACAGGCTCCGGGCAGGAGGAGCTTTTTTTCTCTGTCTGCAGGCTGGGAGCTGTGCAGAGATTTTGTCAGCTCTGCTGGCAGGAAGCATGGTCAGAAGCAGACTGCTCTGCTTCAGCTGCTTGGACTCTGTAGAAATGTTTGCTGGAAGGCAGGACAGGTGAGGAAGGATCTGGAGACCAGGGCTAGTGAGGAGCAGGTGAGGGAGCTGAGCTGTGGGTGTTTAGTGTGGAGAAGAGAAGGCTGAGGGGAGACCTCCTTGCCCTGCAAGGAGGCTGCAATGAGGTGGGGGTTGGGCTCTTCTGTCTAGTCTCAGTTGCTAGAAGGATTGGAACTGGCCTGAAATTGTGCCAGGGGAGGCTTAGGTTGGAGAGGAGGAGGAATTAGTTTGGTGCCAGAGTTGTCAGAGACTGGAAGTGGCTGCCCAGGGAGGCAGTGGAGTGGCCATGCCTGGAGGTGTTCCAGGAAGGTGTGGCCATGGGGCCATGGTTTGCTGGCCCGGGTGGTGTTGGGACTGACAGTTGGCCTCAATGCTCAGAGAGGTCTTTTCCAGCTGTGATGAGTTACACCATCCTGAAAGCAGAGGGGGAGGGCTTGGGAGAGCAGGGGCGGGCCCTGGCCCTGTGTCCCTGTCGCCTTCTTCTCCCTGTTGCCCTGGCAGCGGCGCTGTGAGGGCTGCTGTGGCCAGGCGAGGTGGTGAGCTGTTCGGGGGCTGGATTTCAACAGAGGCTGCTGTGGGGGTGTGTGGGGGAGCTGTGGGGGTTTGGAGGCTTTGTTCTGGCAGCTGCGTTGAATTGAACTGTAAGGTTTGGGTTGGCCTGGGGGCAGCCTGTTCTTGATGGTTTTGGTGGTGAGAAGTCCTGAAGCTTCCTTGGAGGGGCTTCAGAGGAAGACAGAGCAATTGCATTGCTGGTCTTTGCTGTGCAGTGAGATGGGAAGGGAAGGAAATGATTGCTGCAAGTGAGCAAAGCAATTGCAGTGCTCTGCAAGTCTCAGCAATGCTGTGGCCAGCAGGGCCAGGGCAGGATTGTCCTCCAGTCCTGGGCCCTGGGGAGGCCACAGCTCGAATGCTGGGGATAGTTTTGGGCCCTGCACTCCAAGAAGGACTTTGAGTGTCTGGAGCAGGTCCAGAGAGGGCAGGAAAGGTGGGGAAGGATCTGGAGAACAGAGCTGGTGAGGAGCAGCTGAAGGAGCTAGGGGTTTTTAGTGTGGAGAAGAGGCTGAGGGGAGACCTCATTGCCCTCTAGAGCTCCCTGCAGGGAGGCTACAGTGAGGTGGGGGTTGGGCTCTTCTGTCTAGTCTCAGTTGCTGGAAGGATTGGAACTGGCCTGAAATTGTGCCAGGGGAGGCTTAGGTTGGAGAGGAGGAGGAATTAGTTTGGTGCCAGAGTTGTCAGAGACTGGAAGTGGCTGCCCAGGGAGGCAGTGGAGTGGCCATGCCTGGAGGTGTTCCAGGAAGGTGTGGCCATGGGGCCATGGTTTGCTGGCCCGGGTGGTGTTGGGACTGACAGTTGGCCTCAATGCTCAGAGAGGTCTTTTCCATCCCAGACAATTGTGTGGCTGTGTGAGGAAGCTGAGCCAGAGGAAATGCATCTTAGGTGCTTCAGGTGCTGGCAAGAATGGGAAATGGGAGAGAGTCCAGTGGAGAGGGGAAGGGTTTGGAGTTTCCCTCTGGGCTCATAGCCTTCCCTTCCATCTGTGATGGGCTACACCATCCTGAAAGCAGAGGGGGAGGGCTTGGGAGAGCTTTGCCCTCCATGGAGGGGGTTTTCCCCCTCCCTGTCCAGCAAGCCTATAAAAAGGAAGACACTGCAGCCATTTGCTCTTTTTTGCTCCTGCCTTGCCAGGACGAGAGGACTGCTGCTGGCTTCCTGCTTCTCTGCCACGTGGTCAGGCCTGGTCCTCCTGCCTGCTACATCCAGGCTTCTTCAAAGGACTGGTTTTGTATGTCTATGTTTCCTCCAACTATCCTTATTCCTTACCCCTGTGAACCCTTCCTGTTACTGGTTTTTTTTTATATATATATATATATACACACACACATTGTTTTGGTCTATAAAAGGATAAATTAATGTTCAATAAATGGAGCGATTAATTTAAAAAAAATTAATTTTTTTAATCACAAAAAAACCACAAAAAATATTAAAGAAAACCTATTTACAGGTTCGAGGGGTTTCAGTCGTGGAACAGAGACCTCACCAGCAGGAACAAATAACAGTTTAAACAACATGCACAAAAATCCAGAAACAACAAACATCACTTTAAACTGTAAAGCAAAGAAACCTCGGCAATGAAGCCGGTGGTTGCCTACAACGTGGGGGGGGGAACCCCGAACTCCCCAGGGCAACAGACCTGCAATAGATGCACGTGGAAGCTGCAGGAGCAGAGTTTCACTTTCCGTTGGGGTCTACAGCTTATTGCTGAGACAGGATTTGGTCCCAAAGGGTTTGTAGCCAAAAGCTTTGTAGAGAGGAGGTTTCTCGGCTGTGGTCCTTTTGCAGCAGCGCTCGCTCCTTGCTCCAGTCAAACGGAACCGGCCCGGGGACTCGGCTCCTCTGGGGTTTCGCCTCTCGGCCCGGCAAGACAAGGATCTGTCCTCTGGGCTTTACAACGCTGAGAATAGCGAGGGGTCTTTGCTGTCTTGTCTGGGTACACTGGAACACAGTTCAGCTTCCAAGCGAGGCTTGTGGTTCCTTCCAGAGCGTGGACAATGGCAAGACAAAGCTCTGGCCCTTCGGGCTGATATTTATAGTTTCCCGAGACAATAATGGCCAGGAGCAACACAGGTCTAGGGGTCAACCCTGGTATTGCAACCTATAGAAAGCCTTCTTCCCAAACGTGGCCAAAAGCACGCCCACCTGGCTCATCCTGGCTCTGAAACATGTCCAGGCAAGCCCAAAGAAGCTTCTGCCTCATTGTCTGGTTCAGAGCCATTTTGAGGCTTTTTTGTCCATCCAGGACACACATATAGATTGTTTAAAGACATTTTTTTTACCTCTCTACTTCCAAGCTGACTCCAAATGATTTCTTGGTGGATTTACTCCTTCCCTTTATTCCCCCTCTCTATCAGGAAAGAGGAGGGGGAGCGGGGGAGAGATTCTCAGTCTTGCCCCCATCTGAGCTCTTAAATGCCAGTTAAGGATCAAACCTCCACACCAACCCAGACAAATGTGGTTGTGTGAGGAAGCTGAGCCAGAGGAAATGCATCTTAGGTGCTGCAGGTGCTGGCAAGAATGGGAAATGGGAGAGAGTCTTGTGGAGAGGTGAAAGGTTTGGGGTTTCCCTCTGGGCTCATAGCCTTCCCTTGGAATTGCCTGGGACTATTGCAAGTAGTGCTGTCAGGTGGAGCCTTTTGGGGTTAGTTTGTGGTGTCCTGGGAGGGCAAAAAGGGAGGTGAGAGCTGGAAAGAGAAGTGCTGAGAAGGAAGCTTGAAGGCTTGTGGATGGGAAAGGTGTGTGGATGTGGATGAGAGCTGTGGAGTGTAGGAGAGCCTTCAAGGCCTTGTTGTGTTGCTGGAGCTGTGGGCTGAGGAAGTGCTGCTGCCAGCAAAGGGCTTCAAGGAGGTTAAAAGTCAAGTGCTGTGCATGGATTTGTGTGGGGAAGTGTTTGGCTTCCTGTGGCCAAGTCAACCTTTCCTTCTGCAGGAGGAGAGTGACAGCCTGGGCTTTTCAATCCCTGGGGCACTGGAGTCCCTCTGGAGTGGTTTTCTTCTCTAGAGCTTTGCAGCCCAGCTCCAGGCTGGCTGTTGCTTGAACCTCTTGATGGTTGTTTTGTGCAGCCTTGGGTGTTGGATCAGTCTCTTGGCTCAGTTTTGTCCTTTCTCTTGTGCCCAAGTTGAGCTCCCTGTGGTTTTGGCAGCTGAGCTCAGCTTGAGGCTTTTGCTGCAATGTTTTTTCTGCTGCCAGCATTCTGTGCTGCCAGCTGGAGTGCTGTGTGCAGCTCTGGTGCCCCCAGGGAGGTTGAGCTGTTGGAGGGGGTGCGTAGGAGGCCATGGGGGTGGTGGGAGGGTGTCTCGGTCCAGAGAGGGAAAGAGAGACGAGGAGAGAGGGTTCCTCATGGTCTGCTTCTTCCAGGCTCCATGGGGATGTCTCTGTCATTTTTCTCTCGAGGTATCCTCTCCATTTTTTGTCAGAGCAGCGTTGCCCTGGGCTCTTCCTTCTCTCGAGTTTTCCTTCCCAGCAGTATTGTCCAGGTCTTTTCCTTTACCATGTTTTCCTTCTCCTGTGTTTTCCTTCAGCTTCAGCCAGGAGTTGCTCAGATCTTTTATACAGTTTTTAGGTATGTATATTCACAGTATCACCAAGGTTGGAAGAGACCTGAAAGATCATCGAGTCCAACCTGTCACCACAGACCTCATGACTAGATCATGGCACCAAGTGCCACATCCAATCCCCTCTTGAACACCTCCAGGGATGGTGACTCCACCACCTCCCCAGGCAGCACATTCCAATGGTGAACAACTCTCTCTGTGAAGAACTCTCTCCTACCCTTGAGCCTAAACTTCCCCTGGCACAGCTTGAGACTGTGTCCTCTTGTTCTGGTGCTGGTTGCTAGGGAGAAGAGGCCAACCCCTTCCTGGCTACAACCACCTTTCAGGTAGTTGTAGAGAGCAATGAGGTCGCCCCTGAGCCTCCTCTTCTCCAGGCTAAACAACCCCAGCTTCCTCAGCCTCTCCTCACAGCGCTGTGCTCCAGACCCCTCCCCAGCCTTGTTGCCCTTCTCTGGACACCTTCAAGTGTCTCGATGTCCTTCCTAAACTGAGGGGCCCAGAACTGGACACAGGACTCAAGGTGTGGCCTAACCAGTGCAGAGTACAGGGGCACAATGACTTCCCTACTCCTGCTGGCCACATTATTCCTAATGCAGGCCAGGATGCCCTTGGCCTTCTTGGCCACCTGGGCACACTGCTGGCTCATGTTTAGGCAGCTGACAATCATCACCCCCAGGTCTCTTTCTTTTTGGCAGCTCTCAGCCACTCTGACCCCAGCCTGTAGCTCTCCCTGGGGTTGCTGTAGCCAAAGTGCAGCACCTGGCTGTTGAATGCCATCCTGTTGGCCTCTGCCCATCTGTGCAGTTGGCCGAGGTCCCTCTGCAGAGCCCTTCAGCCCTCTGACTGACCAACATCTGCTCCCACCTTGGTGTCATCTGCAAATTTGCTGATGACTGTCTCAATCCCCTCCTCCAGATCATCAATGAAGACATTGAAGAGGATGGGGCCCAGCACTGATCCCAGGGGGACACCACTGGTGCCTGGCTGCCAGCTGGCTGTGGCACCATTGACCACCACTCTCTGGGCTCGGCCCTCCAGCCAGTTCCTCACCCAGCTCAGAGTGCTGCTGTCCAAGCCAGGGGCTGACAGCTTGGCCAGCAGTTTGCTGTAGGGAACGATGTCAAAGACCTTGCTGAAGTCCAGGCAGAGTTCATCCACCCCACATCCACCAGGCAGTCCCCTGATCATAGAAGGAGATCAGGTTGGAGAGGCAGGACCTGCCCTTCCTAAATCCATGTTGGCTGGACCTGAGCCCTTGGCCAGCCTGCAGGTGCGCAGTTATTGCCGCCAGGATGATCTGCTCCATCATTTTCCCTGGCACTGAGGTCAGGCTGCCAGGCCTGGAGCTTCCAGGTTCCTCCATCCGACCCTGCCTGTGGATGGGGACCACACTGGCCAGTTTCCAGTCATCTGGGACCTCACCGGTCAGCCAGGACTGGAGGAAAGTGGTGGAGAGCGGCTTGGCAGCTCATCTGCAGCTCTCTCAGCACCCTAGGGTGGATCCCATCCGGCCCCATGGACTTGTGAGTGTCCCAGTGGCTCAGCAGGTCCTGAACCAGTTCCTCATGGATTTCCAGGGCATTACACTGCTCCCTGACCCCATCCCCCAGCTCAGGAGGCCACTCGTCCTGAACTCCTCCTGCCTTGCTGTTAGAGATTGAGGCACAGAAGGTGTTCAGGCCCTCAGCCTTTTCCTCATCTTCAGTCACTGTGTTCCCCTGCAGGTCCAATAGGGAGTGCAGGTTCTTCCTGCCCTCTTTTTAGTCTTAATATAGTTGTAACAATGCTTTTTATTATCCTTCACAGAGGTGTTCAGCTTCAGTTCCAACTGGGCCTTTGCCTCTCTAATGTTTCTCCTACATAATCTAACAACTTCCTTAAACACACCTCAAGAAGCCTTCCCCTCCTTCCAAAGGTGATACAGCCTCTTTTTTCCCCTTAGTTCCTCCAGGAGCTGCTTGCTCATCAGACCCAGAGCCTTCCCCTCGGCTCATCTTTCGGCACATGGGCACTGCCAGCTCCTGTGCCTTCAACAGCTCCTGCTTGAAGTAGCTCCAACCATCCTGGACTCCTCGGTTCTTGAGGGCTGCTACCCAGGGAGCTTTGCAAAGAAGTCTCTTAAACAGGATGCAGTTTGCCCTCCGGCAGGCCAAGGTGAGGGTTCTGTTGGTGCTCCTCCCTAGCTCCCTGCAGACTGAACACTTCACCGTCTCATGGTCGCTGCACCCCAGGCAGCCTCCCACGGTCATGTCTCCCACCAGCCCTTCTCTATTGGAGAACAGCAGGTCAAGCAGAGCCTGACCCCTGGTAGGCTCACTTAACAGCTGCATCAGGAAGCTGTCCTCCATGTGGTCCAGGAATCTTCTGGACTGCCTCCTCTCTGCTGAGTTAAGTTCCCAGCAGATATCTGGCAGATTGAAGTCACCCACCAGGACAAGATCTGATGATCTTGAGACAGCCTCCAGTTGTTTATAGAATGTTTCATCTGCCTCCTCATCCTGGTTGGGTGGTCTAGAACAGACTCCAACCAGGATGTCAGATTTGTTAGGCTGCCCTCTGATTTTAACCCATAGGCTCTCAATCCCTTCATTTTCCACCTCAAGTTGTCTGGCAGAGAGTGACTTCCTAATATACAGAGCCAGCCCTCCTCCTCTTCTCCCTCCCCTGTCTCTCCTGAAGAGCCTGTAACCCCCAGTGCAGCACTCCAGTCGTGCGTGTCATCCCACCATGTTTCTGAGGTGGCGACTATATCATAGTCACCCTGGTGGACCAGGACTTCCAGCCCCTCTTGCTTGTTGCCTATGCTGCCTGCATTGGTGTACAGCACTGCAGCTGAGCTCTCGACTTCCCAATTAACCCTAATTTGTGTCCCACTCTTTCCTCTTCAGAGGGACTGATTTCCTCACCCACCCCCTTCAGACCTAGTTTAAAGCCCTCTTAATGAGCCCTGCCAACTCCAGTGCTGGGACTCTCTTGCCCCTTCTAGATAATCGCACCCCATCAGGTCCCAGCAGGTCAGGTGCAGTCAAAGTTTCCCCATGATCAAAGAACCCAAAATTCTGCTGCTGGCACCATCCCCTGAGCCAACTGTTGATGCTGTGGCTTCTCCTGTTCCTCTCAGTGTACTCCCCTGCCACTGAGGGCACTGAGCAGAACTTCACTGGAGCTCCTGCCCCATCAATCAATTGTCCCAGGGCCTTGAATTCTCTTTTACTTCCAGAGAGTATGGAGAGCAGTGGCCTCTGCCCATTTCCAGGGCAGCTGCAATCTGGTGAGAAATCCTTATCTATGCACCTTCCAGAGAGTCATTCCAGTGGCTCTGCCCAATACACATCAGCTATTGTCTGGGCAGGCAGCAAAGGTGATTTTATCTTTGTTGAGTCACATCAAGAGAGACGAGATTTAGTCTCTCACAGAGGGCTGGGGCAGCTCCCCTGTGGGGGTGGGCTGTAAGAATTTGGGCTGTTGAGGCTGGAGAAGAGAAGACTGTGGGGAGAGCTTGGAGCAACCTTGTGGTAGCTGCTGGGGGCTGCAGGTGAGCTGGGGAGGGACTTTTGTGAGGGGCTGGGAGTGATGGGACGAGGGGGAATGGATTGAAGCTTGAGGAGGGCAGATTTGGAGTGGAGCTTGGGAGGAAACTGTTTGGAGTGGGGGTGGTGAGAGCCTGGAGCAGGTTGCCCAGGGAGGTGCTGGCTGCCCCCTCCCTGCAGGAGTTGAGGGGCAGGTTAGATGAGGGCTTGAGGAGCCTGGTCTGGTGGAAGGTGTCTGTGCCCATGGCCAGGGGTTGGAGCTGGCTGATCTTTGGGGTCCCTTCCAGCCCAAAGCATTCTCTAAATCCTTGAATTTGGACACTTAGCAGAACTGCAATGAATGCAACTTGAAATAAGCAAAGTTGTGAAGCTGGCTCTGAGCTTGGGGGCTGGGTGTGAGCTTGGGAAATGGTTCTGAGCTTACTTGCTGGTTCTTAGCTTGGTAGCTGCATCTGAGCATGGGATCTGGGTCTGCACTTTCTATCTGAGTCTGAGCTTGGGAAGTCATTCTGACCTTAGTTGCTGGTTCTTGAGCTTGGAGGCTGTCTCTGATCGTGGTAAGTGGTTCTGAGCTTGGGAGCTGGGTGTGTGCTTGGCACCTGCCTTGAACTTAAAATGTGAGAGTTTAGCCAGTTGGCAGTTGAAGCTGAGCTGCTGTTCACTGCAGCGCTTCAGAGTTTGTGATGCTCAAAAGGCAGATCTCGAAGAGCTGCTGCAAGAGTTGAGCTGAACAGTGCCCTGGAGGGGAAAAAGCTTTTCCCTCCCAGTCAGCCATTCAGATGGAATCATCTCCCCAGGGCAGTGGTGGATTCCCCTGCACTGCACAGTTGGAAGGCTCAGCTTGCCAGAGGGCTGGGCCAGCTCATTTCAACTCCAGTGTCACCTGGCAAGGTTGGAGCAGCTGAGCCCTGGGGTCCCTTGCAGCCTGGCATTCTGTGCTAGCAGAGCTGTGCTGATGGTTTTGAGGGCACTTGGAAAGCCGCTTGAGCATTTGTGAAGAGTGTGCAACACATCCCTGAGCCTAGAAACTCCTTCAGCTCTCTTCAAAATGAACTCTGCAGAGCTTGAAGAGCTTTCCATGAATTTGGCAGAGTTTTGGAGGAGTTTGGAAGGGGTTTTGGTTCTCCTCCTGCTCCTCCTTGTCCTCTTCATTGTCCTCCTCTGCCTCATCTTTTTCCTCCTCTCCCTGGAGGCTGCACTTAGAATCCTAGAATCATATAGTGATTTGGTTTGGAAGGGACCTCCAAAGCTCATCCAGTCCAAGCCCCTCTGCAGTCCCAGCAGGGACATCCTCCACTGGATCAGGTTGCCCAGTGTCGCAGTAGGGCGCAGGGCGGCACCCACGGCGACGGGGGTGGAATTCAAGCAGGGGGTAGGGAGCGCCCAGGTCAAGGGCTCCTGCCCGCAGCAGCAAGCCCAGCAGACTGACGACTGCCTCCATCGCAGCTCACACTCGTTGCTCTCCTCTTGGTGTGGCTGCAGAGGATTGGCTGATCGACCTCCTCTTCTTACTGGCTGGTGATACTTATTAGGGTAGTGCAGCTGACCCTTATCTCATCTATTGGAGTGACTTGTTAAGCCATCAACAGGTGGCTCCCATTTCATCTCTCCCTGCAGTTTCTCATCTTCAAGCATTCAGTCCTGGGGACACAGTCCCCAACAGCCCAGAGCCCTGTCCAGCGTCACCTTGAACATCTCCAGGGATGGGACCTCAACCCCCTCCCTGGGCAACCTGCTGCAGTGTTCCAGCAGCCTCCTGGTGCAGAACTTGTTCCTCACATCCAATCTCAATCTGCTCTGCTCTAGTTTGAAGCCATTGCCCCTGGTCCTGTCCCTGCAGGCTTTGCAAACAGTCCCTCTGCAGCCTTCTTGCAGTCCCCTTCAGGTACCAGAAGGTCACTCTTAGGTCTCCCTAGTCATCTCTTCTCCTCTCCAGGCTGAACACCCTTGGCCCTTGGCCTTCTGGGCTGCAGGCTCACAGTGTCTGTTCCTGTCCAGCTTTTTGTCCACCAGCACCCCCAGTCCTTTTCTGCAGGGCTGCTTTCTATCCCCTCCTCCCCCAGCCTGTACTGATTGTGAGGATTGTCCCAGGCCAGGGCCAGGACCCTGCACTTGCTCTTGTTGAACCTCAGGAGGGTGCCCTGGGCCACCTCTCCAGCTTGTCCACTTGAGCTCCTCCAACTTGTTCTGCAGGGTTCAAGGAGCCAGAGAGGCTCTCTTTGAGCCTTGTCAAAGGAGTTGATGCAAAGCTGTGCCCAGAGGGTTGGATTGAATTGGGCAGTTTCCATGGCTGTGCTGTTCAGAGCTGCATCCTACAGTGCAAAGCATCAAATCCACAACAATCCATAGTGCGCCTCGGCCACGGGACCTAAGCAACCTCCCTAGGCCAAAGCTTCCTCCAAAGCTCCACCAAACCAGGCCAAAACCCCAAATGCCTTCCCCCTCCACCGTGCCTCTCTGCCCTTCCTCCCCCCATCCCCAAGAGATGCAGTTACAGATTCTGGTAGGCAGCTCCCAGGTGAGCCAGGCCGCTCCAGGCTGCAGTTGGCAGCATTGCCAAGGCCTCAAAGCTCCTCTGCAGAGAGAGATCACAGAAGATGTTCCTGGGAGCAGAGAGGAATGGAAAAGGAGGTTGGAGAGCCTGTGCTGTTCCTTTATAGAGAGTGGGTGCAGGCCTTGTGGGAATGAAATAAGACAGATGACACTTTGTGGTGTACCCCTGGCCTCTGCTGTCCCTTCTGGAGGTCTCTGCTCTCTGGTGTAAGACCTCCCAGTGCCTTACACCCACAAAAGGGATTCTCCTCCATGCTCTCATCCAGGGGCTTCTGTTGGGCCATGCTGGGTGTGTAGATCAGCCCTGGTGACTTGGTGGGGCCTTGGGGACTCTCAGAGGGCAGCAAGTGAATGGAGATGGAGCAATGGATGGAGCGATGGAGGGTGAAGGCTGCAGGGGGTGGGAGGGCTTAGTTCAGCAGCTGTGTGGCTCTGCCTGGCTCCTACCTGCAATGGTGCTGGCAGCAGCTGACCCCAGAAGCTCAAAGCCCCAAACCCTGCCTGGCTCAGGACAGTCCCCTGACACCTCCTGACATCCAGCACAGCCCAAGCAGGCACTCAGGGCTCTTAGCCACACAGCCCAGCCATACCCCATGGCAGCAGTCACCTGAGGTCTCACTTCCTCTCTGTGCCCCTTCATCAGTTCCTGCATGAGGTGGCTGCAGGGTCCCTCCCCACCCCTCATCTGTATCCCCTCCTTGGTGCTGTTCTTTCATCCCTCCAGCTCATGCCAGCCTTTAGTCTCAGGCCCCTTCCATTCTTGTGCTCCGGTTCCAGCCCAGTTCCTTGGAGGCTTCCTCAGCCACAGCATTTCCCACTCCCCCCTTCCAGCTGCAGTGGCAGTGGAGGTGGGGGACACAGGGCCATGGGACAGCCAAGGCAACAGGGACATGGATGGGCTGGGAATGAGGGACGGGCCTGGGAGTGGTCAGGCAGGAGTTAGGCCTTGTCCCCCCAATAGGGGAGAGGATCCTGGGCCCAGGTGGCAAATGTGTGTGCAGGAACTGCCAGAACCTGGCAGCACTTCAGGAGCGGAAGGGAGTGAATTGTGCTGCAGCTCTGCCCGTGTCAGCTGGGAGATGAACAACAGCCCATGGGCACTGTGCCCTCCCATCCAACCTCATTTTCTCTTGGGGCTGTGGAGTGGCAGCTCCAGGAGAACTGCAAGGAGAAAGCTGAGAGAAATGGTCAGGGAGAGAAGGAAGCAAAACCTTTTCCACTGAGTCTCTTTGGGCTGCAGGTGTGTGAAGGGTGCTGGAGGTGTCAGGTTTGGGCAGGAGACAGAGACTCCTGCAGCATCCCAGTGAGGGCTGAAGAGGTTTTGCATGGAGCTGACCAAGTCCCTTCCCCCTTTGCTGCATCTGGAGAGATCATGAACCTCCCTTTGTGTCCTCGGGGCTGCTCTGCTCTTCTCTTGGGGAGTGGGCAGCAGAGAGGTGTGTGCAGGGCAGAGCTGAGCACAGAGTGTGTGTGGTGGGAGCAGGGCCAGGGAGGAGAGGTGGGGCCAGAGCAGGATCTGCTGAAAAAAGCAGCTGGAGGCAGCAGAGCCCTGGGCAGGCGGTGGGAGAAAGGTGCAGGCAAGGCCTGGGAGAGGCTGTGTGGAGGCAGCTGTCTGGTGGTGCTGCCCTGCAGCTGTGTGCTGGGGGCTGTGTGCTGGGCAAGGAGCTGAGTCTGCACTTGTTGAGCCTTCCCATCTTGAGCAGCCCTGGCTGTGTGCTGTGACAGTGCTGAGTTGGTAGTTTTTGCAGATCTGCCCCTTGGAGCAGGCCAGCAGGTAAAGATCCCAGAGTGGGGCAACAGCAGGACCCCAGCCCCCAAGGCACCTTCCAACCTCTTCTGACTGCTCCTGCCCTCCACATTTCACATGTCCATGGGCTCTGAGGCACATTAGGTGTCATGGGAATCTGGGAAGTCTCCATGCTGTTGGGAGTCACTTGTGTGGCAGGAGGTCATGTGTGGGGTTGGGATGTGGAGGGTGGTTGGCGAAGGTTGGAGGTGGTTTGGTGTTCCTTGGTCAGTGCTGCTGTCTCCATTGTCTGAGCCAGGAGAGATCAAAGGACATGGCCTGGGCCAGGAACCAGCCTGCCAATGCCACCAGGCTTGAGGAGAGTGGGACAAGACCACTTGTAAGCCCCAGGGTACCTCAGGACACTGATCACATGAACCTGGAGTATCAGCACAGGTATTAGAGGTCTGAGCCCACACCTTGGCAAGAACTGAAGACTTGAGGTGCCCTCTGCATTCTTTCCTCCAGCTGGGTGTTGGGAGGTGTTGGGAGTCAGGCAGGATCTCAGGGTTTGAGGCCCTGTGCTCAGGTGTTTCTGTCTTCTGTATTGCACAGCTGTGACCCCTTCCTCCTACAGTATGGCCTCACAGAAGGACCCAGACAAGAGTTGGGAGGAGAAGCAACACCTAGAGATCAAGCTGGAGCAGCCAACATGCAGCCCCAAGGGAGAGCAGGATGAGGAAGAAGATGACAAGATGGAAGATGATGATGCTGAGGAGAATGATGACTGTGAGAAGGATGATTATGAAGAGGATTACCATGAGGATGGAGGTGACCAGGATGAGAAAGAGAGGGCATGTACAGAGGAGGATGAAGCCAGACCAACTCCCTCTGTGCCACCCAAGCAGCAGAATCGGTGCCCTGAGTGTGGGCAGAGTTTCCCACCTAGCTCAGAGCTGGTGAAGCACCACTGCCCCCACCCTGGCACCCGGCCCTTTGTCTGTGGTGAATGTGGCAAGAGGTTCAGCCAGAGCTCTGACCTCCTCCGGCACCAGCTCACCCACACTCGTGAGAAGTCCTTAACCTGCAGGGATTGCAGAAAAACCTTCAAAACCATCTCCAGCCTCAGCATCCACCGCCGCATCCACACCGGAGAAAGGCTTTTCCCCTGTGCTGAGTGCTGCAAGAGCTTCACCACAAGCACTGCATTCATTCAGCACCAACTCATCCACAGTGGTGACAAACCGTACAGATGTGCCGACTGCGGCAAGAGTTTCACGCAGAGCTGCGGCCTAACCCAGCACCGCCGCACCCACACCAGCTTCAGGCCGTACAGCTGTGCTGACTGCGGCAAAAACTTCACTCACAGCTCTGCCCTTAGCCAGCACCGCAGTGTGCACAGCACGGAGAAGTCCTTCACCTGTAGGGACTGCGGTAAGAACTTCAAAAACAGGTCCAGCCTCACCGTCCACCGCCGCGTGCACACCGGAAAGAAGCTGTTCCCTTGTGCGGAGTGCGGCAAGAGCTTCACCCAGAGTTCCAACCTCACCAAGCACCGCCGTGTGCACTCTGGTGAGAAACCCTTTACCTGTGCTACCTGCAGCAAGAGCTTCACCCAGAGTGTGCATCTCATTCAGCACCGTCGTGTGCACACTGGTGAGAAACCATTCACCTGTCCTGAATGCGGCAAGGGTTTCACCCAGAAGGGATATCTCACCAAGCACCGCTGCACCCACACCAGAGATACGCCCACACTAGAGGGGAGGCATAAATAGATCCACCGGGAATCTGTTGGGATAATCGTGATCCCCCTGAGACGGCCTTTCCACCATCAAAATCGCCTCTTTTTCCTCTGCATTTCTCAGAGGCTGGGGGCTCTGGCAGGGACAAACACCTCCTGCCTTTCTGAGTACCAGTTAGTGCTGATTAGAACAATTACAGTGCTGATCTCCCACTGGAGCTGGGTTCAGCTTTGCCATTTTTTCCCCCAATTCTTTATGTCTCTCTAGGCTTTAAAACCCTCTGTCCTTTGCCCAATTGTGTCAATATAAAGCCAAAGTTATGGAAATCCTCTCTGTTTCCTCTTATTTCAGATATTCCTGTCCACAATGCCCAAATGTTGAGGGCATTTGTTCCCTAGGAATGGGGCTGGAGCTGTGTGCCTAGTTCGGGGGGGGTCAAAGTGAGGTTCTCAGAAGAGTCTTGAGAGTGTCTTGCTGGGAACAGTCTCAGCGACATCTCAGAGGGTTTTTTTGCGGGGGACTCAAGGGATGTTAGGTGTTTTGGAGGGTCTGGAGGTTTCTAGGATTGATTTTCAGAATCATTGAAGGGTATAGACGGGATCTCAGGTCTTTGGAAGCTGTTTGAAAGCTTCTCTCAGCTTCCTACTAAGCGGCTCTGATGCTTTAAAGCAGGCCTGGGGCTTCTAAAAGCTTCCTCCCTAGCTGAGCAGCATTCCTGATGGATTCCTGATGACCTGGGGCTTCCCTCAAGCTTCCCCCCAGAGGTGGGCAGAGATTTCTTTAAATGTTGAGGAGGTATTGGGAGGTATAAGAGTGTAAAGAGTGAAATCACTGCAAGAAAGGATGCTGTGCCTCAGCACAGTGCCCAGAAATACTCCCTCAGGACATCTGTCTTACACTTGGCTCTGAACTTAGCTCTGCAGCTCTAAGCAGTGTGCCTGTCAGAACTGTGAGCTGTTCCTATGCAAGCTGGAGCTGGCTGGGCTGCTGCACAAATCCACAAGTTCTGTGCTCAAGATGCTGCATTGGAAGCTGAAATTGCCTGTGCAAATGTCATGGGCTTCAGAACACAGGAAGGAATTGTAATAATAGCTGAGAAGTAAAAGTAAATAAGAGAATAATCTGGGATAGAATGGAATCATCTAGGAGCAAGTGACTGTAAATAATCAGCATAGAAAAGAAGAACAGACAACAGCAATAGGAACAGAGTGATCTTGATAATACCAAAGGGGATAGCAACTGATAAGAGTAAAATAGTGGTAATGGTGGTCAGAGATAATGAAAAAGTTTTGTGATTGGAGAAATTGCAATTAAAATAAGTTTGGAGTCATTTTACCCAGAAGAAGTTGTTTGTCAGTTCATAGGTCAGAAGTTCTCTCCTAGGCTGAATGATTTAGGACTTTCTCTGTGTGCATTTCAAAAGAGCTTTCTGGAATGTAAAATCCTTGTTGCCTTTTTTCTTTTCTGAGAGGTTACTTCCCTGGTTTGATTTTAACAGAGTCTTTTGGTTTGGCATCGATTCCTGGCGTTGGCATAAGTCAAGAGTTTAGAACAAGGCTACTACAGAATGGTTTTGGTCTTTACATTCATGATAGTGCTTTGGAATAAGGATTCTGTTGAGATTTAGCTGGGAAATTTCGATGCTTTTAGCTGTGGCTGGGGTTTGTTGTTAAGGGTCTAATAAGAAAGAGAATTTAAACAGCTGCTATGGAGCAACAGAGCCCATTGGGGGGTGAGGGCTGCTAGGGTCTTCTGTTAGCTACTTCTGTTAAGGGCCTCTATGCCTTCTGTTAAGGACCCTCTGAGACTCTGGCATGCTGTGGATTTCTGCAAGGCTGCAATAAAGGACTTCTGAGAGCACTGCTGAGATTCTCTTCTCTCTGCATTTCTGAATCTCATTATCCAATGTTGGGGTTCATCCGTTCCTCACCCAATGGCAGCCTGTTCTCAGGGGCTGCTGTGACTCCATCAGCACCCGAAAACAGGGCTGTGACAGCAGCAGGGTCAGTGGTGGCTTCATGGAAATCCCGTTGGAAGCTTCAGGTCTGCTGGAGTGCAGCAGGGCCTGTGGTGGGCAAGTGGAAATGCTGACCGAGTCCCCAGGCCAGCTGGAAGTTCTCAGGTCCACCAGTGGGCTAGTGGAAAGCCCAAGCACATCCCAGCCATGCTGGCAGGCAGCAGGGCAACTGCTGAGCTGTGCAATAGCTGAGAGAAGCCCTGGATCCGCTGGAAGGCATCCAGTGGCCTTTCCATGGCCCCACACCTGAGCCTGCTCCATTGCAGAAGGCCTGGGGATTCCCTTGAGCTCTGCTCCCGCCCAGCACTGCCCCTACTGCCTCCCAGAAGGGTTGCCAGAGGCTTTCCAGTAGCCCAGCAGTGGCCCTGCTGCCATCCAGTGGGCCCATGGCAGCTGCCTATGGATCTGCTTGCTTCCAGCAGGCCCAAGGCTTCCTGTGGTACTTCCATTGGCCCTCCAGTGGCCCAGCTGCATTCTAGCAGTGCTGGGACTTGTGTTGGCTGTTTCATGAGCCCAGCAACAGCTCTGCAGCATTCCTGCATGTGTGAGGCTTCTGAGAAGCTTTCCACTAGCTCAGCAGCAACCCTGCTGCCTTGCAGCAGTCCTGGGGCTTCTGTCAGCCTCTCCAGGAGCCCAGGGTTAGGGAACTAATACTCCCCTGAATGCAGCAGGTTTGGGGCAGAGTGGCTGGAAACTGCTCAGCAGAAAAGGCTCTGGGGGTGCTTGTTGACAGCAGCTGAACATGAGCCAGTGTGTACCCAGGTGGCCAAGAAGTCCACCAGCATCCTAGCTTGAATGAGGGCTGGCGTAGGCAGCAGGAGCAGGGAAGTGCTTGTGTCCTGTGCTGGGCACTGGTGGGACTGTACCTCAACTTCAGTTTTGGGAGCTGCAGTGTAAGAGAGACACAGAGGTGCTGGAGCATGTGCAGAGAACAAAGGTGGTGAAGGGGCTGCAGAAGATGCTTGGTGAGGAGCAGCTGAGGCAGCTGCATTTGTTCAGTCTGGAGAAAGAGAGAGTCAGGCAAGAGCTGGCTCTCTCCAGCTCCCTAAAAGGAGGTTGCAGTGAGGTGGGGATCAGTCTCTTCTCTCTAGGATCAGGTCATAGGAAGAGAGGAAATGGCCTGAAGTTGTGCCAGGGGACAGATTAGGAAGAATTTCTTTGCTGCAGGAGTGGTCAGCCATTGGAGCAGGCTGCCCAGGGAGGTGGTAGAGTCCCCATGCCTGGGAGTAGTGTAGCCAGGGGGCTCTGGGCCATGGTTTAATGGCCGTGGTGGTGGTGTCAATGTTTTGACTTGATGCTCTTAGAGATCTTTTTCAATTTTCATGATTCTATAATTCTATGCCTAAGAGTCAAGAGCAGCCACCCCAAGCCCCTCTGACCTCTGAGGCCTGGCAGATCCCATCTCTGACCAAAGTGATCCTTCTCTACATGCAGCAGAGCTGGCCAGGAGCTGAGGCTCCCACAGTGGGTCAAGAAGCTGTGGTATGGCCACAAGGCACAAGGGGCACTCTCAGTGAACCCCCTCAGGGTTGCCCAAGCTCCCTCCCCCAGCGTGGTGCCACTCACACACAGGTGCCCCATGTGCCATGTGTGTGCCAGCACAGGGCCAGCAGGATGAGGAGGGACAGCAGAGTCCTTGCTGCCAGCAGCACATAGAGGCTGCAGGAACCGAGGAGTGGGCGCCAGCAGAGCAGCATCTGCTGCAGTGCCTGCAGGGCTTGGGGTGCCACAGTGCCCTTGGCCCTGGCACTGATGTCATAGAGTTGCTGGTCTGGGTGCTGGCCAGGTGGCCTCTGGGAGAGGGGTGCCACTCATGGGATGGTTTGGGTAGGAAGGGACCATTCAAGGTCATCCAGTCCAACCGTCTGCAGTAGGCAGAGACATCTGCTGATACCTGCTAGAACAGGTTGCTCAGAGCCCCAGACAACCTGACCTGGAATGGTTGCAGGGATGTGGCATCTCCCACCTCTCTGGGCAGCCAGGAACAGGGTCTTACCACCCTCAGTGTCAAATATTTCTTCCTTATCTGCAGCCTGAATCCTCCTCCTTTAGTTCAAACCATCACCCCTTGTCCTGTCACAACAGGCCCTGTTTAAAGTCTGTCCCCAGCTTTGTGATTGGCCTCTTTAAGCACTGAAAGGCCACCAGAAGGTCTCCCTGGAGCCTTCCCTTCTCCAGGCTGAACAAGGCCAACTCTCTCAGCCTGGCCTCACAGGAGGTGGCTTCCAGCTCTCCCAGCATTGCTGTGGCCTTCTCAGGCCCCTGCTCCAACAGGTCCATGTCTCTCCTGTGCTGAAGACTCCAGAGTTGAACCCAGCACTGCAGGAGGGGTCTCAGCAAAGTGGATCAGAGAGGCAGAATCCCCTCTTCCACCTGATGCCTACACTACTACATGGGTAACACAGGAGGCATTTGGCTTCTGGGCTGGGAGTGCACATTGCTGGATCCTGTTGAGCTCCTCATTAACCAGAGCCTTCAAATCCTTCTCCACAGGGCTGGTCTCCATCCCCTCAGCCTCCAGAATGGATCTGCGCTTGGGATTGCCCCAAACTAGGGGCAGGACCTTACACTTTTCTTTGTTGAAGCTCATACTGGCTCAGCTGCCAAGCCTGTTCAGGTCCCTCTGGATGCCATCCCTCCCTTCCCTCCAGCATGTTGAAGGCACCATTCCTCTTGCTGTCATCAACAAGCTTGCTGAGGGTGCCTGGGTCCCACTGTCCCTGTCACCAGCTGAGATGTTCAACAGCTCCAGTGCCATCCCTGGCCCCTGAGGAACACCTCTGGATCCTTCTTGTCCCATCCAATACAAAGAGCCCAGCTCTGCTCACTCTTTCCTCCCTGGCTTTGCTGCCTGTGGTGGTAGGGCCAAACAGACCCAAGACAAACCCAGAACAAGTCCTGGCATGTCCAGGCATGAGCCCCCTCTCCCCCTCCCTCCTGCAGGGGTCTGGCATCGGGAAGTCTGGTAACCACGGGCTATGTCCTCCCTTTGTGGTAAAGAGGCAGTGTCCTGCCCATGCTTCCCCCAGACCAGGCTCATGTCTTTCCCTTCTCTGGTCCCAGCCTGGCAAAATCCCATTCTCTTGGTTGCCAATTGGCCAAATCGCTCCTGGGGCAAAGGATCAAAGCAAAGGCAAATGGTACGCAATTTGCCTTGCCTAAGCTGCGAGGAAAGAAGCCAGGAGCCTTGTCCTGCCTTGCAACTCAGCATCTTTGCTGTGCCTCAGTTTCCCCGGATAGACACAAGCGCCTTGGCATAAGCTGCCCTGAAGCCGCAGGCAGCCTCTTGGCGTCGTGACAGCCTAGGAGCAGGCAGCAGTCTCTTGCTGGGCAGCAGGGACAAAGCCCAGGAGAGCCCAGAGCCAGAGAGCCATCCCCCTGCAGCACTAAGTCGCTGCCAGCCTCAGCGCCTGCTCCTCCAAGCCAGCCCTGGCCGCAGAGCGCTGAGAGGAACAGACTGCAGCCCCAGAGCCTGGAGCCCCTGCACAGCCTGGAGCCCTGGGAAGCTTTGAGTGCCGCCTGCTGTCATGCCGCGGCCAGCCCGGCCCTTGGCACAGTGACACAACCCTGTCGGCCAGCAGCACCCCAGAGCGCCCCAGCAGTCGCTCGCGGCTGAGGGACAGCAGCAGCACAACTGCCTGGGGGTGGAACTCCCCTTGCTCTGTGCAGCCTGGACTCTACTGCAGCCCTGTAGAGAATTCATCTGGTGAGGAGTTGGTTGTCACTGTATAGGGGTCAGGGTAAGGAAGGTGACGGTCTGTGCGACAAGAATCAAACACAAGCAGAGTACACAGAAGGCCAAAAAGCAAGCAAAATGCTGTTTATTCCAGCACAGAACTCATATATTGTGTGTAGTGTCAGTGTGGCTGCCTGCAATTGGTTAATGAACTTTTCTCAAGACTCTCATGGGTCAGCGATAGCATTGCTAGAGTTACTTGTTAAGTTAGTGCAGGTGGCCTCCCATCTTATCTTGCAGTTTCTCATTCCCACTCAGTCTGTCCGGGGAGTTTCCAGATTCTCATGGGAGCTCAGCGATGTTTTCTCACCAGAGCTCTTCCGAGGGTTCACAGATACATCACAGACCCCCACAATTCCCCCTTTTTGTTTTTCTGCTACAAATGTCACTTTGATCATCTGCTGCAGGGCCCTTTGCAGCAGATTAACCAAACAGGGCAACATCAGTAACATCACAATCACAATTACAATAACCTGGTCTTAACATTCAAAAGAAACCAGCCTGAAAATCCCCAACCTTCAAACAATCCTTCAAATTCTTGACAATCATGGCCCTGAACTAATAGCAAAAATTCTATCACACCCCTATTTTACAAAGGAGCACGTCCAACAATACCCATGTCAGGCAATAGTTAAATCACACCAAGAAACACACACACAAAATGTTGTTTTTGAGCTCAAAGGCTCAGTCTTCTCGGTAATGTCCTCCCATCTGTTCACCGGGACACCAAGCAGGTGGTGAAAGGACTCATAGGTGTTGCTACCGAGAGGCACAGCTTATCTTGTTTCAGGATGTTAACAAGTATGACCCACACATTCTTCTCTGGTAGCTTTGGAATCTGCATGACTCTTGCAACAGTCAGTGTCCAGAGGGTGATGGAAATGCTGGTCGAACCCATCTTGCTAGAACCCAGCATGGTCCAGAATCTGTTGAGACACAAGCATACCCTCGTTCCCAAGTTATTAAATCACAAGGATCAGACCACTGACCTGTTTGCAGATCCCGAACCCTGACTTTAGCTCCTGAGGGCACCCCGCTGGTGGTAGCCAGGGAGCCAGAATGAGGCAGTATCAGGGTTCCCGAGAATCACCAGAAATCTGCAAGGGATTTAGAACGTACATAGCTTTGTTCAGCCGAGCTTCTGGAGGATCCCCTGCCATTCCCCCTTGTTGTTTTTGCAACAGTTGTTTTAATGTGCCATGTGCACGTTCAACAATGCCTTGTCCAGTAGGAGAATGAGGGATACCTGTAACATGAGTTATACCCCATGATTGCAGAAATGAGTTAACCTTTGCAGACACGTACGCTGGACCATTGTCTGTTTTTATCTGAAGAGGAACTCCAGCAGCAGAAAAAGCTCGCTGCCAATGACAAATAACATCTTTGGCAGCCTCTCCTGTGTGAGCAGTAGCAATGATGACCGAGGAAAATGTATCAACAGACACATGAACAAATTTTAACCTACCAAATCCAGCAATGTGGGTAACATCTGTTTGCCAGATCTGGAGGGCTCTCAACCCCCTGGGATTAGTACCAGAATAGTGAGGAATATGCTGGCCCTGACAATCAGGACATACAACCACAATACCTTGAGCTTCAGCATTGGACGACTGAAATTGCCGTTTTAGAGCACACAGGTCATTTGTGGTCTCTTCTCAGTGATTGTCTGAGGCCATAACACCACAGGTGGTCCTGTCGATCCGAATCCTTTGTCACCACGGATAGTCTGCTCTGTTCTGGTAACATGACTCACAAAAGGTACAAGCTGAGCAATTCGAGTCCCTTTAGGAATTGTTACAGGTGGTGTTGCAGTAGATATTAAAGCACATATTTGCTCCAAAAGGCACCTTACATTGGCTGTGGATACATCCATCCCTGCTGATCCTCTTGTGCTGGCTGATAATTTGCTTTCACATGTCCCTCTCTCCCACAGCTGAAACACCTTATGGGGCCTCCTGATTTTAAGGCAGCTGCAAGTGCAGTCATCTTAAAATCAGTGCTGCCGACCTTTGAACACGCCGTAACCATATCAGCTACAGATGGTTCACCTGGCAATGCTTCAATAATTTTTTGGCAGTCAGCATTTGCATTGTCTTTCGCTAATTGACGACACAAGATTTGCCTGAGACTCTCATCATCCACTTGTTTCTCAATAGCAGCAGAAACCCTCTCCACAAACTGCAGAAATGGTTCCTTAGGCTCTTGTCTAATAACTGTGTATCGAGGACGTGGAGATGCAAGCTCCATCGTCTTTCGAATGGCGGACATGCCTATTCTTTGACTCTGTTCCAGTACAGAAGGATGCCAGTGAGCTTGTGTGTTAGGATTAGAAAACACAGGTCCTGTGCCCATGAGAGCATCTGCCCCCACACCTCGCAGAACATCGTTTTGATCCCTTTGCATGTTTTCTATTGCAGCCTTTTCAGCTAATTTTTTCCAGCTAGTTTCAAATACTGAATACTGAACAGGCTGAAAACTGATCTGCACAAGGTGCTGAATGTCAAAGGGACACAGCAAATCAGTGTCTATGATACGCAAAAGCTGCATAGTTTCACTGGAATTGACACCATACTTTGCTACTGTGGATCGCAAATCCTGCACGACTTTCCAACCCAAAACCTGATGACTATCCTGCTGCCCCGATCCCAGAGCCGCTTTTTCCACAGGGAAAGCCATAGGATCATCTGAAACACCCATAGGAGAAGAATTCTCCTCTGTTCTAACCGATAAATGTGGCGCATCCAAGATTTCCACCAAACCCCAGTCACTCACAGCAGCAGCTTTCTGGCGAACTTGCTGCCAGAATCTTGCTGCCGAACGCGGAGTAACAGTCACGCTGCAGGGAGGCAAGGTCCAGGGTGCAGACCGACGCCCACCCCCTCTCGGTTCTCAACATTCTTTCTCGCGGCCACAGTCACACTATGATTTACTGCTTCCCCCTCATTCTCGTCCTCGCTATCAGATGGCAGAGAGGGTAATTGTTGTTGTAAAGGCAGTTGTTGGTGTGAAGTCTGTAGATTATTCAACTGATTACATTCCTCCTTTTTTACATGTCCTTTCAGCTGCTCTCTCGGAGATTGATAAGCCAATGGCATTTTCGCAAAGTCATTGGGACTTTTCCAATTCATCGGGAACTTAAGTTGATCATTAGGAGAAAGCTGCTTCTCAGCAGCGCTTGTTATGTATTGCGCTGTTGAATCTACTTCTGAGCAGCCAGACGAGGGGGGGCCAGGGGGTGCAGAGGGTGCCGGCGTGTCCTCTACTGATTTAGTAGTTTCCCCCATAGCCAGATCATTCCTTTTCTCTTTCAATCCCCCCATCATTTCCTCTTCTTCCTCCTCCTGCTCCTGCTTAAGATCTTTTAGTGCGTCATAAAGCAGGCGCCAGGTAATTGCCATATCAACCAGTTCCTTGTCTCCTTTCGAGATAGCGTCCCACAAGTAACTACCTAGCTTGTGCCAGGCAGGAACGCTGAAGGCTGTAATGGAGGAAGGCTCAAAACCTTGCTGCTTGCCCCATAAGAGTAATTTTCTTAAGTCGAAATCTTTAACTTTTAGACCCCTACGTTTCAATAACGATTTCCAGGTTCCACGGACTAAGTCCTCATCTTTTGTTAATTTCTGACCCATTATGTTCCCAGTGGCTCACCTACCTCAGCTGGGCAGGTGTCAAAGTTCAGGTCCGGACCAAAAGGCAGTATCCCACTGCTCTCAGCTACACTGGGCACCGTCACCGTTGCCGCAAGCACCTGCAGCCCAAAACGTCTTCAACTCTCTTCTTGGGTCTTCACGTCGGGGGTCACCACTTGTCGCTGTATAGGGGTCGGGGTAAGGAAGGTGACGGTCTGCGCGACAAGAATCAAACACAAGCAGAGTACACAGAAGGCCAAAAAGCAAGCAAGCAAAAGACGCTGTTTATTCCAGCACAGAACTCATCTATTGTGTGTAGTGTCAGTGTGGCTGCCTGCAATTGGTTAATGAACTTTTCTCAAGACTCTCATGGGTCAGCGATAGCATTGCTAGAGTTACTTGTTAAGTTAGTGCAGGTGGCCTCCCATCTTATCTTGCAGTTTCTCATTCCCACTCAGTCTGTCCGGGGAGTTTCCAGATTCTCATGGGAGCTCAGCGATGTTTTCTCACCAGGGCTCTTCCAAGGGTTCACAGATACATCACAGACCCCCACAGTTGGTGATCTCTAGAAAGCCTCTTGGGAAAGGCTCTGTCTGAGCTGCTGCCCTTTTGGCAAGGTTCCTCTTGAGGCTGCCCCTGGGGGACAAGCAGCAGAACCCCACCGCAGATTCCCTTCCCCAGGGTGATTTGCACACTTTGCTTCCTGCTGTTTCAATTGTTCCTACTGCCTGTCCCCTGCACAAAGCCCTTGTAAATGCACTACAGCCCTAAACCCTGACCTGGGAGTAAGTCTCTGGCAATTCTCCATATGTATCAATAATAATTAATACTTTTATTAATGTCATATTTGCCTTATTAACATTTCATGATTCATATTCAGAACCCCAACTCCCCTTCTTTCTCACACGGCTCCGAGGTACAACATCACTTAGCACCCTCCAGGCTCCCACAGGGATATGAAGGGCATCTAAGCATTCTGTGAGCTACTCTCTCAGGTTCCCACCTGGGGAGATGCGTCCCATGGCCTCTGTCCTCCAGAGGAACCACTACAGCTAGAGCCCTGCTGCCCCAGAGCGCCCCCTGTGATGCTGGGCAGTAGAGGTTCACGTCTCTCTCTGCTTCGCTTCCATGCAGTCTGTTGCTTGTGCTTAGCAGTGTTAGGAAATTGCTTCTGCCTTACAACTGCCTTTGGTTCTCTTTTCCCCTCTCCCCTGTCCAGCTAAGAAGGGGAGTGACAGATTGGCTTTGGTGGGCATCTGGCCCCCAGCCAGGGCCAAACCACTACATGGGGCAAGGAATGGAGAGGGGCCCTCAGACTCCCAGTCCTCACCATGATGGGAGGTCAGACCTCTAATACCTGTGCTGAGTCCCCAAGTTCCTGTGCTGCGGGGAGAGAGACACCCTGGTACTTAGGGAGCAGCCTTATCCCCTCTGTTCCTGAGCCTTGCAGCACTGGCAGAAAGGTTCCTGGCCCAGGCCCTGTCTTTCTGTCTCTCCTGGCTCAGACAACAGAGGTGGCAGCGCTGACCCAGGAAGACCAAACCACCTCCAACCCTGTGAGGGATGGCTCAGCACTGGCCAGGACCATGCAGCAGAGCTGGGCCCTGCTGGGGCAGCTCCCAAGCCCACTGGAGCAGCCAACACCCAACAAAACCTGGAAGCCAGAAGCAGCAATGGGAGCAGGAAGCCTCCTGTGCTGCCATCTGATTCAGGCCCCAAGATGAAATTCTGGTGTGCAGAACCTCAGCCTTGATGATTCAGTAACTTCATCTTGCTTGTGCCTCTTCTGCAGCAGCTGCTGCTCCTTGTCCACCACTTGACAAGATTTCTGTGTTCAAATTGCCCTTCTCTGGTGCCTGTCCAGCAAAGCACTCACAGCCTGATCTTGTTCTTGTCCAGGGAAGTATCTGTGGCTTTATCTTCTTCCTGTCTTGGAAGGCTTCTGTGGCCTTGTGAACACTTGAGCAGTGAACCACAGCATCTGTCCTGTTAGCTTAAGAGACTTCTGTGGCCTAAAGGTTATCTACCTCCATGGTTATCTACCTGCCATGGTCTCTTTGTTAGTTACACTTGAGGATTCCAAACTACACAAATTTATTGACTCCCTTTAGAACACTGCAAATGCTTGTTCCAGCCAGGACCAAGTCAGACTTCTCCAGGCTCAGTTCTTGTCTTCTGAGAATGCCAAAGCTTTGTGAGTGTTTGCTCTGAGCTCCAGCAGAAGGAACCTGAAGTCCAGGCAGCCTCTCTGCCAGCCACCTCTCCACCTCTCTGTGTGTTGGGACAGACACCTTTGCTGTCACAGGGTGGGGGTTTCTCTAATGCACTGCACCCAGCTCTGTCTGTCCCTCTGTCTGTGTGCTTTGTGCTTCCATCCAGGCACAGCCAGAGAAATAGATTTGAATTCAGGGTCCCTTGCAGTCAGTCAGGGTCAGCCTTGTCCTTATCCACTCTGTCACTCAGAAACTCTTTTATTAGGACACATTCTGCTGAGTCACCTTTGAATGGCTAAGGGCTGCTAGGATCCAACCTTTTGATCTCCTTCTCTCTCCAGAAATGCTGACTGGCTGAATAAATCATAACCAGGTCCTAACTTCTTGGGTTTGCCACATGCTTGTAGAGAGGCAACCTGCTGAAAGACAGCTTGTGCTGAGCAGATGGTTCCAGAGGGCTTGGATTCCTGAGGCAACTTTCTCAGGCTTGGCTTTGCTTTGCTTCTAAAGAGGAACAATTCTTCTGTGGCTGTGTGCAGCCAGTTCTTTAAGGAGAGCAAGGGGGAGATGGTGCCATGGAGCTGTGAGCTCCAGCTGCAGAGAGCAGTGGAGAACTCTGATGGAAGTGATGTAAGCCCCAGGTGAGCAATGAAAGGAAGGGGCAGATTGGGAGGCTGAGGAGCAAGGTTGTCCATACACTGTCAGACCTCAAGGGACAGCTTCTCCTCCCAGTCCAGACCTCCTGGTGAGACAGCCTGGACTGGGATCACTGGTGAATTCTCACCTCTGCTCTAGACTGAAAAGCAATCAAATACTTTGCTTTTGACATAATCAAATGAGTTTCATTAGGTGCACTTGGACAGCTTGAAGAGAATGACAGAGACACAAAGAGCTCCTTAGGGCACTTGGGGCTCACTGCATGAACCTCAGGTTCTGAGAGAAGCCTGAAGAAACTGCTCAAGAAGGTCAAGCAAAACTCCAAGTACCTGGAAGCATTGATTAGCCTCAGTGAGGGTTGTTACTGACAAAGCCTCTCCAGGGACTCGTTAGAGCAGCTCACTGCAGGCCATGAGTGCAGCAAGGCAAAGGCAACATGCAGGGCAGCAAACCCTAGCTTGGGTTTGTGAAGCAGAACGGCCAAGATCTGACCTCGAGGCCTTGCAAAGGCAGATCTTGACAGCTTGAAAATAAAGTTTCATCTCACCAACCATGGTGGCAGAAGGTCCCCAGAGCCAAGGGGACAAAGACCTGAATCTTGCTGGGCCTTTCAGCCTAGCCACAGCCCTTGGCTGTCCTACACTGTCCCATGCCTGTACCTCTTTCCCTTCAGGCTCTTGACTCCCATCTTGCTTCCCCAGCCTGACATCTCCATGCCTTTGCTCATGTTTCTCCACCCTTGCTGGAGTTCCTTGACACACAGCCAGACATGGGTTGCCCTGACTGCTGGGTCACTTCTTGCACCACAGCTCTGTCCTCTGTGTTACATTTCTTTTTTCTCCATCCTAGGGTGTTTGGAATGTTCCCTCCCAGATGCTACAGTGCCTTTCGGACTGGAGACAGGACAGAGCAGAACCTCCGTCTCCTAACCAACAACCAAGCCACCACCCTGCTGCTGGCTCTCATCTTGGCAGGCACAAGGGATGGCACAGTCACCAGCCAAGCATGTGCCTGCTGCTGGCCAATAACACAAAGGGACAGGAGTTTGCAGTGACCTCACACTCACCTCATGGCCATGTGGCTCCTCCTGCCCTAGGAGCTTCTCAGCCATCACTGATGTCCCAATGCTGGCCCAAGGCCTCAGCCTGCTTGTGGCCTGGCAGCTGAGCAGACAGAAGCAACCTCTCCATGGCCTTCCAAGGCAGGTCTCTGCTGCTGGCCTTTCAGCTTCTCTGGCAGCCACAACCAAGCCCTGTCCCTGCTGCTGTCCCACCTGTCACTCAGTGACAACCCAGCTCCAAGCCTCTTCCTGGAGGTGCTACCAGGTGCTTAGGGACCACGATTCACACAAGTCACTTGCCCACCCCATGCTTTCTGCTGGCCTACTGGGGATGCTGGAGGGGATAAGGGAATGCAGTTTGTACACAGTCTGTTCTGGGATGGGATTAGGGATATCATCTTGTACTGGGAGGGGCCCCAGTCTCTGCTGGGAGGGGTCAGGATGTCCAGACTGCACTGGGAGGTGGCTAAATCTGTACTGGGAGGGGATTGGAGCATGGGACTCTGACGCTGAATAATCCTTGATGGGTTTTATCATGATAGAGGGCCAAGCCCTGGCCCCCAGAATCTGGGAAGGGAGATCCTGTCCCTCACACATGGCTCAGGGCTCTTCCTGGGGCAGTGGGATGTGAGGATGTGCAATGGCTGGAGCAGGACTATGGTCCCAGCTGTAATGGGAGAAGTTAAACTGATACAGTTTGTATTAGGAGGATCCCAGTCTCTTACTGGGATGGGACAGCGGATCCAGCTTGAAATGGAATGGAGCCCAATCTGTACTGGGAGGGGACCAGGAGATCCAACTTCTTGGACAAGATGCAGTGTTTACCAGTGTGTTGTAGGTTGTATTAGTCCCCCCTGCCCCCCACCCCCAAGCCCCAATCCTAATCAGAGATTCTACCCCAGAATGGAGATTTACTGCCAGAATAAATCAACCACTAGCTCAGAATTTTGGAAGCAAAATGAAGCTATATTTACAAAAAGTGAACAAAATGTAGCAGAGTAAAAGGCAATAAACCCACACTGGATATATTTCCATACATTCACAATTCAACAACAGTCACAAAAATTCCCTCATGCTGATTCAGCTCTTCTCCACCCTGCACAGAAAAAGCAATAGCTCTCCCTCACAATCCCCCTGTACAAGGGAAAGAGAGAGAAAGCAGAGAGGGCCTTGCTGCTACTTAGCCATAACAAGAATCTCAGCCAAGGTCAGCAAATCCAAGTAAAGCAAAGGTCAAAACACCAGCCAGCAGCAGCCAGAGTGAATAAAAGAAGAGCAAAGAAGCTGTGCCGCCAAAACGTAAGATATTCACCAAACCAGTGGAATGGTATTAACTTATTATTATTATTATTCTGTGCCCAATCCCTAACCCTAACCCCTAACCCTAAACCTTATTTATCTTCTACTCAAAGTCGTTGGAAAATTCCTAGTTAGCGCCTAAGCTAGGTACTAGCTCTAAAATGTAACACAGGGTGGCAGTTTAGGCTGGGTGCCTCCTGTTACTGCCACATAATTGCGCCTCTGGTGTCCTGAGTGTCCAGCCCAGTAAGGTGAAGGGAAGTGTTGGGAGGCCTTAGGGTGTGGTGTATGGGACTCTGTATGCTTTGGGATATCTTGCCACTATGCTTTGTAGCTTCTGTAAAACACCAATTGCATTTCCATATGAACTTTCCATCACTTTCCAATCCGTTTGTGTGAGTGTCATTCTTTTGTCCCTCTTGGGGCAATAGAGGATCTGTCAGGCCTTAAACCGGGACAGATTATTTGTATTGAGGGTGGTTGCTGTGGGAACTCTGCAAATTGGATTGGGGGAGTGCAGAGATGGGAAAGTTAAAATGGGAATCTGGGCGTTGTTGGGTTTTGGTGGTTGGGTTCAAGGTTTTGCCGGGGTGACCCTGTGGGTGTTTTATGGGTTCTGAGGGGACAGCTGTGGGTGCAGCTGTGGCATGGAATATCTTCAGCCATTTCAAGGTGCCAGCGGTGATTCTGTAGCCAGCGGCATCAAGGGAAAGCTCAAGAATGCGGTGCCTGCCCCTTTCCCCTTTGTTCCCTGCAGTGCGGTAAGTGGTGCAGGGCTGAGGAGGTGGCAGTTGTAAGCAGACCAGAGTTGGCTTGTCCTGTGGCGGGCGGGGCTAGCTGCAGCGGGAAGGTGAGCAGTGGCTCCCAAAATCCAAGGCGCCCAGCAGTGGCTTAAACTTGAAAGCTGCTCCCAAGGCCCAGAAAGTGAGAAGGTGGCTTTGGCTGGAGGGACTGCTCCTGTACCCCGAGGGGTGGTGGCAGCTTTGATCTGTACCGCGGCGGCAGAGGTGACGGTGGCTCTGCTGCTCTGTATATCAGGCAGCAGTGGCTGTTTCCTCTCCCCTGATTTTCAGACGCCTTCTGAAAATGGCACCTAGCACCTGGCTCCGCCTCTCGGTGAGTTGCAGTGCAGCCACTCCCTCTCCCAGGGCAGGGCTGTGTAGCCAGATGAGGCCATGCCTCAGTCCATTATCACCCAGTGGTGAGTGGCGTGCCCGTGCGTGATGCGCGTGCATGATGCCCGTGTGTGGAGCTTGGGGCTGTGGTTGGAAGCAGTCAGCACTGGGCTTGGGAAAGGTCTGTGCAGTTTTTTGGAAGCCTCAGCGTGCTGTTTCCTGGAGGGGAGGAAGGAGTCAATGAACCTGATTGTTCTGGCTTGATTATCCCAGGGGGTGCAAACATGCTGCTTGAGCAGATGTGGGTGGAGATAGAGGTTCTGTTGAGAAGTTATGAGGTTTTTTCCAGATGACCAGACTGTCCATTGAATCCATGAAGAGCTCACTCTGCAGAAGAATGTTGCTGAAGAGGTTCCATGAGATGAGGGAAAAGAACTGGAAGGAACTATTACCTGAGCCTAAATGAGAGACTGTTTGGAACGACGCCCAGATGAAGGCTTGGACTTTTCTATATATATCATCTAAAGATTGTCTCTAATTTGATGATATGGTTTGGGTGCAGGAATTATAGTATCAAATAAGGGGTGACATGTGGCAGTTTAGGCTCAGAGCCTCCTGTTACTGCCACATAAATTACACCTCCAGTATCCCAATTGTCCAATCCAGTAAGGTGGACACAGGAAACAGCCAAGTCATTCTCTTCCTCATTCTTCCCTCTCTGCTCCCATGAGAGATGCTCCCCATGGCGTAATGGTAGGGAGCATCCCAAGGCCTCTTAGGCCTGGCTAGGCCTAATGCCAGGAGGAGAAGGGGCAGGGGCAGTCTCAGACCTGGCCAACCTGAGACTAACCTAGCAGTGGGGAGCAGGGGGAAGAAAGAGCCCTGGGGGTTTTGGGTATACCCTCAGGTGGGGAGAAGGGAAGTGTTGGGAGGCTTTTGGGTGTGCTGTAGGGGACTCTGTATGCTTTGGGATTCTTTTGTCACATAAAGAGTTCCCCTGGTCTGATGACCATGCTGTTCTGCAGACCAGCTCTATCACAGCAGTGACCCTGGCCTGTCCCTGCCTGCAGTCCCAACACTTACTCAAAACAGCACAGTGCCCAAGCTGCCAGAGCACTCAGGCCTTGCCCCAGCACAGAGGCTCAGCAGGAGAGTGTGGAAGGGAAGAAAGAGCAGCTCAGGACAGCCCAAGGACTGGGCCTCCCTCACACTGCTGCTGTGCTGGGACTCTGCCCCTCCACCTCTACACACAGGCACTGCCCGGCAGCTCCAGAGAAGCCTTAGAGGAAGCAGCTCAGAAAAACAAGTCCCTGCAGGGTCCTGTCTTGAGTTGAACACACAGGGAGCACAGCTTCTGATGTCTGCACTCTCTGGGTGACACCAAATAGGACAACACTGAACCAGAAATGGTCTGAAGAAAGACATTTGTGTGGGAACCACCTTCTCACAAGGGTAACACCACCAGCAGCAGCCAGAATTTGAGCAGCCAGGCTGGGCCTGCACTGAGTGACATCAGAACTGCTCTGTAGATGAGAGGGTTCACTGCTGGAGGCACCACTGAGTACAGAACTGCCACCACAAGATCCAGGGGACAGAGGGAGGAGATGGAAGAGGGCTTCAAATAGGCAAAGAAGGAAGTACTGAGAAACAGGGAGACCACAGCCAGGTGAGGCAGGCAGGTGGCAAAGGCTTTGTGGCATCCCTGCTGAGAGGGGATCCTCAGCACTGCCCTGAAGATCTGCACATAGGACACCACAATGAACACAAAAGAGACAAAGAATAAGCAGCCACTGAGCACAATAAACCAAAGTTCCCTGAGGTAGGATGTGGAGCAGGAGGGCTTGAGGATCTGGGGGATTTCACAGAAGAATTGGTCCAGAGCATTGCCCTGGCAGAGGGGCAGGGAAAATGTATTGGCTGTGTGCAGCAGAGCATTGAGACCCCCAGAGGCCCAGGCAGCTGCTGCCAGGTGGACACAAACTCTGCTGCCCAGGAGGGTCTCATAGTGCAGGGGTCTGCAGAGGGCAACGTAGCGATCGTAGGACATGGTGGTGAGGAGAGAAAACTCTGCTGACATCATAAAGAAAAAGGAGAATACTTGAGCAGCACATCCTGGGAAGGAAATGTCCCTGGTGTCCCTCAGGGAATTGGCCATGGGTTTGGGAACGGTGGTGGAGATGCAGCCTATGTCACTGAGGGCAAGGTTCATGAGGAAGAAGTACATGGGGGTGTGGAGGTGGTGGTCCCAGGCTATGGTGGTGATGATGAGGCCATTGCCCAGCAGGGCAGCCAGGTAGATGGCCAGGAAGAGCCAGAAGTGCAGGAGCTGCAGCTGCAGCTGCTTTGTGCCTGTGAATGGCAGGAGGAGGAAGCTGCTGGAGCTTCCAGCAGTAATGGAGCTGCTGTTGGACATCTGCTGCCTCTGGCCATGGAGACCTGTCCAAGGAGGAAAAGGCAGTGACAAGTTAGGGGACACTTCTCTCAGGCTTATCGTAACCTCCCTCCCTGAGCTGCATGAGGACTGGGTCAGCTCAGTCCCATCACTACCAACCCATGGCAGAGTTCATCACAGCTTCAAATGCAGCAGGAACACAGAATTGCCAGGAAGATTCCAGTGACCCAATCCCAGAGAACAAGAGTCCCATGGAGAGGTGGAGAAAGAGGGACCAGGCCTGCAGTGCTATATAGACAGTGAAGGGAAGAGAGAAAGGCAGAGGGGATAGGAGTGAAGCCTTCTCCTTACCCAGCTCTGCTCACTGCTGCTCACATGATGAAACTGGAGGGCTTTGGTCATCCTTCTTTGTGCACACTTCAGGAGCCTTCAGCTGAAGGTCAGCTGCTGAGATGGAGATGCCTCCAGGAGCTACAGTGATTTCTCCTCCAGTGAGCTCTCAGTCACCCTTCCAGTCCTGGCCACCTTGAAGCTCTCTTTGCCTTCCTCATCTCCCTGACATCCTCTGGCAGTGCCCTCAGCCCTGCGGTGCTGTGCAGAGGAGCTGCTCCGGGACAGAGCTCCATCAGGCCAAGGAGCCTGGCCCAGCTCAGCAGCAGAAGACCAGCCCAGGGCATTTAAAGGAGCCCTCTGGTGGCTTTGCTGCCATGTCCATGAATCTCAGAGACTGAGAAATTGAAGAAGCCTCTCTAGAAGTCAAAGATTCAAACTCTGAAGTTTCTTGTAGTGTTAATGGGTCCCAGTGAATCATACTGGGAAACTGTCCCCAGGGTCTGGTTAGAGCAGAAGAAGACAGAGGATGCAAGGGAAGCATCACTGGAGGCACTGAAGAATCTCCAGGGTCTGGTGAGAGCAGAGAACTGAGGCAGTGCTGACAGGTCAGAACAAGCAGCTAAAGGTGGCTCTGCTGCTGAGTAAATATGGAGGGGTTTCATTGATCCAAAGGGCCAAGCCCTGACCCCCAGCCCCTGGCAAAGCAGATCCTGTCCCTCACCTGTCTCTGGGCTCTGCTGGGGGCAGTGGGGAGTGAGGGTGAGCAGTGAGCAGTGTGGGAAATTCTAGGACACTTTGTGGCCTCCAGAAGAAGAATAAAGGTTGGAACTGACTCCAGAGCCTCCAAAGAAGTTTCTCCTGGCAGCATTTCTCCATCAGCTACATTTGTACTGAGCAGATGACTGCAGAGTGTGGTACTCCTGATCAGACCTTGTCAGGTTTTGCTGTGGTTTGCTTGCAAAGAGAAAATTCCTGCTGAAAAGTAATGAAATGTACCCTGTGAAATCACTTTCATCTGATGCTTTGTGCAATAAAAACCTCTCCAATTAGCTGCAGAAACCTTGACAAGAATTAGAGGATAAGATGTGGCTAGGCAGTATTTTAATGAGCCCCATGGAGTATTTGGGGCTGATTATATAATCCTTAGGCACTGCCAGGAGGCTGAAGAAACCTTTCAAGAAACCTCTCTTGACTCTCCCAAGTCAGAAGAAAAACCCAAAGTACCTTGAAGCACTCATTGGCCTCACTGGGGGTAGTTACTGTTAAAACCTTCCCAGGGACTCCTTAGAGCAGCTCATTGGAGGCCATGATTGCAGGGAGACAAAAGCAAAGTACAGGGGAGAAAACCTCGCCTTTGGTTTAGGAAGCAGAAAGGCCAAGCCCTGACCACAGCCCTTGGATTAGTAGAGCCTCAAAGCCTCAAAGCCAAGTTTCTCCTCACAGGCCTTGGTGTCAGAGGCAACTGCCAGAGCCAAGGGGACGAAGACCTTGGTCCTGTTAGACCTCCCATCCTTGCCAGAGCCCTTGGCCATCCCCACTGCAGCCTGTCCTACACTGTCCCATGCCTGCTCCTCTTTCCCTTCAGGCTGCTGACACCAATCTTGCTTCCCCACCCAGCTCTCCCCCTGCCATTTCCATCCTTTCCCTGAGCTGTCTCAGTTCTCACTGCCAATTCCTGACACCTCTGGATGGCCTCATGCATTGAAGCTCTGCCCTTTGAGGGACATTTCTTTGGCCTCATCTCCAGTTTGAACCTTCCAAGCTGCACTTTGTGGAGGTTTTGGTTTCTCCCCCTCCCCAGAAGAGCTCCATCCTCTCTGAAACCACCCTTCAGCCATGTGCACACTGCTATGGCAGTGCCCTGAGCCTCCACTCAACAGGTTGAAGCATCCCAGGTCCCTCAGCCTCTCCACAGAGATGTCTACCCCCATCCTGGCAGATATCCTCTGAAGCCTTCCCAGTTCCTCCCTGCTCTTCTAGACTGCAGAACCCCACACCCACACCAGGAATCCAGATGTGGCCACAGCAGTGCTGAGTCTGGGGGAGGACAAGTCCTCTGTCTGGGTCGCCACATTTGCCTGCCTCAGTCCCGCACCACTTGGCCTTCTTCCCCATGTGCAGGGTTTGTTCCATCCCAGGGCATTTGGAATGGCTCCTGCCAGAGGCTGTGGTGCCTTTCTGACTGGGGATGGGACACACCAGAACTTCCAGCTCCAAACCAACAGGGAACCATTTTGTACTGAGATGGGGCCCAGTCTGTCTGGGGGTGGGTAAGGGGATATAGATTGTACTGGGAGGATTCCCAGATGAGTACTTGAAGGGCTTCAGGTGGTGTAGCCATTACTGTTCTATGGTTTGCACTGGGAGGGCTACATTTGGAACTGGTAGGGGCCCAAGGCTTTGGCTTTGCTCTAGGCCAAAGCCACATCTGTACTGGGAGGAGATAAGGGGATGCAGCTTGCACTGGGATAATCCCTTGTCTGTACTTGGTGATGTCATTGGATCCAGTTTGTTCTGGGATAGGTCTCAAACTATTTTTTCTTCACCCAGAAACTAGTGAAAAAGGAACTTTGGAGCTGAAAGCAGCATCCATGCAGTGGGAACTTTAGTTCTAAAGCTTGAAAATCTGCACATTTCTGAAGACAACAGCTTGTGAACAATGGAAGAGTGGTTTTTCTACTGCTGTCTGTTTGCAGTTCCCCTCCTCCAACCCCCTCCTTCTGTCTCTCTTATATCTCTCCCTTCCTTGCAGCCTTTTTCAGCTCTGCAGAAGCTGTGCAAGATTTTGTGGCAGTTCAGGCTGTGCCTTCTGTTACTGCCACATAAGTTACACCTCCAGTGTACAGAGGGTCCAACCCAGTAGGTGGACACTGGATATAGTTTATTTCATACCCCTATAAATATCCTGCACCCTATAAATCCATCTGCAAAGTCCTTCTCTTCCACTTTCTTCCCTCTCTGCTCTTGTGGGAGATGCTCTTTACTGGATAATGGTGGGGAGTATCTCAAGGCCTCTTAGGCCTGGCTAGGCCTAATGCCAAGAGGAAAAGGGAGGGGATCAGTCTCAGACCTGGCCAGCCTGAGACTACCTAACAGTGGGGGGCAGATGGGAAGAAAGATGCCTGAGGGTTTGGGGTATACAGTCTCACAGTATCACCAAGGTTGGAAGAGACCTAAAAGATCATCAAGTCCAACCTGTCACCACAGACCTCATGACTAGACCATGGCACCAAGTGCCACATCCAATCCCCTCTTGAACACCTCCGGGGATGGTGACTCCACCCACATCCCTGGGCAGCACATTCCAATGACAAATGACTCTCTCTGGGAAGAACATTCTCCTCACCTCCAGCCTAAACCTCCCCTGGCACAGCTTGAGACTGTGTCCTCTTGTTCTAGTGCTAGTGGCTAGAGAGAAGAGACCTACCCCCCTCCTGGCTACAACCACCCTTCAGGTAGTTGTAGAGAGCAATGAGGTCTCCCCTGAGCCTCCTCTTCTCCAGGCTAAAAAATCCCAGCTCCCTCAGCCTCTCCTCACAGGGCTGTTCTCAAGGCCTCTCCCCAGCCTTGTTGCCCATCTCTGGACACCTTCAAGTCTCTCAATGTCCTTCCTAAACTGAGGAGCCCAGAACTGGACACAGGACTCAAGGTGTGGCCTAACCAGTGCAGAGTACAGGGGCACAATGACTTCCCTACTCCTGCTGGCTACATTATTCCTAATGCAGGCCAGGATGCCATTGGCTTTCTTGGCCACCTGGGCACACTGCTGGCTCGTGTTTAGGCAGCTGTCAATCAGCACCCCCAGGTCCCTCTCTGTTTGGCAGCTCTCAGCCACTCTGACCCCAGCCTGTAGCTCTGCCTGGGGTTGTTGTGGTCAAAGTGCAGCACCTGGCACTTGGACTTGTTGAATGCCATCCTGTTGGCCTCTGCCCATCTGTCCAGCCTAGCAAGGTCCCTCTGCAGAGCCCTTCAGCCCTCTGACTGACCAACATCTGCTCCCACCTTGGTGTCATCTGCAAATTTGCTGATGACTGTCTCAATCCCCTCCTCCAGATCATCAATGAAGACATTAAAGAGCATGGGACCCAGCACTGATCCCAGGGGGACACCACTGGTGACTGAACTCCACCTGGCTGTGGCACCATTGACCACCACTCTCTGGGCTCGGCCCTCCAGCCAGTTCCTCACCCAGCTCAGAGTGCTGCTGTCCAAGCCAGGGGCTGACAGCTTGGCCAGCAGTTTGCTGTGGGGGATGGTGTCAAAGGCCTTGCTGAAGCCCAGGCAGACCACATCCACAGGCCTCCCCACATCCACCAGGCAGTCACCTGATCATAGATCAGGTGGAGAGGCAGGACCTGCCCTTCCTAAATCCATGTTGGCTGGACCTGAGCCCTTGGCCAGCCTGCAGGTGCGCAGTTATTGCCGCCAGGATGATCTGCTCCATCATTTTCCCTGGCACTGAGGTCAGGCTGCCAGGCCTGGAGCTTCCAGGTTCCTCCATCCGACCCTGCCTGTGGATGGGGACCACACTGGCCAGTTTCCAGTCATCTGGGACCTCACCGGTCAGCCAGGACTGGAGGAAAGTGGTGGAGAGCGGCTTGGCAGCTCATCTGCAGCTCTCTCAGCACCCTAGGGTGGATCCCATCCGGCCCCATGGACTTGTGAGTGTCCCAGTGGCTCAGCAGGTCCTGAACCAATTCCTCATGGATTTCCAGGGCATGACACTGCTCCCTGACCCCATCCCCCAGCTCAGGAGGCCACTCGTCCTGAACTCCTCCTGCCTTGCTGTTAGAGATTGAGGCACAGAAGGTGTTCAGGCCCTCAGCCTTTTCCTCATCTTCAGTCACTGTGTTCCCCTGCAGGTCCAATAGGGAGTGCAGGTTCTTCTTGCCCTCTTTTTAGTCTTAATATAGTTGTAACAATGCTTTTTGTTATCCTTCACAGAGGTGTTCAGCTTCAGTTCCAACTGGGCCTTTGCCTCTCTAATGTTTCTCCTACATAATCTAACAACTTCCTTAAACACACCTCAAGAAGCCTTCCCCTCCTTCCAAAGGTGATACAGCCTCTTTTTTCCCCTTAGTTCCTCCAGGAGCTGCTTGCTCATCAGGCCCAGAGCCTTCCCCTCGGCTCATCTTTCGGCACATGGGCACTGCCAGCTCCTGTGCCTTCAACAGCTCCTGCTTGAAGTAGCTCCAACCATCCTGGACCCCTCGGTTCTTGAGGGCTGCTACCCAGGGAGCTTTGCAAAGAAGTCTCTTAAACAGGCTGAAGTTCACCCTCCGGCAGGCCAAGGTGAGGGTTCTGTTGGTGCTCCTCCCTAGCTCCCTGCAGACTGAACACTTCACCGTCTCATGGTTGCTGCACCCCAGGCAGCCTCCCACGGTCACGTCTCCCACCAGCCCTTCTCTATTGGAGAACAGCAGGTCAAGCAGAGCCTGACCCCTGGTAGGCTCACTTAACAGCTGCATCAGGAAGCTGTCCTCCATGTGGTCCAGGAATCTTCTGGACTGCCTCCTCTCTGCTGAGTTAAGTTCCCAGCAGATATCTGGCAGATTAAAGTCACCCACCAGGACAACATCTGATGATCTTGAGACAGCCTCCAGTTGCTTATAGGAAAATTCGTCTGCCTCCTCATCCTTGCTGGGTGGTCTGTAACAGACTCCAACCAGGATGTCAGATTTGTTAGGCTGCCCTCTGATTTTAACCCACAGGCTCTCAATCCCTTCATTTTCCACCTCAAGTTCTGTGACAGAGAGCGACTCCCTAATATACAGAGCCAGCCCTCCTCCTCTTCTCCCTCCCCTGTCTCTCCTGAAGAGCCTGTAACCCCTCAGTGCAGCACTCCAATCATGTGTGCTATCCCACCATGTTTCTGAGATGGCAACTATATCATAGTCACCCTGGTGGACCAGGACTTCCAGCCCCTCTTGCTTGTTGCCCATGCTGCCTGCATTGGTGTACAGCACTGCAGCTGGGCTCTCGACTTCCCAATTAACCCTAATTTGTGTCCCACTCTTTCCTCTTCAGAGGGACTGATTTCCTCACCCACCCCCTTCAGACCTAGTTTAAAGCCCTCTTAATGAGCCCTGCCAACTCCAGTGCTGGGACTCTCCTGCCCTTTCTAGATAATCACACCCCATCAGGTCCCAGCAGGTCAGGTGCAGTCAAAGTTTCCCCATGATTAAAGAACCCAAAATTCCTCTGCTGGCACCATCCCCTGAGCCAACTGTTGATGGTGTGGGTTCTCCCCTTCCTCTCAGTGTACTCCCCTGCCACTGAGGGCACTGAGCAGAACTCCACTGGAGCTCCTGCCCCATCAATCAATTGTCCCAGGGCCATGAACTCTTTTTTAAATTGCCCTAGTGCCCTTCTTGTCAATTTCATCACTTCCAGCTTTTATTACCAGCAAAGGGTAATAGTCAGAGGGGTGGATTAGCTTTGGGAGTCTCTTTGTGATGTCCTTTACCTGGGCCCCAGGTAGGGAGCAGACCGCTCTGTGGGATGGGTTGGGACGACATATGGGTCCCTCAGTCCCCCTCAAGAGAGAGTCCCCAAGAACTATAACCCTTCTCCATTTCTTTGTGGAGCTGGTTGTTAAAGTTGGTGGGGATTGCTTGGCCTTAGGTCCCTCCCCAGATGGCTGCTCCTCGGCCCTCTCATCCCCACTACCCTCGACCTGCAGGGCCTCATATTTATGCAAGGGCAGCGGAGGAGGAGGGGAGGGCCGGGATGGATTTCCCTTGCTACCCCTGACAGGGACCTGTATCCATGCCTCCCTGTTTCCATGGACACTTCCCTCAGCAGGGGAGATCTGCAGAGCCTGCTCTCACATATCTAACTCTCTTTCGCTTTCCTTTATTGACCTGAGCCTAGAAACTTCATTCTTCAGCTCAGCCACTTCATCCTTCAGCTCAGCCACTTCATCCTTCAGCTCAGCCACTTCATCCTTCAGCTCCGCCACCAGACTGAGGAGAAAGTTCACCTGCTCACACCTGATACAGGTGTTTTCTCCTTCCCACACCATTCCAAGTGCCAGGCTCCAGCACTCTCTGCAGCCAGCAGTCTGGACTCCTGTGTGCTGATGCACCAGCTCTGTCTGGGTACACACTTTTTCTAGCCTTTGTGTGTTTTTCTAGCCTTCATATGAAAATTGCCAAATGTCTCCAAAGGTTGGATGTGTGGTTAGAATATATTTACAGTGGGAATGTGCAGGATTTGGGCAAATATAACAATTTAACACTTCTCTGCAAACCAGGAGGAGTAGAACAGAAAGAGAATACCCTGGGAGTGAAATGGCTCTCGACCACAGTGGGGTGGGGGGACGACTTGACAAGAACCTTTATGCCAAAAAGGCAATGAATCAATGACTCTCAGCTGGTTGTACCCAGGTAAGGAGTGCTGCTGCTGTGTGGGGTGGTTCAGGCATGTTCTAAAAGGGCCCAGCCCAGTGGGTGGGCATAGGAATCCAGGTATTTCATCCCATGATGCCCTGCTCCCCTGTAAAACATCAGCGAGGGGTCCTCTCTTCCTCTTTCTTCCCTCACCGCTGCCTAGGTAATGGGGTGAACCGCTTCTCTTGGGCCTGGCTAGGCCCAAGGCCAGATTGTGGGGGGAGAAAGAGCCCCAGGGGTTTTGGGTGTACCCCCAGGTGGGGGTGGGATGTTCTTGGGTATGTTTTGGGATCTCTCTCTCTTTTGTCACAGTACTTGTGGTTCTCTGTAAAACTTTCATTGCTTTTCCACTTAAACTTTCCACCATTTTTTGCAATCCGTTTGTCTGAGTCTTCTCTTTTGCCTGTAGTGGGAGAATTGGTCTCTCAACCTACCACACTGTGTGTTAGAGGCTTTGGGGTGCTCATGTGCCAGGCACGGCAGGTTGCCAGCAGGAATGCCATGTGGGCTCGATGGCTGGTCTGGCTCCCGGGGACAGCAGGCTGTTAACGATGCTATCACGACGGGCACTGGCTTTGTCCTGGGTTAATTGAGGCATGGCAAAATCCTGGTGGCAAGGGGAAGCAGGCTTGGCTCCAACTCCTAAGCTCATGGCTTCTCTCGTAGCTTGCGGTGTGTATGATCATGGCTTTATCCCAGGCACTGGACCCGGCAACTCAAGGCTATGCAACTCGAGGCTATGCAACTCAAGTCAGTTTAAGCCAGACAAGGTCCAAGCAGGTTCAATCATGCAAGGCTAAGCAAGGCTTGAGCAAGGCACAGGTGACTAGATATCAGCCGGTATATAAATCTTGCCTGAGAATGGACCAATAGGGCATGAAGCCAGCACCTAGCTACCCAATGGGAAGGGGTTCTGCGAGGCTGTGGCCAGAACCCCTGCCCTTACCATAGGTACAGGGTTGTTTACCAGACACGCATGATCCTGTCCCCTTTGTTTCTTTTCCAGCATTACCCTGGCTTTCTGCAGGAAGGAGGGGGAGAGGGGGACCATGCCTAGACACCTTAGTATCTGTCTGGGTTTGTGCAGGGGCCGTTTGGCCCTACCATGACAAGACCCCATAGTCACACCCTGTGCGCCGGTAGCACCCTCTGAAAGACTCTCCAATCAGAACCTGCAAACCTATCAGACCCCCTATACCCCTGCTAGATCCTGCAGCTTGACCCCAAGAGAGCAGTGGGAAGACACTGTTGATTGATCTATATTCCCTGCAGACTGTGAGTGGCAGCTATGCCCCCTCTGGAGCTGTTGCTCAGGACCTGTCAGTTGTTGAGTCTGCCAGGGTGTTGACCCAAGGCCAAACTTTGGAAAAAGGTAAAGGATCAGTGCTCCAAGAAGGAGCCATAGACTTAGCTGCAACTACCCTTGCCTGCCCGGTGGACTGGCAGCCTGACCAACCAGCGGAGTTCAGTCCAATCCCATGGAGTGTAATTGGTGATCCCAGAACTACAGTGATGCAGCATGGGTTCAGCTCCCCATATGTGCAGTCATGGCTTTGTGGAATCTTTGTGAATGAGTTACAACTGTTTGACATTAAGCAGTTAGCCTGAGAGTAGCCTAGCAGCGGGTGGGGGAAGAAAGAGCCTTGGGGGTTTTGGGTAGACCCTCAGCTGGGGAGAAGAGAAGTGTTGGGGACCTTTGGGTGTGCTGTAAGGGACTCTGTATGCTTAGGGACATCTTTGCTACTATGCTTTGTAGTTTCTGTGCAACACTTCCTGCTTTCCATTTAAACTTTCCATCACTTTTCCAATCCATTTGGTAAGTATCATTCTTTTGTCCCTCCTGGGGGCAAGAGAGGATCTATCTGGCCTTAAACCAGGACAACTCTTTACAGTCTTAAAGCTCCTAAAAACTCCTCAACACTCTAAAAAATCTCTTCCCACTTCTAGGTGGGTGGAAAGCCTGAGGGAAGCCCCAGGTCAGCAGGAATCTGTTAAGAACACTGCTGAGCTAGGGAGAAGGTTTTAGAAGCCTCAGGCCTGCTGAAAAACAGCAGAGCCCCTTAGTGGAAAGCTGACAGAAGCTTTCCAAGGGCTTCCAAAGACCTCCCTGAGATCCCCTCTACACCATCTAAAGAACCCCAAAATCAATCCTAGAGCCCTCCAGACCCTCCAAAACACCTAACATCCCTTGAGTCCCCCGCAAAAAAAACCTCTGAGATGCCGGTGAGACTGTTCCCAGCAAGACACTCTCAAGACTCTTCTGAGAACCTCACTTTGACCTCCCTGAACTGGGCACACAGCTCCAGCCCCATTCCTAGGGAACAAATGCCCTCAACATTTGGGCATTGTGGGCAGAAATGTCTAAAATAAAAGCAAACACACAGGATTTGGGTAACTTTGGCCTTGTATTGACACAACTGGGCAATAAACAGAGTGGGTTTTACCCCAGGGGGACACAAAGAATTGGGGAAGAACCAGAGAAACCCTGGCAAAGCTCAGCCCAGCTCCAATGGCAGCTCCAGCTGTGCTGACTCAGCACTGTAATTGTTCTCATCAGCACTAATTGGTGTTCAGAAGGGCAGGAGGTGTTTGTTCCTGTCAGAGCCCCCAGCCTCTGAGAAATGCAGAAGAAAAAGAGGTAGTAACCCACATGAGCAGGGCCAATGGGAACAGGTCTCTGCCCAATGGAACTAAGGCAAATGGAGCAAGCGTGCTACTTTGAGCAGCACGCTGCCTACAGTGCAGTTACAGAATAGGCATGAGGCTCTGCAAGAGGAACAGGTCATGGGTAAGGATGAGGACTCAAGAAGGTCAGAAGCTGCACCAATGACAGGTTGCCTCAGGCCAGCCATCAAAACTAATCCAGAAAAGAAACCTCATAGGGTCATCATTATAGGAGACTCCCTACTGAAGGGAGCAGAGGGCCCAACATGCAGACCAGACCCATTCCATAGGGAGATCTGCTGCCTCCCCAGTGCCCAAGTAAGGGACATTGTAGGTAAAATTCCCAAACTCGTGAGTCCTTCAGACTACTACCCACTGCTGGTCTTCCAGGTGGGTAGTGACGATGCAACAATGAGAGGCTCACAATCAATTAAAAGAGACTTCAGAACCTTAGGGCACCTGCTAAAGGGATCATGAGCTCAAGCTGTGTTCTCTGCTATCCCTCTAACGTCAGTGATGGATGAGGGAACATTGAGGATGAGCCAATAGGTCAATTCATGGCTCCAGGGCTGGTGCCATCGCCAGGGCTTTGGGTTCTACAATCATGGCTTGGTTTACAAGGCAGCAGAGCTGAAAACAACTTATGTGACACACTTGTCCCAGAGGGTGAAAAGGATCCTGGGGCAGGAATTGGCAGGGCTCATTGATAGGGCTTTAAACTAGATTTGAAGAAGGAAGGGGTTAATAGTTTCCTGCTGGCCAGTGACAAGCAGAGGGGCAGCTTACCAGAGGCAGAGGTATGGAGAGCTGGTAAGGGCTCTCAACTTGCTGTCCTGCAGCAAGCCACGAATGACACACCAGGACACCCTGTGGAAACCAAGGGGAGTTGGCACAGGAGGACGACAGGGCCAGCCCAGCTGAAGTGCCTCTGTGCAAATGCACGCAGCTTGGGCAACAAACAAGATGAGTTAAGGGCCACCGTGCTGTTGGGATGCCATGACATAGTGGCTGTTACTGAAACTTGGTGGGATGATTCCCATGACTGGAATGTAGGGATAGATAGATATAAGCTCTTTAGGAAGGATAGGCAGGGAAGGAGAGAAGGAGGCATTGCCCTCTGTGTCAATGACCAGCTGGAATCAGTGGAGCTCCACCTGGGGAGGGATGATGAGATGGTTGAGAGTGTATGGGTTAAAATTAAAGGCAAGACAGGGGAAGGAGATATTACTGTGGGGGTCTCCTACAGGCCACCTGACCAGCAGAACCAAGCAGATAAGGCCCTCCACAGGCAAACAGAAGCGGCTTCCAAGTCACAGGCCCTGGTCCTCATGGGCGATTCCAACCACCCTGACATCTGCTGGAGGGACAACACAGCAAGGCATCAGCAATCCACAACTTCCTCCTCCAAATGGTAGAGGAACCAACAAGAAAAGGTGCTATGCTGGACCTTGTTCTCACCAACAGGGAAGGGCTGGTAACCAATGTGAGGCTCAGAGACAGCCTTGGCTGCAGTGACCATGAAGCAGTTGAATTTAATCTCCTCAGGGCAATCAGGAGGACATATTCTAAGCTTACAACCCTAGACTTCAGGTGTGCAGACTTTGATCACTGCAGGGACCTGCTAGCCAAAGTGTCATGGGACGAAGCCCTGGAGGGAAGAGGGACCCAGGACAGCTGGTCAGTATTCAAGGACCACCTCCTCTGTGTCCAGGAGCAATGTATACCAAAAGAATGCTAGGAGGCCTGCCTGGATGAGCAAGGACCACTATCACTTAAAAGAAAACTCTACAGGAAGTGGAGGGAAGGACAGCTAGGAAGGGCGGGGGGGGGATATAAGGAAGCTGCCTAAGCAGCAAGTGACCTGGTTAGGCTGGTTAGGAAAGCCAAAGCAGAGTTTGAATTGCATCTAGCCAGGGAGGTTAAAGGGAACACTAAGAATTTCTGCAGGTATATTAATGGGAAGAAGACAACCAGGGAAGGTGTGGGCCCCCTCAGAAAGGAAAGTGGTGACATGGCCACAAGTGATGTGGAAAAGGCTGAGGTACTCTAACTTCTTTACCTCAGTCTTCACTGCAAGGGCCTCCAGCCACACTCCTGGTGTCATGGAAGACAATGCCACGGATGGGGAGGAAGAACTGCCCATGGTAAGTGAAGCTCAGGTTGGTGATCACCTGAAGAACCTGAAAGTGTTCAAGTCCATGGGACCCGACGGGATACACCCACGGGTGCTGAGAGAACTGGCAGAGGAGGTTGCTAAACCCCTCTCTATTCAATTCCAAAAGTCATGGCAGCCTGGGGCAGTCCCCACAGACTGGAAAAGGGGAAACATTGCTCCCATCTGCAAAAAGGGTAAGAAGGAGGAACCAGGGAACTCCAGGCCAGGCAGTCTCACCTCTGTGCCCGGAAAGATCATGGAGCAGATCCTCCTGGAGGCACTGCTGACCCAGAAGAATAGTAAAGAGGTGATTTGGAACAGTCAGCATGGCTTCACTGAGCACAAATCCTGCCTGACACACCTGGTGGCCTTCTATGAACAGGTCACAACATTAATAGATGAGGAGCAAGCAACTGATGTCGTTTCCCTGGCCCTGAGCAAAGCCTTCGACACTGTCCCACACCACATCCTGGTCTCCAGGCTGGTGACACATGGGTGTGATGGGTGACCACTAGATGGATACAGAACTGGCTTGATGGCTGCACCCAAAGAGTGGCTGTCAATGGGTCCATGTCCCAGGGGAGGCCAGGGACAAGCAGAGTCCCTCAGGGAGCAGTCCTGGGACCAGGCTTGTTCAACATCTTTGTGGGTGACATGGACAGTGGCATCGAGTGCAGCCTCAGCAAGGTTGCTGATGACACCAAGCTGTGTGGTGCAGCAGACAGCTAGAGGGCAGGGATCCATCCAGAGGGACCTGGACAGGCTGGAGAGGTGGGCACAAGCCAACCTCATGAGCTTCAACAAGACCAAGGGCAGGGTCCTGCAGCTGGGGTGAGGCAACCCCAGGCACAAATCCAGGCTGGGCAGGGACTGGCTGGAGAGCAGCCCTGAGGAGAGAGACTTGGGGGTGCTGGGGGAGGAGAAGCTCAACAGGAGCTCTCAGTGTGCACTTGCAGCCCGGAAAGCCAATCAGAGCCTGGGCTGCAGCAAGAGAAGTGTGGCCAGCAGGGCAAGGGAGGGGATTCTCCCCCTCTGCTCAGCCCTGGGGAGACCCCACCTGGAGTACTGCCTCCAGTTCTGGAGCCCCTATTACAAGAGGGATCTGGAGGTGTTGGAAGGTGTCCAGAGAAAGGCCACAAGGAGGAGCAGAGGGCTGGAGCACCTCTCCTATGAGGACAGACTGAAGGAGTTGGGGCTGTTCAGTCTGGAGAAGAGAAGGCTCTGAGGTCACCTCATTGTGGCCTTCCAGTATCTGAAAGGGGCTACAGGAAGGCTGGGGAGGGACTTCTCAGGATCTCAGGTAGTGATAGGACTAGGGGGAATGGAATGAAGCTGGAGGTGGGGAGATTCAGGCTGGAGGTGAGGAGATTCAGGCTGGAGGTGAGGAGATTCAGGCTGGAGGTGAGGAGATTCAGGCTGGAGGTGAGGAGATTCAGGCTGGAGGTGAGGAGATTCAGGCTGGAGGTGAGGAGGAAGTTCTTCCCCATGAGAGTGGTGAAGCCCTGGAATGGGTTGTGCAGGGAGGTGGTTGAGGCCCCGTCCCTGGAGGTGTTTAAGCCCAGGCTGGATGAGTCTCTGGGCAGCCTGATCTAGTGTGGGGTGTCCCTGTCCATGGCAGGGGGTTGGAACTGGATGATCCTTGTGGTCCTTTCCAACCCTGACTGATTCTATGATTTTGGTGGTGGAAAGGCCCTCTCAGGGGGATCACGATTACCCCAACAGATTCTGGGTGGATCGAGTTGTGCCTCCCCTCCGTGTGGTCCGGTCTCTGGTGTGGCTGCGGTGGTGCTTGGTGAGGTGGCCCTTCTGGGTGAAACTCTTGCCGCAGTCGGCACAGGTAAAGGGCTTCTCCCCGGTGTGCAAACGACGGTGCTGGGTGAGGGTAGAGCTGTCATTGAAGCTCTTGCCGCAGTCGGCACAGACATACGGCCTCTCACCGCTGTGGATGAGTCGGTGCTGGATGAGTCTGGTGCTCAAGGTGAAGCTCTTGCCGCACTCAGCACAGGGGAACAACTTCTCTCCGCTGTGGATGCGGCGGTGGACAGTGAGGCTATCGCTGCGTTTGAAGCTCTTGCCGCAGTCAGGGCAGGTGAGCCTCTCACCAGTGTGGCTGTGGCGGTGTTGGGTGAGATGGTTCTGCTGGCTGAAGCTCTTGCCACAGTCGTGGCAGGTGAAGGGCTTCTCACCAGTGTGGGTGCGACGGTGGATGATGAGATTTCTCCTCTGCATGAAACTTACGCTACAGTCAGCACATGTGAAGTGCTTCTTGCCGCTGTGGGTGCGACGGTGGTGAGTGAGGGCTGAGCGGCAGCTGAAGCTCTTGCTGCAGTCAGCACAGGTGAAGGGCTGGGTACCAGACAGGAGGCAGTGGTGCTTCATGAGCTCTGAGCCAGGTGGGAAGCTCTGCCCACACGCAGGGCACTGATTCAGCTGTTTGGGTGGCACAGAGGGGACTGTTATGACTTCATCTTCTTTCTCTTCCTCATTTTCATTCTCACCAACCTCCTCCTCATCATCATCATTGTCACCATTAGCCTCCTCATCACCCTCCATGTTATCCTCTTTATTCTCCTCTTCATTGGGGCTGCACTTTAGCTGCTCCATCTTGTTCTCTGGGTGGTTCTTCTCCTCCCAGGTCTTTTCTGGCTCTTCCTGTGAGGCCATGCTGGAAGGGGAAGAGGTCACAGCTGTGCCCTAGGGAAGATGGAAGCACCTGAGCTGAGGAGCTCAAACCCTGAGATCCTGCCTGGGTCATGACAGTCCCCAACAGCAAACACCTTTCAACAGCCAATTTTTGGCTAGGAGTTTGGGAGACAGACTTCTAATGCCTGTGCTGGGGGTGATGAGATACCCTGGGACACTTACAGTTCTCTCTCAACCACCCTGTGCCCAAGCCCTGCAGCACTGGCAGGGTAGTTCCAATCTTTCAATCTCTCCTGGCTCAGACAACAGAGGCAGCAGCACTGACCCACACAACCAACCCTCACCTGCCTGGGGGCCCCCAGCCTCTCACCACAGCTGATGTCACTCAGAGCCCCCAGAGGGCTGAAATGTGCTGGATAGGAGGCTCTGGTGGAAGTTGGGAGGTGCCACAGGAGTCAGTGGGGTCCCAGTGTTGTCCCACTCTGTTCTTGCTGGGCTGTCCCAAAGGGCAGATCTGCAAACTCTGCAGTTGCCCAGCCCAGAAGTGGAGATGCAATGGAGAGAGGACACTGACCCTGCAAGAGAGAAGCAAAGGGCTCAGAGGAGAGGTCTGACCTGCAAGGGATGGTTCAGCACAGCCCATGGCCCTACACCAACGCTGGACCCTGCTGGGGGCACAGCAGATAGACAGGGCTCCTGGAGATAGGAGGCCTTTAGGCCAGACTCAGCTCCTTGCCCAGCACACAGAAATCTGCAGGGCAGTACCACAAGAAAGCTGCCTCCAGCCAGCTTCTCCCAGGCCTTGGCTGCAGCTTCCTCTTACAGCAGCTCTTGCTCTGGTCACAGGCCTCCTCCCTGGCCCTGCCCACAGAGTACTTGAAGCATTCAATACCTTTCAGAAATGCTTAACAAGGCTCACAACCACCTGAAAAATCATCCAAATCTCTTCCCAAACTGTTCAAAGCTCTTCAGAAGTAATTCACATCTGTTCAGAACTATTCCAACTCATTTCAAAGAGATTTTGGGGAGTCTCTAGGCTCCTTTCACACTTCAAAAACACTGAAAAAAAGTTTAAAACTGTCTGAAAAATCTCAAGAATCTCTTCATGAGTCAAAAAAAACACTGCAGGAGTTAAGAAAACCTCTTCAGAGCTCAGAAAACTCATTGGGCAGAGATTTACATCAATTTCTGCCCTGCTTTAGCCTTCAAGACCCTAGAAAAATGCTTCAACGGGCTTCAAACTGCAGTAAGAATCTACTTCATAGAACAGTTGGGGTTGGAAGGGACCTCAAGGATCATCTAGTTCCAAACCCCCTGCCATGGGCAGGGACCCCAGAGTAATTGGAGATTTACCTAGAGTAAAACGATAGAAGCAGCACAGCAGAGGAGCTGGACCAAGGGGGGAAGCAGCACGAGAGGAGCTGGACCAAGGAGGGGGGGAAGCAGCACGAGAGGAGCTGGACCAAGGGGGGAAGCAGCACGAGAGGAGCTGGACCAAGGGGGGAAGCAGCACGAGAGGAGCTGGACCAAGGGGGGAAGCAGCACGAGAGGAGCTGGACCAAGGGGGGAAGCAGCACGAGAGGAGCTGAAGCAGCACGAGAGGAGCTGGACCAAGGGGGGAAGCAGCACGAGAGGAGCTGGACCAAGGGGGGAAGCAGCACGACAGGAGCTGGACCAAGGCGGGGAAGCAGCACGACAGGAGCTGGACCAAGGCGGGGAAGCAGCACGAGAGGAGCTGGACCAAGGCGGGAAGCAGCACGAGAGGAGCTGGACCAAGGCGGGGAAGCAGCACGAGAGGAGCTGGACCAAGGCGGGGAAGCAGCACGACAGGAGCTGGACCAAGGCGGGGAAGCAGCACGACAGGAGCTGGACCAAGGCGGGAAGCAGCACGACAGGAGCTGGACCAAGGGGGGAAGCAGCACGACAGGAGCTGGACCAAGGGGGGAAGCAGCACGACAGGAGCTGGACCAAGGGGGGGAAGCAGCACGACAGGAGCTGGACCAAGGGGGGAAGCAGCACGACAGGAGCTGGACCAAGGGGGGAAGCAGCACGAGAGGAGCTGGACCAAGGCGGGGGAAGCAGCACGACAGGAGCTGGACCAAGGGGGGAAGCAGCACGACAGGAGCTGGACCAAGGGGGGAAGCAGCACGACAGGAGCTGGACCAAGGGGGGAAGCAGCACGACAGGAGCTGGACCAAGGGGGGAAGCAGCACGACAGGAGCTGGACCAAGGGGGGAAGCAGCACGAGAGGAGCTGGACCAAGGGGGGAAGCAGCACGAGAGGAGCTGGACCAAGGGGGGAAGCAGCACGACAGGAGCTGGACCAAGGGGGGGGAAGCAGCACGACAGGAGCTGGACCAAGGGGGGAAGCAGCACGACAGGAGCTGGACCAAGGGGGGAAGCAGCACGACAGGAGCTGGACCAAGGGGGGAAGCAGCACGACAGGAGCTGGACCAAGGGGGGAAGCAGCACGACAGGAGCTGGACCAAGGGGGGAAGCAGCACGACAGGAGCTGGACCAAGGGGGGAAGCAGCACGACAGGAGCTGGACCAAGGGGGGAAGCAGCACGAGAGGAGCTGGACCAAGGCGGGGGAAGCAGCACGACAGGAGCTGGACCAAGGGGGGGAAGCAGCACGACAGGAGCTGGACCAAGGGGGGAAGCAGCACGACAGGAGCTGGACCAAGGGGGGAAGCAGCACGACAGGAGCTGGACCAAGGGGGGAAGCAGCACGACAGGAGCTGGACCAAGGGGGGGGAAGCAGCACGACAGGAGCTGGACCAAGGGGGGAAGCAGCACGACAGGAGCTGGACCAAGGGGGGAAGCAGCACGACAGGAGCTGGACCAAGGGGGGGGAAGCAGCACGACAGGAGCTGGACCAAGGGGGGAAGCAGCACGACAGGAGCTGGACCAAGGGGGGAAGCAGCAGCTGGACAGGAGCTGGACCAAGGGGGGAAGCAGCACGACAGGAGCTGGACCAAGGGGGGAAGCAGCACGACAGGAGCTGGACCAAGGGGGGAAGCAGCACGACAGGAGCTGGACCAAGGGGGGAAGCAGCACGACAGGAGCTGGACCAAGGGGGAAGCAGCACGACAGGAGCTGGACCAAGGTGGGGAAGCAGCATGACCAGAGCTAAAAAGCAATGTATGGAAACCAAGAGGTGTGAGGGAGAGGCTGATCATCTATCCTGATGTGTGGGAATTGGAGCAGCAGAATCTAAGTGCCCTTGGAGAGATCAGGCAGGTAAGAAAGAAGTGTTGTGCTTGTAAGTTCCAAACTGGGATGAAAGCCTTCTGGCATCTGTCTAAAGGAGGCAGCTGCCCTTGCTAAAATGCTTTAATTAGCAGAGCTGCAGCTGCTGTATCTTGGCCCTTATGTCCCATCAGTTGCTTCAGAATATAGAAACCCCCTCAGGTGTGGCAGGAAAATGTCTTCAATCACCACTTTGGAGTCACCGATGTGTTTCTCATCTGTGAACTGAAAGAGGGCAAGACAGGAACCTTGCACTGTGTGCTTAGAGGCTCAAGGGCTGCTTGCCCTGCAGGAAGGAAGCTGTCAAGCACCAATGCAATGCTCAGGGGCAGGCAGTGCTTATCTATGGCCGTAGACAGATAACAGGAAACAGGTCAGGGAGAGCTCAGGTTCTTCCTGCAGGAGTGAGCAGAGGAACAGGACAAAAACAACCAAAAAAGCAGAGGTGGAGAGGAAAAATGCAACTAAGGAAGAGCCTCCCAAGCTCACTGCCAAAGCCACTGCCAGGGGTGGACAGGAGGAGCCAAATGTAAATGTGTCTTGGCTTAAGGAGGAATAATTTGACTCCCAAAGGAAGTAAAATGAAGAGGCTCTAGTGAAATTGGAAGATGCAGAGTTGGAATCAAACATCTACAGGAAAACAGAGCAGAGGAATCTTTCACACTTAATACACACACAGGACACATGAACAAACCCCAGAAACCTTCCCCCAACCAGACTAAAGCACAGACCCCAGTGCTCCTTTCCTCCCCCCACATTGCCTCCTAAGCAGGCTGAGACTGCACAGGACAAACTGGCCAGGCCTCTGCAGGCCACAAAGAGGCCTCCTCTCCATGGGGACCAGGGAAGGACTCCCTGTGGAGAGCCAAAGGAGGGAGACAAGAGACCAAGGTGGCCTTGCTGCCAACTTAAAAGAGCAGAATTCTGGAGACTGAGTCACAAAATTACAACTCCCTGGCTCCACCTCCTGCCTGCCCAGCCCCTGCAGGGCTGCAGCTTTGTGGCTTTCCTTAAAGGCCTCATATGAGCACAAAATTCAGAGGAAGTGGCAGGAGTATGGAGCAGCTCAGTGTGCAGTAACTGTGGACAAGTTGTGTGCAGGCACAGAGGGCAGCAGGAAATCTTCCCCCTGTGCCCAGCACTGCTCATAAAGGAGTCCAGAATGCAGCTGAGCAGTCTGGGCTGCTGAGCTTGGCTATTTCTCTGTACCACTCAGAAGCCAATAAATCCCTTCAGAACTGCTGAAAACCTCTGGAAATCTCACAAAAACCTCTGACAAACTCTTCACGACTCACAGGAACTAACTCTGGAGAGATCTCAGGGACACTCGAGGCTGATTGCTCTGCTTGGCAGTCTCCAAAACCACTTCAAGAGGTTTCAAACTGCCTTCAAAATCATCAACAGCTCTTTCAAACTCTCCCAGCCCCCTACAAACTCATTAAAAGCTTTCACAATTCTCAGAGCTTCCTCCAACCACCTCAAGCTGCATTCAAATCTCTTCCCTAAGGTTGCTGCAGAGACTTTCATCACTTTTGGGCTTCTCAAAACTCCTCCAATATCTCTGAAAAATCATCCAAACCTCTTCACATTTCCTCAAAGCCTCTGGAAAACTTTGCAAAACTCCTCCAGATCTCTTAAAAACTCTCAAACCCTCACTGGGAAGAGACTTGGAGAAGCTCTTTGCCCCAGCCCTGCCCTGCAGCCGGAGCCAAGCTGGCACTGCCCTGGCTGAGAATTATATTTGAAGGAGGAAGGGGGTGAAACCAGTCCCCTCAGGCAGGAGTCTGGGGGTGATAAGCTGGAGCCAGGGATGAAACCAGCAGCCCAGCTGAAGTGCATGGACACTAATGCACAAAGTATGGGCAAAAACAAGAGGAGCTGGAAGCCTTGTTACAGCAAGAAAGTTATGATGTAGTTGCCATCACAGAGACGTGGTGGGACGACTCACATGACAGGAGCGCTGCAATTGACGGCTACAGGCTCTTCAGGAGAGACAGGCAAGGAAGAAGGGGTGGAGGGGTGGCCCTGTACATCAGGGAGGCACTGGATGCTGTTGAGCTGGAGATCAGGGATGATCGGGTTGAGTGCTTGTGGGTGAGAATTAGAGGGCAGAGCAGCAGGGCAGACATCCTGGTTGGAGTCTGTTATAGACCACCCAGCCAGGAGGAAGATGCCGATGAAGCATTCTATAGGCAGCTTAAGGCTGTCTCAAGATCACCTGACCTCGTTCTCATGGGCAACTTCAACCTGCCTGATACCTGCTGGGATCGCAGCACAGCAGAGAGGAGGCAGTCTAGGAGGTTCTTAGAGTGCATGGAGGACAGCTTCTTATCCCAGGTGCTGCGTGAGCCTACCAGGGGTAAGGCTCTGCTTGACCTCTTCACCCACAGGGAAGGGCTGGTGGGGATGTGGTGGTCGGAGGGTGTTCAGGGGCCAGTGACCAGGAGATAATTGAATGTTCAGTACTCAGCCAAGCCAAGAGGGGCAGCAAGAAGACCTCCACTCTGGACTGCCGGAGGGCAGACTTCAGGCTACTCAAGAAACTAACTCAGAGGGTTCCTTGGGAAACAGCCCTTAAAAACAAAGGGGTCCAGGAGAGCTGGACCTGCTTCAAGGCAGAACTCTTGAAGGCTCAGAACAGGCTGTGCCAATGTGCTGGAAGATGAGCCCTAGGGCAGATTCTCAGCCTTGCCCCATCTGAGCTCTAACTTCCAGTTAAGGCTCAAACCACCACAGACTCGCATGACTGGAGCACTGCAATTGATGGCTGCAGGCTCTTCAGGAGAGACAGGCAAGGGAGAAGGGGTGGACGGGTGGCCCTGTACATCAGGGAGGCACTGGATGCCGTTGAGCTAGAGATCAGGGATGATCGGGTTTGAGTGCTTAGAGGGAAGACCAGCAGGGCAGACATCCTGGTTGGAGTCTGTTACAGACCACCCAGCCAGGAGGAAGATGCCGATGAAGCATTCTATAGGCAGCTTAAGGCTGTCTCAAGATCACCTGACCTCGTTCTCATGAGCGACTTCAACCTGCCTGATACCTGCTGGGATTGCAGCACAGCAGAGAGGAGGCAGTCTAGGAGGTTCTTAGAGTGCATGGAGGACAGCTTCTTGTCCAGGTGCTGCGTGAGCCTACCAGGGGTAAGGCTATGCTTGACCTCCTCTTCACCCACAGGGAAGGGCTGGTGGGGATGTGGTGGTCGGAGGGTGTTCAGGGGCCAGTGACCAGGAGATAATTGAATGTTCAGTACTCAGCCAAGCCAAGAGGGGCAGCAAGAAGACCTCCACTCTGGACTGCTGGAGGGCAGACTTCAGGCTACTCAAGAAACTAACTCAGAGAGTTCCTTGGGAAACAGCCCTTAAAAACAAAGGGGTCCAGGAGAGCTGGAAGGAAGAAGGAAGAACTCTTCAAGAACTCTTGAATGTGCAGGAACAGGCTGTGCCAATGTGCCGGAAGATGAGCCCTGGGGCAGACAGCCTGGATGGGCAATGAGCTTCTAATAGAATTAAGGAAAAAAGAGGGTGTACCATCTTTGGAAAGGGGAGCAACCCATGGAATGTTTAAGGATGTTGCTAGGACATGCAGGAAGAAAATTAGGGAGTCAAAAGCACAGTTGGAGCTCAGACTGGCCTCTGCTGTGGAAGGACAACAAAAGTCATTCTATAAATACATTAATAGCAAGAGGAAGGGGGTAAGGACCAGCTCCCACTCCTTGGTAGTTGGCACGGAGGGGAACACTGTAACAAAAGGATGAGGAAAAGGCAGAGGTACTCAACACCTTCTTTGCCTCAATCTTCACTAGCAGGAGCAGAACGTCTTCCAGACAGCTGGCCTGCAGAGCTGGCAGAAGGAGCCAGGGAGCTGCAGAGTTTCCCGCTGCTGCAGGAGGCAGTTAGAGATCTTCTGAGCCGCTTGGACCCCACAAGGCCATGGGACCGAGGGGATCCATCCTAGGGTGCTGAGATTGCTGACAGATGAGCTCCAAGCCACTTTCCATCATTTTTCAGCAGTCCTGGCTCACTGGAGAGGTCCCAGAAGACTGGAAGCTGCCAACGTGGTGCCCATCCCCAAGCAGGGCAGGTTGGATGAGCCAGGGAATTATAGGCCTGTCAGCCTGACCTCAGTGCCAGGCAAGGGTATGGAGGCGGGTCATCTTGGGTGCGATCACACAGCACTTACAGGATGGCCAAGGGCTCAGGCCCAGCCAGCATGGATTTAGGAGGGCAGGTCTGCCTGACTAACCTGATCTCCTTCTATGATCAGGTGACTGCCTGGTGGCTGGCAGGGCAGGCTGTGGATGTGGTCTACCTGGACCTCTGCAGGCCTTTGACACGTCCTGCACAGCAAACTGCTGGCCAAGCTGGCAGCCCCTGGCTTGGACAGGATCACACTGTGTTGGGTTAGGAACTGGCTGGAGGGCCAAGCCCAGAGAGTGGTGGTGAATGGGTGCCACAGCCAGCTGGCGGCCTGTCACTAGTGGTGTGCCCCAAGGATCAGTACTGGGCCCCATGCTCTTCAACATCTTTATTGATGATCTGGATGAGGGCATTGAGTCCATCATCAGTAAATGTGCAGATGACACCAAGCTGGGGGCAGGAGTTGATCTGCTGGAGGGCAGAGAGGCTTTGCAGAGGGACCTCAACAGGCTGGACAGATGGGCAGAGTCCAATGGCCTGAGATTGAACACATCCAAGTGCCAGGTTCTGCACATTGGTCACAGCAACCCCAGGCAGTGCTACAGGCTGGGGTCAGAGTGGCTGAGAGCAGCCAGGCAGAGAGGGACCTGGGGGTGCTGGTTGATTGTAGGCTGAACATGAGCCTGCAGTGTGCCCAGGCAGCCAAGAGGGCCAAGGGCATCCTGGCCTGCATCAGGAAGAGTGTGGCCAGCAGGAGCAGGGAGGTCATTCTGCCCCTGTACACTGCACTGGTTAGGCCACACCTTGAGTCCTGTGTCCAGTTCTGGGCCCTCAGTTTAGGAAGGATGTTGACTTGCTGGAGCGTGTCCAGAGAAGGGCAACAAAGCTGGTGAGGAGTTTGGAACACAAGCCCTATGAGGAGAGGCTGAGGGAGCTGGGGTTGCTTAGCCTGGAGAAGAGGAGATTGAGGGGTGACCTTATTGCTCTCTACAACTACCTGCAGGGAGGTTGTAGGCAGGCAGAGGTTGGTCTCTTCTCCCAGGCAGCCAGCAGCAGAACAAGAGGACACAGTCTCAGGCTGTGCCAGGGCAGGTTTAGGCTGGAGGTTAGGAAGAAGTTCTACACAGAGAGAGTGATTGCCCATTGGAATGGGCTACCCGTGGAGGTGGTGGAGTCACCTTCATTGGAGGTGTTCAGGAGAAGACTTGATGGGGTGCTTGGCTGCATGGTTTAGTTGTTTAGGTGGGTTGGATTGGTTGATGGGTTGGACGTGATGATCTTGAAGGTCTCTTCCAACCTGGTGTATTGTATTGTATGTTGTATTGTATTGTATTGTAAAACTATCTCTGGGACTGCCCACTGGCAGCAGTATCACACAAACCAAAACTCACTGGTTCCCATTCATGAACTGATTCACCAGCTGGAGATCCAGGGAGTGACCAGCAAGACTCATTTGTCTTTCAACAGTCCCATCTGGGCAGTGCAGAAACCTGACAGGGTGGAGATTAACAGTGGACTATCGAGGCCTGAGTGAAGTGACAGCGCCACGGAGTGCTGCTGTGCCAGACACACTGGAGCTCCAGGATGGGCTGGAGTCGAAGGCAGCCAAGAGGTTCCCTACGATCAGCATTGCCAATGCTGCCTTCTCAATTCCTTTGGCACAGAGTGCAGGCCACAATTTGCTTTCACCTGGAGGAGTGTGCAATACACCTGGAATAAACTGCCCCAAGGTGGAAGCATAGCTCCATTTGTCATGGACTAATCCAGACTGCACTGGGAAGGCTGATGCCCCTGAACATCTACAGTACATCCATGACATCATTGTGTGGGGCCACAAGGCAGAAGAAGGGTTGGAGAAGGGAGAAAAAATATTCAGATACATCTGAAGGCTGAATTTGCTATAAAGAAAAGCAAGGTCAAAGGACCTGCAGAGGAAATTCAGTTCTTGGCAATAAAACAGCAGGATGGATGCTGTCATGTACCTATGGACATGGTCAACAGGATAGCAACCATGTCTCCACCATCCAACAGAAGGAGACATAGTCTGTCCTAGGCCTTGTGGGGCTCTGCAGAATGCATGTCCCAGGCTGTAGTCATCTTGTGAGCCCTCTCTATTGAGTAACATGAAAGAAGAATCATTTTGAGTGGGGCAGTGAGCAGCAAGGCTTTGAGCAGATCAAACTGGAGGGAGCTGTGGAAAGAAGGAGGACATTGTCAGGTACCGAATTGATGTTGGTGATCATGATTAATCTGCTGCTGAAGAAGAAGAAAAAGGAAGAGGAAAAAGGAGAAGAGAGGAAGACAAAGATAGCAGAAGGTGTTGAATGAGGTCAGCCACTGTGTCCTACACAGCTATTGGCTCTGGAAAGTGAAGGAGAATTCAGGTCACTCTTCTCTGTATCCACCAACTCTCAAACCTTCACATGATGCCAGTGGTCACCACCATCTCCAGTCCCACAGATGGAGACCAACACTGCCTGAGATGACCTCAGGCTCTCACCCACATCCTCACTCTGCAGCAGCTATTGGTCTCCTCAAGGTCCTATACTCCAGGCCATCCAGAAGTCTGTCTTGCTCAGTCTCTTCTTCGTGGGGACAAGCATTTAGGATCTCATTCCGCCACTAGATGCTCCTGCAGAGTGCAAGACAATGGTCAGAATAGAATAGAATAGAATAGAATAGAATAGAATAGAATAGAATAGAATAGAATAGAATAGACCAGGTTGGAAGAGACCTTCAGGATCATCGAGTCCAACCTATCATCCAACACCACCTAATCAACTAACCCATGGCACCAAGCACCTATCAAGTCTCCTAGTCTGTGTTCCATTCTAATCCATTCGCTTGGGGGTGTGTGCCTGGTGGGGGTTTCAGATCTGCTCCTTGAAATCCTTTGTCCTGAAGGGACAAAAAGCTTCAAAATACTCTGAACCAGACCCTGGGGCAGGAGCCAGCAGGTCTGGTTCTTTTCAGGAAAATGCCCACATTGCCCAGGCTTGTCTGAACATGCCCTGGAGCTCAAGTGGGCGAGGTGAGTGCCTTTGGCCACGTTTGGAGGAAATTCATTCTGTAGGTTACAGTGTCAGGGTTTTATCTCTCAGTCTTTGCTGTCACTGCCCTGGAAGCCAAGAAGGCCACTGGGGCCCTGGGGTGTATTAAGAAGAGTCCATCAGATCCAGGGAGATCCTCTTCCCCCTCTATTCTGCCCTGCTGAGACCTCACCTGGAATATTGCATCCAGCTCTGGGCTCCCCAGTTCAGGGGGGACAGGGATCTGCTGGAGAGAGTCCAAGGGAGACCATAAGGATGATCAGGGGACTGCAGCACTGCCTGGTGGGGAGAGGCTGAGAGCCTTGGGACTGTTTAGTCTGGAGAGGAGAAGACTGAGAGGGGATTTAATAAATGTTTATAAATATCTGAGGGGTCAGGAGGGAGGGGACAGGGACAGGCTCTGCTCACTTGCTCCCTGGGATAGGACAAGGAGCAATGGATGTAAGCTGCACCACAGGAGGTTCCACCTCAACACAATGAGGAACTTCTTCAATGTAAGAGCCCTGGAGCAGGCTGCCCAGAGAGGTTGTGGAGTTTCCTTCTCTGAAGCCTTCCCAGCCCTGTCTGGATGTGTTCCTGTGTGACCTGTGCTGGATACTATGCTCCTGCTCTGGCAGGGGCTTGGACTGGATGATCTCTTTGCGTCCCTTCCAACCCCTGACACCCTGTGAGCTGTGATCCTGTGGGCAGAGGACATCCCAGGGTGCTTTGGAGAGCAGCTGCTTCAGAGCCAGCCTGTCTGGCAGCAGAGATAGATGTGGATGTACAGGGGGTATGATGAGGGTCTTCCTCGGTCGGGAAATGCCAGGAAGCAGAGAGCTGCCCACAGCTGCCAGCTCTGGTGGGGCCAGTCTGAGAAGAGCTGAGCTTTGCTAAGGCAAGGCAGGGGGTTAGAAAGGTCTGGAGCCGGGACTAGCTGCAGCTCTGGGTGTGCAGAGGGTTTCCAAGGCAGGGAAGCGGCAGGACGGCAGCAGCCGCTGAGCCCAGAGAGTGGTGGTGAATGGTGCCACAGCCAGCTGGCAGCCAGGCACCAGTGGTGTGCCCCAGGGGTCAGTGCTGGGCCCCAGCCTGTTCAATATCTTTATTGGTGATCTGGAGGAGGGGATGGAGTCCATCATCAGTAAGTTTGCAGATGACAGCAAGCTGGGGGCAGGAGTTGATCTGTTAGAGGGTAGGAAAGCTCTGCAGAGGGACCTTGCCAGGCTGGACAGATGGGCAGAGGTCAAGGGCAGGAGATTGAACACATCCAAGTGCCAGGTTCTACACATTGGCCACAACACCCCCAGGCAGTGCTACAGGCTGGGGTCAGAGTGGCTGAGAGCAGCCAGGCAGAAAGGGCCCTGGGGGTACTGGTTGGCAGCAGCTGAACATGAGCCAGCAGTGTGCCCAGGTGGCCAAGAAGGCCAAGGGCATCCTGGCCTGGGACAGGAAGAGTGTGGCCAGCAGGAGCAGGGAAGTCATTGTGCCCTGTGCTCAGCACAGGGAGTGCCATGGCAAAGCCAAGGGGGCAGGGGGACAAGGTACTGCTGGGGACATTCCCTTTGGGCTCCAGAGGGAAATGTTTCCCCATGAGCACAGCCAGGCCCTGGAAGCAGCTCCCAAAGGCAGCAGTGGAGTCCAAGCATCCAGCTGGGGGAATCCCTTCCTGTGTGGTGTTTGATTTAGCCACAGAACCATAGAAGGGCCTAGGTTAGAAACGACCTCAGAGATCATCTCCTCCAAGCCCTGTGCCATGGACAGGAGCAACTCTCAACTAGATGTGGTTGCTCAAGGCCTCCTCCATCTGTGCTCCATGCCTGTTCTCAGCTCTCAGCTTGTCCTGGCTGCTTGCTGCATGTTACCAATCTGTTGCTCCAAGTGTTCTGTCCCATGAAGGATCTGGATAAAGCACCTAAGGGCAAAGGAATTTGCAGGGCCATTCCTGAGGTCACAGTAATTGCATCCTCAAAGCCTGGAATTCTCTCCCTGTTGCCTTTGCTAGAGCCTGACTCTGTTCTGGTAGATTGTGTCACCAGGAGCATTGCAAAAAAGTGAGGGCTCAGCATTGCTTTTGATCCCCAGCCTACTACCCGCAGGCACTGCCACAGATCAGCAGTGTCTCTTCATTTCCCCCTGTGATGGGTTAACACCCTTTTCTGAAAACAAAAGAACAAAGCAGGGTGGAGGGCTTGCAGGTACTTTTCACTCCCTGCAGGGCATTTTTCACCTGGGAAGCTGAGTCTGTTCCACTCCCCCTCCCTGCCCAGCTCGGGTATAAAAAGCAGGACATCGTAGCTGTTGGCCCCTTTTCTGGCTTCTGCCTCTGCTGGATAAGAGCTACTGCAGCTGCCCTCCTGCTCCTCTGCCACATGGTCAGACCTAATCCTTCTCTCTGCTGCCTCCACGCTTCCTCAGAAAGGCTGGTTTTGTATTACTCTCTTGTTTTTGTCCCCCTCCCATCCATCATTGTTCCTTGCCCTTGTGAACATTTCTTCTGTTATTGTTATATATATATATATATATATATATGCTTAAAGACAACTCTTTACCTCTCTATTTCCAAGCCGACTCCAAATTATTGTTTGGTAAATTTGCTCCTTCCTTTTCTCCCCTCTCTGTTGGGAGGAAGGGGGGGGGGGGGGAAAGTGGGGGAAGAGATTCTCAGCCTTGCCCCTATCTGAGCTCTTAACTTCCAGTTAAGGCTCAAACCACCACACCCCCATCATTCAGAGCCCAGCAGTGTCTTTCTCCAGAGAGGGCACAAAGTTACCATCCCTAAGGTGATTCACCTTCCTGGACTGGTCAAAGGGAGCTGTGTGGCCAAGTTCCAGCACCAGGCAATATAGCACAGAGGGAGCTGGAAGTACTATTTCTTTTGCCCAGTTGATATCTGTCTCTTTTCTCATTGTCCCAGCCCAGGTCTCCTGAAGAAGAGCTGAATAATTGTGGCACAAGCAGACTGCTCTTAAAGCTTCAGCTGCTGCCTCTGGTCTTTGGCCTTCAGACAGGTTAGTGGAACAGTGTCAATCTGTGTACAATTCCAGCTGGAAGCTTCAGGGCTTCTCTCCTGTGTCCATGAGTGCTCTCTGACAGAGTCATTTGTTTCCAGCTCTCCCATGTTGGCTTTTTCTCTCCAGCACACCAAGGTGTGGGCTTCAGAGAAAGCCATTTGCCAGCTTCAGCTGTTTTGCATGGCTTTGGCAGCTGCATTGCCCCAGGGCAGTGGTTCTGAGATGATGAACTTTCTGTGAGCTCTTTGCCGTGGGTATTATTCACATGCCAACATGGATTTCTGCTTCCATTTCCAAGCAGCCTTTGTCTAGCCAGTACATAAATCTTTTCCAGCTTGAAAGGAAATTCTGAACTGCCTGCTGCAGCCTTTACAATTGCCCTCCAGGTCCAGTTTGCATCTAGGGGTAAGAATGCCCAAGCTGTTGGTGAGGATGCTGATTCTGGCACTGGGAGACAAGCAGGAATTGGACTAAGGTGGCTGAGTTGTAGTATTGAGTCCCCTTTGCCTTTAGCCTGCATGAAGCAGACGGGGACAAGTGAAAGAGTCCAAGAGTTAAAGAGCAGGTCACCAAGAGAGGTATTTCTAAGCACAAGAAGTGTTGGTTGTGTCATCTCCAGCTGACTGTCAGGACCCACAACTGGTGGCTGCTGCATCCAGGCTGGAAGGGGAAAGCCAAAGGTAGCCCTGGTGAGGGCCAGGCTGTGCTGCAGCAAAGGGGCAGTGGCACAAGCAGCAGAGCCAGGTGAGCCGGGCTGCATGGTGACAGGAGCAGGGCTCAGCAGGGACAGAAAGGAGCCAGGTCAGCAAGGGCTGTCAGTCCCCAGAGCCCTGGCCCCGGGCAAAGGAGGAGACCTATTGTAGAGCAATAGAAACTCCTTTCCCCTTCTACAGCCAGCTCTGACCTGCACAAGGATCAACAGCTACAGCTGCTGTGCTCCCCTGGAAGGAAGGGCAGTGGAATGGCATCAGGTTGTGCTGCATCAAAGGGCAGGGCTCATCCTTCCTTTTTCTCCCTGCATCCATCCTAGCTGGTGCCTCCAACAGTTCCAGAGCCTGCTGTGAAAAGTTTCAGCTTCTTTATCTCATTTGGAAGTGGTAGCAGCAGCCTCATTATCAGCAGCATGAGGAAGAGCATTAGCAGCAGCAGAGGCAGCAGCAGTGCAAGATGAAGAAGAAGAAGAAAGGGGAGAAGAAGAAGAAGGGGGAGGAGAAGAAGAAGGGGGAGGAGAAGAAGGAGGAGGAGAAGAAGAAGGAGGAGGAGAAGGGGAAGGAGAAGGAGGAGGAGAAGGGGAAGGAGGAGAAGGGGAAGGGGAGGGAGAAGGGGAAGGGGAGGGGGAAGGAGGAGGAGAAGGGGAAGGGGAGGGAGAAGGGGAAGGGGAGGGAGAAGGAGGAGGAGAAGGAGAAGGAGAAGGAGAAGGGAGGAGGAGAAGGAGAAGGAGAAGGAGAAGGGAGAAGGAGAAGGAGGAGGAGGAGGAGGAGGAGGAGGAGAAAGGGAAGGGGAAGGAGGAGGAGAAGAAGAAGAAGCAACAGCAGCAGCAGAAGATGAAGAAGAAGAAGAGGAATGTTTAGCAGTGGCAGCAGCAGAGGCAGCAGCAAGAGCAGTGGCAGCAGCAGCAGTGATGAAGGTGATGCAGACACTGGTTGATGCTACTGTTAATGTTGCTGCTGGTGTTGCCTCTGCTGCTGATGATGATTCCTCTGCTGTTACTGTTGTCACTGTTGCCACTCCTGCCATTGCCTTTGCTGCTGCTGCTGTTGCTGTTGTCTCTGCTGCTGCTTCTGGCGCTGCTCATGCCACTGCTGGAACTGTAGCCTCTGCTGCTGCTGCCACCTCTGCTTCTGTCTCTGCTGCTGCTGTTGCCTCTGCATTTGCTGTTGCTGCTGTTGCCACTACTGCTGCCTCTGCTATTGCCACTGCAGGTACTGTTGCCTCTGCTGCCACTGTTCTCTCTGATGCTGTTGCTGTTGCCACTGCTGTTGCCACTGCTGTTGCTGTTGCCTCTGCTGCTCTTGCTGCTGTTGCTTCTGCTGGAACTGTAGGCCACTGCTGCTGTCTCTGCTGCTGCTGCTGCTGTTGCCTCTGCAGTTGCTGTTGCTGCTGTTGCCTCTGCAGTTGCTGTTGCTGCTGTTGCCATGGCTGCTACTGTTGTCTCTGCTGCTGTGTGGTGGGGTGAGAAAGTTCCCTCCCCCACACACAAAAGAATCCACAGCTAACTCAGCCGGAGAAGCAGATGAAAGCTATATTTACAAGCAGAAATGGAAGGCAATGAATATGTACAAAAATCTACAATATTTACAATCTATACAGGAATATACAGCAATGTATGTAATACAGGAGACCCACAGCCGGACGAGGGGGTGCCCCCCCGGCCGTGATCCCCCTTCTCCCTCCCTACCTCCCCTTTTTTCCCAAAAAGGGTTAGAGAGAGAGAGAAAGGTAATTAAAGGGGAAAAATAAATTCTGTTAGCTCAAAGCGAATGCCAGAGTTACTTTTCTTATCTGGTTAGCTCTGCTAATCCAAGGTCGCTCTGCTCCGCAAGCTTCAGAGAGAGAAACAGGCCAGCCAACAGGACAGAGAAGAACAGACTGACTCCAAACAGACCGAACCCAAAACTAAAAGTTGCATTATACCAAATCCACCAATGAAATCAGTTTAGCATATCTTTGTTTTCATTCAAATATCAAAAACATTCAGCTAGAGTGTCCAGAAAGTGTCCATTTCTTAAAGGCACAGCCTAAACCGGTCACATGCTGTCATCATTGTTGTTGCTGCTGTTGCTGCTGCTGTCTCTGCTGGTGGTACTGCTTCTGCTGCTTTCTCTGCTGCTGTTCCCCTTTCAGTTGACACTGCTCCTACTGCTACTGCTGCTGGCACTGCCACTTCTGTTCCTGTTGCCTCTACTGCTGTTGCTGCTGCTGCTTTTGCTGTAGTTGCTGCTATTGGTGTTGCCTCTGCTACTGTTGCTGCTTCTATTTCACTCGTGGCCCCAGCAGAGCTGTCACCTGCTTTGCCCAGTGTCTGAGATGTCAGGATCAGATGTGCCAATAGGAGCAGGCAGCTGCAGCAGACCTGGTGTCAGGGGACTTTGTCTCCCCACTGTGGGTCTGCAAGAAGAAGCAGTCAGTGAAGGTTGCCCCTGATGACAGCTGCAGCACCAATGGTGAAGAGAGACCCCGTGGTGCCTCCAGAGAAGCTGTCTGTTCCAGCTTTGAGTTGTGCCTGTGTGTTTGGAGTGCTGCAAATCAAACAACAGACAGCAGTGCCTGTTAGTCTCTGTGCCCCAGGCTCTCTGACCTTTACTCCTGCACTGATTCTTAAAGGGGAAGCCAAAGTGTCTGACATCAGCACAGAGTGGATCCCTTCATGTGGTGACACAGATGTCAGGGACTCCCCAGCAGCAGGGCACAGAATGGGCAGGCCCCAGAGCTAAGCACAGCTCAGTCCAAAGGGTCCCAGGCTGCACAGAGAGCCTTGGATGTGTCAGGGCACCGAGAGATCTCCCCAGGCAGCTTGTTCAGAGGGGCCCTGAGAGGCATTTTCATACCCAGATGAGAGTCTGTGCCTCCCAAGGTCCCCATGAGCTCTTTCATTCAGGGAATAAAAAGCTTAATAGCATCAAAACACTGAAGCCAGAGGTCTCAGTTTGGGTTCCAGAGCAGACCAAAAGACTTTTTGCCCCTCCCCAAGGAGTGAACTGAAAATGCTCCTCCCAGAATTGGACATTCAGATGGAAATAAGTTTACAAACATTTGCACTAATGACACAAATGCAAAGCAGCCAAACTCCCATCCCAGCTTACAGCAACCTCAGCAAGCCAAAAGCCTTCCAACAACCCAGGCTCCAGTGCCCCCCAGGCCTCCCACCTGAGCTCCCTATCCCCCAGGCTAAGCCAAATGGCACAGCTACAGGATTAGCTTTGCCCAGGCTGAGCCAGGCTGCAAACCTCCCCCACACTGCAAGGGAGAAGAGATCCACACTGGGGAGAGAGAGAGAGAGGCAAAAAAGGGCTGAATTGACTCTGCAACCCTTTTATATAGCAGATAAACTAACAGGGATGAAATAACCAAAGATTACAATCTCCTGCTCCTGTCCAGCCCCTTGCAGGGCTTTCCAATTCCATGGTTAAGACATCCAGGCTTGAAGCCACACCACCAGAGCACAGCAGGAGGCATCAGATCTGGTTGCTCTTTCTCCCTCATTCATTCCCTGCACTGATTGGGAGGCACTCAGTGGTTCTCTATGTTCCTGGGGTCAGTTTGGTTTAGTTTGGAAGAACACAGAAGACAGGAAGGCAAACTGGAGCTGAAAGTCTGACAGCAGAGTGCTTGGTGTAGAGGCAAAACAAACCTGGGCTCCAGATCCCCCTGGATCTGTGCTGTGAAATGCAGCTGCAGAGATCCTAATGCCTGAGTTCTTCTAAACTGTGACCAATATTTTCCTGATAGATCAATAATTTCCCTGGCACAGGGAGTGGCATGGCAAAGCCAAGGGGGCAGGGGGAGAAGGTACTGCTGGGGACATTCCCATGGGGCTCCCCATGAGCAGAGCCAGGCCCTGGAAGCAGCTCCCAAGGGCAGCAGTGGGGTCCCCTGCCCTGGGCAGGTTAAGGCTCAGCTCGCCAGGGCCAGCTCCTTGCAACTCTGCTGTGACCCAGACAGGTTGGGGCAGATGATGCTTGGGGTCCTTCCAGCCTGGCACTCTGGGGTTCTGTGCTTTCTGCTTGCAGGCTTCCAAAGCCATTGGTAGAGACCAAGCCAAGGGCAGGAGTCAGCCTCCCCTCCAGCCCCTGCCAAGCTGGGCACTGCTCAGCACAGCACCCCATGCCCAGCCCCTTGGCTTGCTCAGCACAGGCAGAGGAGGGGCAGTGCCTGCAGCACACAGAGGTGCAGTGCAGCTGGCCCTGGGATGGGGCACCCCAGGCTGCTCCTTCCCCTGAGAGCTCCACAGCTGACCCCAAGTAGAAGAGAGCAGAGGCTGCTGCTCAGATGTTTGGCACACGAGGAGCAGCCAGAGCAAAGCATCACAGAGCTGTTCTGGCTGGGAAAGACCCCGCAGACCACTGAGTCTAACCTTAGCCCAGCACTGCCAGGGCACCACTGAACCCTGGCCTCAGCACCACAGCTACACAGCTTGGAAACCCCTCCAGAGATGGGGACCCCAGCACAGTGCTGGGCAGCCTGGCCCAGGCCTTGACAACCCTTCTGGGGAAGAAAGTCTTCCTCATCTCCAACCTAAACCTGCCTTGGTGCAACCTGGGGCCATCTCCTCCTGACCTGTTGCTTATTCCTTGGGAGAAGAGACCAAGCCCCACCATGGAGGGTTTGGAGAGCAGGGCTGGGGAGGAGAAGCTGAGGGACCTGGAATTGTTGTCCCATGGGCAGGGACACCTCCCACCAGCCCAGCTTGCTCAAGGCCTCATCCAGCCTGGCTGCAAATACCTCCAGGCAGGAGGCAGCCACAGCCTCCCTGGGCAACCTGTGCCAGTGTCTCACCACCCTCACTGCAAAGAATTTCTTCCTCATCTCCAGTCTCAATCTCTCCTCTCCCAGCTCAAAAGCCATTGTCCCCAGTCCTGTCACTCCCAGCCCTTATCTGAAGTCCCTCCCCAGCTCTCCTGGAGCCCCCTTAGGTACTGGAGTGTTGTTCTAACATCTCCCTGGAGCTTTCTGTAGGCTGAACAGAATATCCCTTGTATTCCATACAAGTCTCTGTTCATCTCACACCATCCAGCTTAATGAAGCCAGCAGGAGCTGTCCCAGGTGAGAACCGAGCGACCCAGCACCGACAAGCTCTAGGACGAGAACTAAGGAACTCCTTTGCCTTTGGTCCCGAGCAGACGAGGCCTGTACCGGCAGCAGCCACGGGGGCAGTATGGGGCCGGGAAACAGCCTGAACTCAGCCCTGCCTGCGGCTGAGCAGGACGCTGCCGGGCTCTGGGAATCACAGAATGGTTTGGGTTCGAAGGGACATTAAAGATCATCTAGGTTCAAGCCCCTTGTCATGGGCAGGGACACCTCCACTAGAGCAGGTTGCTCAAGGCTCTCCTGTAGAGTTCTTCTGGAGCCCCTTCAGGTACTGGAAGGCTGCTCTGAGGTATCCCTGGAGCCTTCTCTTCTCCAGGCTGAACAGCCCAAACTCTCCCAGCCTGTACCCACAGCAGAGGTTCTGCAGCCCTCTGATCATCTTCATGACCTCCTCTGGGCCCTCTCCAGCAGCTCCAGGTCCTTCCTGTGCTGAGGGTCCCAGAGCTGGAGGCAGTGCTGCAGGTGGGGTCTGAGCAGAGCAGAGCAGAGGGGCAGAATCCCCTCCCTGTGCTGCTGCTCTCCCTGCTCTGGATGCAGCTCAGCACACAGCTGGCTCTGGGCTGCCAGGGACCAGTGCTGGCTCCTGGGGAGTTTGTCACCAACTGACACCCCCAAGGCCTTCTCCTCCAATCTGTTCTTGATCCACTCGTCAAGCCATCCTGGATCTGTGTTTGGGATTCCCCTGACCCTTCTGCAGCTTGCACATGGCCTTGTTGAACTTCATAAATCTGGCTTGGGCCAACCTCTCCAGGGCTGACCTGCCCAGGTCCCTCTGGATGGATCCCTTCCCTCCAGTGATTCAGTTGCACCACACAGTTTGGTGTCCAGCTGTGCATGAAGTGCTAGTTTGGTTAAGTATTAGAATATATTGCTGTACTGTCTCCATTCTCTATTAACAGCATCATCAAACAGAAATTCTGTGCTCCAAAACAGCCTCATCTAAAGAGCAGCTTTTATCTCAGTGCACTCATGACATTGAATGACAGACTAACCTCTTCCTCCTCCTCATTTTGTAGAAGCAGTTCACAATCATTTTCTGACTAAAGGTCAGGTTGCTTCTGTGCTACTACTCCACAACAGAACCCAAACACTGTTTCAATGAAGTCTGATAAATCATCTTAAGAGAGATCTTAGACCAAACTGTTAACTGCTTGGAACAAAAACTCATCTTTCAGCCTCAGCAGCTGCCATAAAGCACCAGGAGATTTTATCAACCATTGGTTGCTCCAATGGTTGGAGTCAGTGATCATAGAATCACAGAACTGTCAGGGCTGGAAGGGACCTCAAGGTACCAACTCCCCTGCCATGGGCAGGGACACCTCACACCACAGCAGGTTGCTCACAGCCACATCCAGCCTGGCTGCAAACACCTCCAGGCAGGAGGCTGCCACCACCTCCCTGGGCAGCCTGTGCCAGGCTCTCACCACCCTCCTGGGCAACAACTTCTTCCTCACATCCAATTTCAATCTCCCCACTTCTAGTTTTGCTCCATCCCCCCCAGTCCTATCCCTCCCTCACACCCTCAAAAGTCCCTCCCCAGCTTGTTTGGAGCCCCCTGCAGATCCTGCAAGGCCACAATTTGGTCTCCTGGGAGCCTTCTCCTCTGCAGACTGCACAACCCCAACTCCCTCAGTCTGTCCTCACAGCAGAGCAGCTCCAGCCCTCTGCTCCTCCTCGTGGCCCTTCTCTGGACACCTTCCAGCACCTCCAGATCCTTCCTCTAGTAAGGACTCCAGACAGGCTGTGCTTCTCTTGATGCTGCCCAGGATGTGATCTTGAAGGTCTTTTCTAACCTAAATGATTCTTTGATTCTGTGGTCCTGTGTTTGTTTGTCTGATTTTTGCTGAGCAGGCCAGACCTGTCTGTTGGTGCTTGCTGGCAAACACACATGTTGCAGCTAAGTAAAGCCTGTGAAATGGCCTGCAGGAGCCAAAGAGAGCCTCACAGCAATGCTCTTCAATCTGCTTTGCACCTGTGTGCATTTCAAGCACTCTGAACAGCAGGAGCCTGGCTTGCTTTCTGCTCATCGATTGTACAGAATCGTTTATACCCAGGGAGCCCTGGCACTCCAGGGGCTGGCTGTGCCTCCACACCTTGTCATGCTCATGACAGGCTCAGAGTTCAGAAAAGGCAGAGCTAAAATTCCAGTAGTGTCCAGATGAGCAGACTCACACCTCTCAAGGGCACCAGATCATAGTATCATAGTACCATCAGTCAGGGTTGGAAGGGACCACAAGGATCATCTAGTTCCAACCCCCCTGCCATGGGCAGGGACACCCCACACTAGATCAGGCTGGCCAGCTCTGCATCCTCCTGGGAGCAGCCCCACAGTAACTGGCTCTAGGGTAATATCCCCAGCACCTCTCCACCAGCATTTTGTCAGCTAATGACTACATTAAAATCCAATGGCACTCCTACAGTACTGTTTGTTACACCTATAGAACACAAGGACAAGCCAGCTGAACACGAGCCAGTGGCCAAGAGGGCCATCAGCATCCTGCACCAGCAATGGTGTGGCCAGCAGGAGCAGGGATCTGATCTAGCCCCTGTGCTCAGCACTGGTAAGGCTGCATCTCCAATACCAGGCTTTGGGACCCTCGCCACAAGAAGAACATTGAGGAGCTGGAGCAGGTCTAGAGAAGAGCAACAAAGTTGGGGAAGGGTCTGGAGAACAGGGCTGGGGAGGAGAGGCTGAGGGAGGGACCTGGGGGTGTTTACTGTGGAGAAGAGGAGGCTGAGGGGAGACCTCATTGCTCTCTACAGCTCCCTGAATGGAGATGGGAGTGAGGTGGGGTCAGTCTGCGCGACCAAGTAACAAGTGACAGGATGAGAGGAAGTGGCCTCAAGCTGCTCCAAGGGAAGTTTAGGTTGGACACGAGGAACAATTTCTTCCCAGCAAGGGTTCTCAGGCACTGGAACAGGCTGCCCAGGGAGATGCTGCAGTCCCCATCCCTGGAGAGACTGAAGAGTTGTGCAGATGCAGTGCTTAGGGACATGGTTTTGTCAAGGGCTTGTTGGGCTCAATGATCTTAAAGGTCCTCTCCAGTGTGAGCAGCTCTGTGACTCTGACAAGCAGCAGTGCTGAGCTTCCACCACAGCAAGCCAAGCAAAGTGTTGCTTTCTCTTGTGCTGGTCCCAGGTGGCTTCTCACAGGCATGAGCAATGTTGGGATCCATTTGGGATCACTGGCTGGGAAATGCCCTCATCTCTGCAGTCCTTTCCAAGGTAGTTGAGCAGCCTGCTCTAGTTGAGATGCCCCTGCTGAGTGCAGGGGGTAGGACAAGAAGTCTTTTGAGGGTCCCTTCCAACCTGCAGCACTCTGACTCTGTGTGATGTTATCTAACACTGGAAGAGTATCTCAGCCCTGTTCTGAGTCTGTGTCCATCCCAGTCACTCATCAGATACCCTGCTCACTACTGCCTTTGCAGGTTGTGCTGCTTGCAGAACACTTTCTGTGCAATTTATGCTCCTGCAAGTGCTGATTGCCAGGTAAAGGCCACTGGAGCCAGGCTGTGTCCTCTTGGAAGCCCTGGTAGACAGCCCTGTGCAGTTGCCCTAGCTCCATACAGCTTTAGGACTTGTGCCACAGGAGGTCTAAACCCCTGTGAGTGCAGGTATGCCAGTTAGCTAGGCTGGTCTGAGTCCTGTAGCCTGGCTGGAAGGCTGCTTCTGAGCTGAGGAGCAGGAAAACACATTTCCTAGCTGCTGAAAGCTGTTAAATACCTGCATTTAATAGGGCTAATTTAAAACAACAAACACAGCTTTGGACTGAGCATGTCTGTCAGAGGCCAAATTAATGGGGCTGAGGAACGACTGGAGGCACCACTGGGCTGTGTTGACACTGTGGTCCCATGTTAGCAACCTTGGGTCCTGCTTGTGAGGCTGTGAAATGCTTTGTTCCTCACAGCACAAAGAGAGCTGCTAGGGTTGGATGCTCTCACCAGCAGCAAACGTCAGTCCTGCTGCCTTGGGCACAGCCCAGTGACAGCCAGCAGCTGAGCAATGCTGCCCCCAGGCACATCAGAGCTCTCTGGAGGTACTTCTCAGACTCGTCCTGCGTTGGCAGTTGTGGGGCTGTGGGCTTGGGCTGGCACAGCACAGAGCTGAAGCGGCCAGGGCTAGCAGAGAGGGCTGCAGGCAGCTGTTCTGCAGGGCAGGAGCAAGGGCTGGATCCTGCAGTGGAGATGGGACCTTAGTCATGATTCTAAACTCCCTTCAGATGCAAAATGTGTTGAAGGCTTTAGTACAGCTCGGGAACAGATTCCTTGAAGAAATTCCTGGCATTTCCTGGTTCCAGCCAGGCTGAAAAACACTGTGAGAATGTGGTGGCTTTTTGTATGTCCATTTATGGGCATGAAGCAAAGGAGAAAAAAAGTGGAACATGAGAGGAAAAATAAAGTTAACTGAGCTACTTCCTCTCTCGGATTCTTCTTGGGTTTGGGGCAAAGCTTTGCACTGGCATTGCAGCTCAGCTTCTTCTCTCTAACTGCTTCCATATGCAGGCAGAGTTAACATCAGTGAAAGCCACAGTGAAGCACTGCTTGAAAAGGACTGAGGGGTTTGGTGGTGGGGTGCAGAGTCACAGGCTCAGAGGATCACAGGACAGGGATCTGCTGGAGAGAGTCTGACAGGATGTTAGGGGTTGGAAGGGACCTCCAGAGATCATCAAGTCCACCCCCCACTGCCAGAGCAGGATCATAGGATCTAGTGCAGGTCACACAGGAACACATCCAGATGGGTCTTGAGAGTCCCCAAAGGAGACTCCACAACCTCCCTGGGCAGCCTGCTCCAGGGCTCTGCGACCCTCACAGTGAAGTTCCTCCTCATGATGAGGTCTATCCCTCTCCCTCTTGAACTGGGGAGCCCCAAACTGGAGGCAATACTCCAGGTAAGGTCTCACCAGGGCAGAGTAGAGGGGCTGGAGAACCTTCCTGGATGTGCTGAACACACTCCTCTGAATGCAGCCCAGGACTCCATTGACCTTCTTGGCCCCCAGGGCACATTGCTGTCCCATGCAGAACTTGCTCTCCGCCAGCACTCCCAGGTGCTTCTCCTTGGGGATGCTCTCCAGCAGATCACCTCCCAGCCTGTGCTGCTGCAGGTTATTCTTCCTGCCCAGCTGCAGGACTCTGCATTTGGCCTTGTTGAACCTCATTTGATTCCTCTCTGCCCAGCTCTCAGCCTGTCCAAGTCTCTGAATGGCCTCACAGCCTTCAGGAGGGTTGAGTTACTGCATGCTTAGGTAAGAGCATTTCTGTGCTTCCTTCCATCCCATGTCCTGCTCAGTGTAGTGGGACAAGCACCTTCAAGTTTCCAAGAGCTGTGCTGGATGAGAAAAATACAAATGGCCTGCTTAAGGGTTTGCTATTTCTAGTGGTGTCCAGCAAGCAGTTTTCTCAGCTGAGTCGCTGTCTCTGTGAGTCAAACAACTGGACACTGTTCAAAGCCTTATTTGTTCCTGTGTGGTTATGGGGCTTTAAAAGTAGCTCATTCTTGAAAAGTTTTTTAACTAGTGTCTTTTGGATGTTTCTTAGCTCTGGGGAATCTGACAAGCTTCAGTCTGGAGAGCAGAGCCTATGAAAGGGCTCTAATCCCTGCCTGTTGTTCACATCTGTGTTGTGTTAGGAAGCTGAGCTGCAAAGCCAGGCGCAAGTGTTGTGGTACAACCTGAACTAGGAGGGCTTACACTTAGTTCACCAATTACTGATACTCTGGTTTCCAGCCACCTTGAATTTCTGATTAATGATTATCACTGATTACAGAAGCACTTAGTGGGCAGCAAGTTCTGCATGGGACAGCAATGTGCCCTGGTAGCCAAGAAGGTCGATGGGATCCCGGGGTGCATCAAGAGAGTGTGGCCAGCAGGGCAAGGGAGGTTCTCCTTCCCCTCTGCTCTGCCCTAGTGAGGCCCCACCTGGAATATTGCATCCAGCTCTGGTCTCCCCAGTTCAAGAGGGACAGGGATCTGCTGGAGAGAGTCTGACAGAGACTAGAACAATGCTGAAGGGCCTGGAACATCTGTGTGAGGAGGAAGGGCTGAGAGCCCTGGAGCTATTTAGTCTGTAGAAGAGAAGGCTGAGAGGGGATCTGATGTCTCTGGAGGTGTTCAAAAAAGGATTGGACATGGTATTGAAGCCATGGCTTAGTTAATCATGAGGTGTTGGGTGCTAGGTTGGACTTGATGATCTCTGAGATCTTTTCCCACCTTATTGACTCTATGATCAATGTCTATCAATATCTGAGGGGTGGGTGTCAGGAAGGGGCCAGGCTCTGCTCAGTAGTGCAGTGGGATAGGACAAGGGTCAGTGGACACAAACTGGAACCCAAGAGGTTCCACCTCACCATGAGGAGAAACTTCTTTGGTGTGAGGGTGCTGGAGGCCTGGAGCAGGCTGCCCAGAGAGGTTGTGGAGTCCCCTTCCATGGAGACTTTTCAAACCCACCTGGATGTGTTCCTGTGTGACCTGCCCTGGGTGATCCTGCTCTGGCAGAGGAGTTGAACTGGGTGATCTCTTTGGAGGTCCCTCCCAAACTCCACCATTCTGTGATTCTATGACTTTACAGAAGCTCTTTACCAACTGTTGCTGCTGCTGGAGATCCATCTGCAGGAGCTGGTCAGCTGAAGGAAGATCCCTTCATATATGACTAAAAGCAGAGTAGCAAACCTGCACAGGAGGGTTTTCTGAAGATGTAAACATGCAAAGCAAACTTCCAAAGCAAGGCATTTTGAGGAACTGTGAATGAATGTTCCCTCCTGTGTGACTTTGGACTTCTGAATTCAAGTTTTCACTCTCACATCTCTGCATTTTAGACACAAAGAATGAAGTAGGAAACCCCTTGATGGTTGAAAGGCCTTGTTAGCCATCATTTAAAGTACCATAGATTCCCCAAAGGGCTTGGTTTTCCCAGGACACCTCTGAAAGAAAGTCTTGCAAACAGCATGATGCCTACCAATGCCTTTAGGAGACCTGACACCAGATATTTAAATTCCTTTTATTTTGGGGGCTGGACAAGATGACCTTCAGGGGTCACTTCCAACCTGATGCATTCTATGATTCCTTACCCTGAGAGATGAAGCCTTCAGGTGTCTAACACCTGTGGCATGGTGTAAAGTGCATGCTTCTGTCAGAAGAATACATGGGGGGAAGAGGAGTGCAAATCATTTGATGCAGTGATGCCTGAGATTCACCATCCTTGGTCCGCTCAAGGGAGAGCAACACCTTGCTGAACAGCTCTGCACATGCAGCCTACTTCCTCATTTTAATTCATAGTGGCAACAGCAAACCATAATTAAAATATGCTGACAGGAGGCCTCTTCCATCCTGCTCCTCTGGCCTGGGAAGCAGTGTGAGAGTTTGTGGGGTGGCAGCTGCATTGTTGCAGTACCCTGCAGAGGACAGGACATGGTCCCAAGCTGTTTTGGGGCAGCCCCTCTGTGAGTGTCTGCAGTTGTCCCTTCCTAAACTAGAGCACTGCTGTGGTGCTGTGGCCTTGCAGAGCCCTGTGTGCCAGGCACAGCTGGTGGACCATGCCAGGGAGGCCACAGTGCTGTGAAGCTTAGGTGTCTGAGGAACACCCAGAGCCTAGAGCACTGGGAGCAGCGCCTGAGGGACCCTCCTGACCTGGCCATGAGGCTCAAGAGGTCCATGTCACAAGGAATGGCCTTTCACCACAGTGGCTGCTGCCAGGCTGTGGCAGAAGGCAGGGCAGAGCCATTCATGAACAGGCTTGAGCAGCATCATAAATGTTCAAGAAATGTGGCCATGGCACTTGGGGACAAGGTTCAGTGCCCACGGTGGTGTTGCGTTGATGGCTGGACTGGATGATCTTAGAGAGCTTTTCCAACCCTAACAATTCTCTGATTCTATAAGCTCTCCATCTCTTAAGGGCATTAATCCCACACTGTCAGGTGTGTTGTGCTTCTTCCTGCTCTTTGGATCCTGAGCGCTTTTCTAGTGATGGTTATGAACTGAGTCCATGCACGTCCTGCTCTGGCTGGAAGCTAAGAATGAGCTTTCTTCTCTTCTGGGGTGGAGCCACAGCAGCATTTGGACAGCCAGTCTTTGTGCTTGTTTGAGCTTCTGAAGTGTTTCCAGGGGGAACTGAATGGCTGCATCCTATTCATAACCTGAAAATAAAACCAACAATAATAAAAACAATGGAGAGAGGAAAAATGTCTCAGGGAGTGTCAGAGCCAGAGGCTGCAAAACTATTTCATATGGACACAGAAAGCCACTTCCTCATGCCAGGAGAATCCCTGGTGGTACTTTTAGAGGAAGGGGAAGTGCTTCTATGGGCTTTGCAAAGCCTGGTAAGGCCTCTGGCTCAACTCCTGTTGACTTCCCATTAGTCTGGGGCTCTGTTCCACTTGGTGTCAGCCTGCCCTGCTGCTAGCTGGCTGAAAGCGATGGGTTTGGAAGGTACCCAGGGAGGACGGACTGTTTCAGGAGCTAACACTCTTTCACCACCAGGAAATTTCAGCTTGAACCTGTTTGCCTGAAAAGGTTTCTTGTTGGAGAGTTGGTGTTTGTTCTGAAAACAAGAGCTAATGCTTCTAGTGCAAAGGTTAGTTTGAAATTCAAAGAATCCTCTCGGCTAGTAACAGCACAAAAAATAGTCTGTCGTTAATGCAGGGCCAGCACAGGGCTGCAGCTTTGCAGCTCTGAGTGGGACACACAACTGTCCTTGCACTGCTGTTTTCTTACCTGAGAAGAATGTTTGGACCACCACCAAAGTGTGTAGCTCTCACAGCACTTCTCATCTGTGGGCCTGCAAGAGTTTGAATCCACAGCGAGCTCGCAGGCAGAACTGTCCCGTGTGCTCATCAAGCAGGAAGATAAACCCAGGCATTTGCCAGCTGACTGCAGTGCTTTGTCCATCATTCCATGCCAAGGTCTTAATTCAAGTCAAACCACTTCTAAGTTTGCCCCACTCTGCATTAAGGTGAAATCAGAAGATCTGAGGAGGACCCTTCCAACCTGCGTTCTTCTATGATCTGTGGTGCAGCCCTTTAGCTCATCACTGAGAGTGCCACCCATGGGCTTCTAGATTGGGCTCCTCAGTGCAGATACTTTAACATTTCCTTGCCTTGGTGGAAAATAAACCTTACCCAGTGGCACACCTGGGTGACACTGAGCACGTTGTGTGGTGCACTCCAGCAGCAGCTGGAGGCTGTGGGCACCAGCTGGCCTGTTTGTAAAGCTGCCACGCGTGATGTGTGGGGAACCTGCTGCACTTCCTAATGCAATACTCAGCCTTGGCAAAGCAAGACTGGCCCTGCCCTCCAGGCTAAATTTAGAAGCACAACAAACTGCAGTTGGTTCACTCCTAACAGAGCAAGTAGTCACAAATCATTAGCCTGTTGCTAAGTGTGTGTGCTCCTGGGCAAAGATCCCACCATGCACTACTCGATCTTCACCCAGTGCCCACCCAACCCCTTTCAGCACCATGTGAAGAGTGCAGACTAAAGGGGAAGGAAATACCAAGCCATTTATATAAAAAATATAAATACTTTATTTTTCAACTAAAAAGGTGCAAACATGTAACTTTTGGTCACAGTTCTCAACAAATAAACTGTCCAAAGAGCCATAGTCAAAGGAGGAAACAAATGCTACAGTGGAAAGACTACCAGGCTGCGGCAGAGCCCTTCTCCTTCAAGCCACTCGTCCAACAAAGTGGAAGTCAACAGCATTTTGCCAGATGGATGCTCTGCAAAGCTCCTCAGCTCTGACAAGCTCCATCTTGATCTCAGCTTCCCCTTTGGCCCTGCCTGCACAATTTCCACTGGAGTATCCATTTCATGCTTCGAATGCATTGTCAAAAATACAAAGCTTGAACTCCTACCTATCTTGTTCCAAAGCCAGAAGGCTATCATTGACACTTCAAAGCATTAAACAAAGGCACAAAACTTTAAATTAATTTAGAGAACTGTACAGATCTATGTACACAGCCTATTTACAGTATTCATAAAAAGGAGCTGGTGACAGAGCAGTGACTGCCACCAGCTGTCCAGTCTAATAGACATGATTCTGATTCTTGTCAGCCAAGCCACACGAATCAGGGTCAGAGCTGAACCATGGCTGTCCTGACTCTCAGGACACCTCCTGCTCAGCACTCTGCTGGCTGCAGACGTGCCAGTGGTCTCCTTCTCAATTGCACTACTAGGTGAAGCGAGCTGTCCCGCATCAAGGGGTCGTTTGCCCCCATCTGCTTCTCCTGCCTACATTTCCCTTCACCCCTTCTTCACACCACCTCATGAGCAGCGTGCTCCGAAGCTGCGTCGTGCCGCGATCCGGTCCGGTCCAGTCCATTCCATTCCACCTTCTTTCAAAGCACCCCTCGGGGCCAGTAGAAGAAGTGTCTTTGAGTCACACGGAGCAGTTTTGTTGAAAATGGGGTTTAAAAAAATAATAATAATAATTAAAAAATTTTAAAAAGCTGATTTAAATGCCTTGTGCTAGTGAATGGTGTTTACAACATGAGATGCAAATCAGTTCAAGTCGAGAACCTTAGCTCAAGAGCCTCCTGCCGGCTTTATGCCATGTCCCCATACATCTTCCTGTAGTAGAGAGACTCGAAGATGTCGTTGTCGCCCGGGCAGTTGTGGTGGCAGGCGCAGGTCTTGATGAACATCATTTTCCTCTTCATGGTCTCCCCATCGGGGCACTTGAACTCGACGGGCAGGGTGGCCGTTCTGTGGGGCGTGCAGCAGCGCCCATCGGTGCAGACCCCACAGAACTTAGCCCGGTAGGTCTTGACGCTGGTGCAGCCAGACAGCTCGAACTTGATGGGCTTGGAGATTTTGGGGGTGCGGATGCACTTCTTGCCTTTCTGTCAGGAGAGAAGTGAAGACAGGAGGGTGAGAAGGTTGTGGGCTTCCACACAGGGCTAGGCTTGCAAGCCCAGGACAAGCAGACACATCAAGCCTTGCACTTTCATCGGAGCACAGTGCCATTAAGGGAGCTACAAGAAAGCTGTGGAGGGACTTTTGAGGGTGTCAGGGAGTGAGAGGACTGGGGGAATGGAGCAAAACTAGAAGTGGGGAGATTGAGATTGGATGTTAGGAAGAAGTTGTTCCCCAGGAGGGTGGTGAGAGTCTGGCACAGGTTGCCCAGGGAGGTGGTGGAAGCCTCCTGCCTGGAGGTGTTTGCAGCCAGGCTGGAGGTGGCTGTGAGCAACCCGCTGTAGTGTGAGGTGTCCCTGCCCATGGCAGGGGGTTGGAACTGGTTGATCCTTGAGGTCCCTTCCAACCCTGACAATTCTATGATTATAAGGTGTGGAGTGAAAACTAAGGACATGCCATTGTAAGCTGCTCTGCCACTCAAAACTCAAACTCCTGGGTAAACCACTTGACACTGACTATGTCACAGCTCCACGTTTTTTGGTGAGACACTGGGTTTTTACTAGTGGATGGAAGCATCCTAGTAGATCACAGATAAAGATGAAATGATTTACCTTGATGTTCTCCTCCAGGTCTGCTTCACAAGGTCTGACCATGCAGAGCCTACTCTGCTTCTCCAGCCTGCAGAAGGCATTATCATTGGTGACCCTGGTTGAGATGCCCATGCCACAAGTCTTGGAACAAGCACTCCACTCTGTGGTCTGCACCAGGCAGTTGTCACGCATCATTGTTGGATCTGGACCGTAAGTATCTTCCAGTCTGTAAGCTGCAGGAGGCAGACAAGCGAGATCACTGCCTGACCTCGTGCCCTCTTAAAAGCTCTCTTGCCCTTCCTGAGAAATTCAGGCAGCCACACTTATCTGTGGGGTGACTCCACTTGCTGCAGCACTCCCACTGCCCAGGTGCCCTGTCTCAACCCATCCCACCACCTTCAGCCTCCATGCACATTTGCTCCTTCCCCCCAGGCTGCCGTCTGCTGGGTGCCCCCACTCACCAGCCAGAGCAGGTCCCACGGCAGTCTGCTCCTTGGCGTCGTCGCAGACCCACTCCTCACAGCATTTGCCGGGGAGCTTCACCCGGCGCGGGTAGGGGCAGTCGGGGCTGGGCAGGCGCACGTCCATGCTGCAGAGGGGCACGCAGCCCACGGCGCCGTCCAGGCAGGTGCACTGGTACTTGCAGCTGCTCTGGAAGGACTCTCCGCTCCGGTACACCATGCCGCCGAACACGCAGGGAGCGCCGTCTCGAGCTGCGAGGGGCAGGAGGCGCGCCGTGAGGCGGGCGGTGCGGCCGAGCAGCGACCCCGGCTCCCCTCCTGCCCCACCTCGTCTCGGTGCCCCAGGCGGTGGCAGCGCCAGTCCCACTCACCGGTGCAGACGCCGATCCTGCGGTTGGCGGGGGAGCCGAAGTCGCAGAAGAGTCCCTTGTGGTGGTCGCAGGGGTCACGCTCCGTGCAGAGCTCGCCCAGTTGCTTGGCGCAGACGCGGCAGCAGCCGCAGCCGTCGAGCACCAGGGAGACCCCAGCCGGGCAGACGGGGCCGGGCCCCGGGCCGCACTGGCACTGCCCGCTGCACTCCTGGCCCTGCGCCTCCTGCAAGCGGCGGGACAGGGAGAGACAGATGAGTGGGGGGCGTCAATGCCAGCAGCGCCGGGAGCGCGGCGGCCAGGGCAGGGGCGGCCGGGGCAGAGACTGCCGGGGCAGGGGCTGCCGCACTTACCGAGTTGAGGAGGGCGACGAGAAGGGCGATGGCGAAGCTGGTAGGGCTCATCCCGCGGCGGTCGTGGGCTTGTGGGGGACGCGGCGTCGGGGCTCGGAGGCGAGGCGAGGAGAGCCGAGGTGAGCTGAGGTGAGGCGAACAGAGGTTCCGCCGGGCGATCCTTCGCGGCAGAGCGGCCGTGCCGGGCGGTGAGGCAGGAGAGTAGCGGCCGGGCGGGTGGGTGCTGCGCTGCGCTGCGCTGCGCTGCTCCGCTCCGTTCGAGCCTGGCGGGAGGTGGCTGTGTGACTGCCGAGAGCCGGGGCGGCCGCGGCTTTATAGGCGGCGGAGGCGCAGTGTCGCCAATGGGCTGAATGGGGCCGCGGACAAACAGCGACATTCCGCGCATTCCGCCGCGCCGCGCCGCGCCGCCCGCCCCGCCCCGCAGCGGCCCTGACCCCTGACTCCCGCATTCCTCCGGCTGTGCACACACACCCCCAACGTGCCCCCGGCCCCTCCTACCTCACCTCTCTTCTTTATTTTTCGTCCCGATGTTTTTCAGCCTGAGTCACCTCCGCTGCCAGCGCCGCCCGGCCACCCCTCCTCCCCCGCCCGCGCGTTATTCCGAGGCGGGCGGCGGGCCGGGCAGAGGGGGGCTGCGGGCGGGTTGCCAGGGGCGGCCGGGGGAATCCGCTGTCCCCTCCCTCCGCGCTGCTCGCTCGCCCCCGTCCATCCCCCGGGCAGAGGGGACGGGGGGCGGCTGGAGCCCGACGAGCTCCCCGGGGGCGGGCGACCCGCGGGGCCCTCTCCTAAGGATGCCCGGTGCCCAACGGCCAGCGGCCCCGGCGCTTTGGTCCCGCCGAGCAAAGGTATAATTACACTAGCGGGTATAAATTGACTCTGTGTGCCAGTGAATCATGCCGAGTGTCTGTGATGTGTTCCTTCCCTAATAGATGCTCTCTATGAATAGAGAGAGTGCCTGTTTACTCTGGAATAGTTGGCACAGCGGGCACAGGCTGCAGCCTGGAAGAAGTGGCTATTCTTTCCCCACTGCCTGTCTGCAGCTGTCATTGCTGAGCAACACCTTCCTCGCACATCCCTGCTTCCCAGCCTTGCCCGTGGTCCACCCTGGCATTACAAGAAGGCTTTGGCACGGCGCTGCCCCCGGCCAAACCTTCGTGCTGCGGTTGTCTCTGACCAAACACAAGACCTAGGCATCGTGGCTTGTGTTGAGTCATTGTAGATAACTGTTGCATTCTGTTTCTATTTTGAACCGGGAGGATGGCTCTTCCCCCACCTCCTCACGTAGCATTTGAATATTCAGTGATGTCATGTTGCTTGACCTCTACTTTTAATGCAAGGGCTGCCAGCGCTTTGGCTTCTGACCTCCAGAAGCATGTTAGCGTTTAATGAGAGGCATCAAGCTCAATGCATTTGATTCAGCAAACTGAAACCTGAGGGATGTCTTAAGAGATAATCACCTCTGGCATGCAGGCTTTCTCCTTCTGCCACAGCCCTCTTCTTTCTGTCCCCCCACCCACAGCCACGCTGCCATGCTATGGTTCAGCAATGTGCATGCACAGACTCCTGAGGCAAAAGGAAACACTTCCCTATAAATTCCCAGCAGGTTCTGTTGTACTGTGAAACCGCTACTTGTATTCTGCCAGCACTGTGCTGTGCCTGGGAAGGTCATTTGGATGCCATTTCTTCAACTTGAAATTCTCTACTAAACAAAATGATATCAACTCTGAAATGACAATAACCAAAAAATCAATCCCAGAGGAGGATTTATGGTAAATAATATAAAGGTCCCAAAGCCATGGGGCTCCTGAAACCTGCATTTACTTGATGGACTCCAATGGGCTCAGTGCTGGGTAAATAAGATGTGCACCAAACTATGTCTGACATGCATCCCAAAATGCAAATGTAACCAGGTAAACAGAATGCCTTTTTTAAATGCCTAAATATGGTAGGGGAACATCAGAGAGAGAGAGAGAGGCTCCAGACATGTTTTATAACTTTCCATGTAAGAGGGTTTTTTCAGGGAAACAATTTTATTAAACAAAACCTAAGAATCTCACTGACACAAAAAGTATGTTTAAAAGTAACAAACCACCAGAAAGGCAGGAAACCCAAAATTAAAGGATAAATCTGTCCTGAGTCCTCACACTGCAGGCCAAGTACAGCAAGCCCCAGCTACTGCTGCCCTGAGGGGAAACAACACAAACCAAAACAAATAAACTTGGGCTTCAGAACTAGTTCTGGTCCTGCACTGCTGTCAAGTGGACATTGACACAGGTTGTGCCAGCCTATGGAAGGGTCCATCAGGTTTGCCTTTTCACAGGCTTACAGGATGTGAGGGGTTGGAAGGGACCTCTGGAGATTGCCCAGTCCAACTCCCTGCCAGAGCAGGAGCATAGAATCCAGCACAGGTCACACAGGAACACATCCAGACAGGGCTGGGAAGGCTCCAGAGAAGGAGACTCCACAACCTCTCTGGGCAGCCTGCTCCAGGGCTCCATGACCCTCACAGTGAAGAAGTTCTTCCTCATGTTGAGGTGGAACCTCCTGTGTTGGAGTTTCCATCCATTGCCTGTTGTCCTATCCCATGGCACAGCAGAGCCTGTCCCTGTCCCTTCCTTCCTGACCCCAACCCTCAGATATTGATAGACATTGATCAGATCCCTCTCAGTCTTCTCCTCTCCAGACTAAACAGCTCCAGGGCTCTCAGCCTCTCCTCCCCAGGCAGTGTTGCAGTCCCTTCAGCATCCTTGTAGCCCTCCTTTGGACTCTCTCCAGCAGATCCCCGTCCCTGCTGAACTGGGGAGCCCAGAACTGGATGCAATATTCCAGGTGAGGTCTCACTAGGGCTGAGTAGAGAGGAGGAGAACCTCCCTCCATCTGCTGGACACCTCTTAATACAGCCCAGGATCCCATTGGCCTTCTTGGCCACCAGGGCACATCTTGGTGTGTGTGCTGTTAAGTGTGACCCTTCGGGCACCTCCTGTGTGCATCTCTGTGCGCAGGGGCACAGGGAGCCTGGAAGCAGCGAGTCCAGCTGGTCTTTACTTTATCCTTTCCGATGACCATATGCCACGAGCTGGAAGAAGTACACCTTAGCAGTGATGCATAAAACGGTTAAAATGTCCCAATCCTGCCTTCCATGCAGCTGTTTGTACAGCACATGCTTTTAAGAGAGTGTATTTTTTCTGCTGAAGCTAGGAATTCACTGCACCGGCCTGGCAGCCTTATTTACACAGCTATATAGGGGATGTGTGTGTCTGCAGCAGCTTCAGTTGGTATAGTTCCTTTGGTGAAGCCTTGTACAGGTACAAGTGTGGATATGCCACATTCCTCTCTCGTGTTTTTCCTTCTTTCTTTCCCCCTCCTTCTTTCCCCCCCAAAATAGTCACTTGATCAGGTATCAGACATGCTGAAAGCCTGGCAAGGCTACAGGAAAGTGGCTAGACTCGGAGTGTTTGTGTACTTAAAGAAAGAATCTTGCACATTTTCAACCTTCAGTCACAGATATTTTTTTTATAGGAGCAGGCGGAGGTCTGCGCCAGCCCTCAGAGCGGAAATCCAAGGCTCCCAGGGCCGCGGAGCGCAGGAATGCGGATCCCGTCCAGCGGCCCTCCGCGGCGCGCACGGCCCCGGCCGGCTCGGAGGAAGTCTGCCCATATATGGCCATCTGCACCCTCAGCTCTTTATCCTCACCAGAGGCTCCAAGCTGGCTTCAAACGCTCCTGGCTTGCCTCAGCTTTTAGTAAGCCAATTAGTTCCTTTCCCAAAAGGCTCACCAGGATGTTTCTTAAAGGCTGTAATATACAGATCTGCACATCCCCAGGCCTGCAGTTAAAGCCTGCTTGTTAGCAGGCTGCTGTTCAAGTTATAGCCTCCATGCAGGACTGACTGCTAGACACAGAGTATGGGTAAGATAGATGTCTTGCACAGTGAACGAGGCTGCCTGGTGTTTGTCTTTCTTAGAAGTCATCTTGCCTCTCATTCTATGTATCTGTAGGCACAGAAAGCACTCACAGGTAGTGTGAGGAGGGAGGTATGAGCTCCTGAATCAAAAGCAAAGCAAACAGAAGGCTGCATTTCCCAGGAGCTGTCAGGCAAGTCATCCACCCTGTGCCAGGTGTGCTGCTTGGTCAGAGTGAGGCATGTGGTGTAAGCCTGCTCTGGAGACAGGACAGTGCTTGCCAGCTTATCTTACCAGGGAGAGGCTCTCTATTTTCCCCAGAGGTAACAGAGCAAGGAGAGTGGGTGGTGCAGAGGGTGGCCTAAGGCCTGGGAAACCTTAGCTGCTGACCTGCTGGATGTAGTCCAGGTTCCTTGGGATCATGGGTCAGATTCTGCAAGCACCAGTTAGGCACATTCACAAAATGCACTGCTGGCCGTCAAAATATTTGGACTTGAGAAGTCCAAATCTGCTGAGCTAAACCTGCTCAGCAGTATGAACAAAGCAAAGCCTTCCGGTGTGATTCCCATTAGCAGGTCTGAGTTCTCTTGTTTGCTGTCATTGCTACTGAAGCTCCTGTTCTTTGCATCCTGACAGGTAGTATTTCCTGACGTCTAGAGGCACTGAGAGTGTTTCTTCAGGTTTCATTCTTAAAAAGGAGCTGGGTGTGCTCTTGATGATGCCAAGTGATGACTGGAAGCAGAGCACCCTAGATGAGTATTTAAAGCACCTGTAAAGATTTGTATGAAAGAGAGATTGTACCTGGCATGAAGGCAAACCTCAGGATTGTCTTGTGAACAGTTTGCCTTGCATCTCACCAGCACTGCAGGGAGCAGCTTTCACTGATTTGTGCAGAGCTTGGCTCAATCCTCCTTTGCTATGGGGAAATGCAGAGCCCTGCCACAGCTCACAAAGGTGAGTAAGGTGGGAAGAGACTCTCAGTCTCCAATAATCTCCTTCGGCATAGCCTCCCAAGGGAGGCAGAGGATGCTCCTACACTGAGCAGGGTGCTTGTTTGGTGCTCATGCTTGCAGGCTGCTGGGCCAGATCATTTCAGCTCTACTGTCACCTAGACAGGTTGGACCAGGTGATCTCTGGGGTCCCTTCTAGCCTGGCATGCAGTTTATTTCTCAGGTTTGCCTGAGCTTCATGAATCTCTCACAGCAGTAAGCCAAGTGCTGGAGGGCTGCAATGAGTCACTGAGCACTGCTCTGGGAATTGTTCTAGAAATGGTTAACAATTCATAGAAAGTGTCAGTGGCTGGAGAGGAAATGTGGCCAAGGACTTGACGCAGAACATCCACCAGAAACCCTTTGAGGTCTCTCTCTGGTGGGAACCACGTGGGAAACAGCTGGAGGAACACTTCCCCCTCGCCTGACTGCCTTATTTGGGCAGGAATGAATCAGATCTGCCAATTCTGAAATGTCTGTGATTGTGTTTTCCCTTGTCCAACCTGCTGCTCTCAGGACCTGTTGGTGTGAGTGTTGAGAGGCTTGTGGGTCTCCCCCAAAGCTCATTGATGTTTAATTAAGACTTGACCAGATGAAGGACTTCACTCAAATGGGGTTTGCTCTGCTGTGGGGTCTTGTCATGTATGTAGAGAAGTAGAGTCCTGTGTCCAGTCTTGTGGGATACTCCTGTCCATGCTCTCCAGCAAGGTAAGATCCATGTCTGTCCCTTCTGTGATGGTTGCTTTGGGCAGATCTGCCCCTTTTTGGGGCAGCCTGAGCTCCCTGGCCTGGGTGCAGCATGGTCTGGGCTTGGCTGGTCACACAGCCCTTCCTGAGACAGGGCAAAGGGGAGAGTCCTGCAGCTGGGAGGAACAGCCCCAGGCACAGATGAGGGGCTGACATGCCAGAGAAGGACCTTGGAGTGCTGGTGGACAATGTTCTCCATGGGACAGCAATGTGGCCTTTTGGTCAAGAAGGCCAGTGGGATCCTGGGCTGCATTCAGAAGAGTGTGGCCAGCAGGGCAGGGGAGGTTCTCCTCCCCTTCTACTCTGCCCTGTTGAGAGTGCATCTGGAGTATTGTGTCCAGTTCTGGGCTCCCCAGTTCAACAGGGACAGGGAACTGCTGGAGAGAGTCCAGGGGAGGCTACAAGGATGCTAAAGGGCCTGGAACATCTGTGTGAGGAGAAAAGGCTAAGAGCCCTGGGGCTGTTCAGCCTGGAGAAGAGAAGGCTTGAGATGGGATCTGATCAATGTCTATAAATACCTGAAAGGTGGGTGTCAGGAGGATGGAGCCAGTCTCCTTTCAGTCCTGCTCTGGCAGAGGGGTTGGACTGGGTGATCTCTGCAGGTCTCTTCCAACCCCTACCACTCTGTGATTCTGTGATTCTATCCTAGGACTACAATGCCTCTGGAGGACTTGCTAAGCACACTGCATCAGCTGCCTGCCATGGGCTTTGATGTCCTCACAGTGTGTTAAGAGAGAGTTGTAGAGCTTGCTTGGTTTCCAGGAGGATGGTTGCCCATGGCTGAGCTGCCAGCCTGGCTGGCTGTGTGCTCAGACAGTGGTGTGTGGTATGTGACCTGTGCAAGCCCATCTGTAGCAGTGACGCAGGTAGGGACACCAGGATGTCACCTACAATGGCCAAGGTGGCTTCCTTATTGACCCTCGGGTGTGTGTGAAATGTAGCAGCTGCCAGAGCAGGGCTGAGAGCCTTCCTGCAGTGCTGATGTCCCTGAGCTGGGTGGGAAGCTCGCTGTCAGAGCCTCCCTCACAGGGAGCTGAGAACAGAGCTCCTGCAGGGCGCGAGAGGGAAGTGAGGACATTTCTGAGATATTTGGGTTTCCTGCAGGAACTAATTGAGGCAAATGAGTTGTTTTAAATGGCCATGGTGGTGGGGCCAGGGGTTACAACCATGTTGCTACAAATGTCCTGGTAATGAGTGGCCTTTGAGTCAGGAGCATGAAGTTGTCAGAGCGGTGAGGCCGACACTGCCGGCAGTGTGTCTGAGCAGATGTCTGCCTTTGTAACCCCTTTATTAAAGCATTTGAAATAGACATGCAGGCTGTCCTTGTGCTGGCCCTGGCTCTTTGCTTGGACCCTTTTGGACAGTGAGGTCTTTGTGAAGGTGGAGTCTGGGCAGTTATTTGTGGGGTGTTTCTCAGGAGGAAGTTACCCACGGTGGACCTTGTGGAGAAGTCTAACCCTAATAGCATGGTAGCTGGGGCTGCTGGCTGGCTGTCCAGCTGTGGCACAAGGGGAGCAGGCACTTCATCCGTTGCCTTTTTGTATCACCTAAGATTTAGGAGATAGTTGCAAGTCCTAAACCTGTCCTGCCCAGTGCCCACCCTGTGAGCCAGCAGCTTTGCAGTACCAGCATTGCAGGTGAGATCCAGAAGCCTTCATCCACCAGCTGCTCCTTTTCCTTGCTCTGTGTGCCACTCACACGCGGCAAAGAGTTGAGTTTCACATTCCCTGGCAGCAGCTCTCTCATTTCACCATCTGAAATTCAGGGGGGCCTTGCTTAGGCCCTCGCAGAGCTTTTGTTTTCCCTCCTAAATGGCTTGCAAAGAGTGCGGGTGGGGATGCAGGGCTCGGCAGCCTGCTTTGTGTTTCCTTTTAGCCGCCGAGCTGCCACAGGAGGGAGTAGGAGTTTGGGAAGGACTCTGCTGGTCGAGAAGCTCCGGAGGGCAGTGGTGTGTCCCAGATGTGTCCCCTGGCCAGTCCCTTGTGGGGAGAAGAAGGGGGCAGGAGAAGAGCAGCTGTGCATGAAAGGGTTGGGTGGAGAAGGAGCTGGAAGGTTTCTGCAGCGGTGACATGCTGGATGCCTCAGTGCACCACGAACCCACACTGTTTTCCTTACTCTTCTGTCCAGATGCGAGGGGAATGTGCCTGGATTGTTTTCCTGCCTCAGAAGGGCAGATGACACGTGGGAGTTGTGCAGCACTTGCAAAATCTGTCCTTCTGACAGAGGCTTTTCCCACGGCTGGGCTGTGTGCTCATCACGGAAAAATGCTGGGCAGAGGCAGGACATCTTTGCAAGGCACAGGACACAGAGAGGAAAGTTCTGCCTGTTTGATAGGAACAGGTTAGAATCAGAGAGCCACAGAGCTGTTGGAAGAGACCTCTGAGATCATCCAGTCCAAGCACTCCCCCGGAGCTCACATCCCCATCCCTGCTGCCGAGTCACTGCCACTACCCCATGTCCCTCAGCACATCCATGCAGCTCTGAAACCCCTCCAGGGATGGGGACTGCAGCACCTCCCTGGGCAGCCTGGAACAGTTCCTTAGAGCCCTTGCTGGGAAGAGATTGTTCCTAATCTCCAACCTGAACCTCCCCTGGCACAGCTTGAGGCCATTGCCTCTCTTGCTGTCACTTGTGGCATGTGAGAAGGGACCTACCCCACTGGCTCCAGCCTCCTTTGAGGCTGTAGAGAGCAATGAGGTCTTGCCTCAGCTTTGTCTTCTGAAGACTGAACAACCCCAGTGCCCTCAGCTGCTCCTCATAAGGCTCCAGGGTTGTTGCTGTGGGGCTGTTAAGCATTGGTGAAATCTGCCTTGGCTGGACTCAGTGGGTCCTGCTCAGTGAGGATGGGGAAGGGGATGCCTTCCTCACACCTTGGCCCTGGCTGTGGGGTTACTGCTTGTCCTGTCCGGCCACGGCTGCTCTGTCAGCTTGTGGTCTGCAGCAGCACAGCTGTCAGCCACCATCCTGCCCTGCCAGTGGGCCTGGTGCTGTTTTGAGGAGGAAGGATGTGGGCAGAGGTGGGGGTTTGAGAACGGAAGGAGCAGGCTGGGATTTTGGGACAGTGCAGCATGACAAGAGGGTTAGAAAGGAGCTTACCCCTCAGCTACCCACCCCTGTGCGAGGTGTGAGCCTGTGCCCGGAGTGGCCCACGGTGCTGGGTGGGAAAGGGTCAGCAGGGCTGGAGAGAGATACACAGAAGTGTGTGTGGGAAGAGCTGGGGGAGGAGATGAGGAAGCAGAGGGAATGGTGTGTGAGGAGAACAGTGTGAGTGAACCAAGCAAGGAGCAGGTGGGGCTGGGCAGCTGCCTTCCCACTGCCTTCAGAGCATTTTGCCACCAACAAACTCTTTAGGTCTCTTGTGCCACAGGTGAACACATTGCAGGAGAGGAGGCACATCTGCAGGGAAGTCTGATTACTCCCATCCTGAGCATCTCTGGGTGCCAGTCTCCCTTTTCCCTTGTCCTGCTGCACTCAGGAGCAGACTGTGCTGAGGGGCACAGGGCTGTGACCACGTGGACTTTGCTTTTGGGTCTCTCTCAGGGAGTTTTCTCACTGCACAACCTAGGCAACCATTTCTGAGAAAGAAAGAAGTCATTTTCAAGAACTGCTTAATGATCAGCAAAGCAGCTGAAAGTCGTCAATCAGGGATGTCTTCTTTTATTAAGTTCAGATGTGGGTGCACAGATCTGTGATGAGACAGAGTAAGTGAGGGAAACAGAAGAGCTAAAGGAGGAATGCAGCCATCACATTTCTGTTGGCCACGACTGAGAAGTGGCTCTGGGTGAACCTCATGAGATTCAACAAGGCCAAGTGCAAGGCCTTATACCTTGGTGCCAGTGCAGACTGGATGCAGGAGGGGATGAGATTGAGAGCAGCCCTGTGGAGAAGGACTTGGGGGTGCTGGTGGGAGAGAAGCTGAGCAGGAGCCAGCAATGGGCACTGGCAGCACAGAAGGCCAAGGGCAGCCTGGGCTGCATCCAAAGAAGAATGGCCAACAGGTCAAGGGAGGAGATTCCCCTACTCCACTCTGCTCTGGTGAGACCTCACCTGCAGCAGTGTCCAGCTCTGGAGTCCTCAACACAGGAACATGGACTTGTTGGAGGAGGCCACGAAGAAGATCAGGGGGCTGGAGGACCTTCCTTAGGAGGACAGGCTGAGAGAGTTGGGGCAGTTCAGCCTGGAGAGGGGAAGGCTCTGGGGAGACCTTATTGTGGTCTTCCAGTATGTGAAGGGAGCCTAGAAGAAAGATGGTGGTGGAGTTCTTAGCAGGGCCTGTTGATTCAGGATGAGAGGTGATGGTTTTGCAGGCAAGAGGGAGATTCAGACCAGATGTGTGTGGTGGGTTGAAAATTCCCCCAACATTAAATTTTGCCAGAGCAGCTCAGCTGGAAGCAGCTGGCAGCTGTTATTTACAGGCAGAGCTACAATGTACAACGGAGTGCAAGGAACATGGACAAATATCCAGGAGTTACAATAGTTACAGGGATTCACGAATAACAAACAGCACAAGAAGCCCCCTGCTCAGAGACCAGGGGAAGCTACCAGCTCTCCTTCCCTGCCTCCCCAACCCCCCTGTACTGAAGGGAGAAGAGACAGAAGCAGAGAAGTTACTACCAAAACAATGCAGCCAAGGTCAAGCAGGAGCAAGTTGGGATCTCTCCAGGGTGAAGAAGTAAGAAGAGAGAAAAAATTGGTTTAGTACTAGTTTTAGTCCCTTCTCTCTCCCCTGGGATTGTTTAGAATTGGCTTTGTTTTCCTTTTCACAGCCAGCAGTGACTTCCTTACATTTTATTACTTTTCTGCTTAAGATCTGTGAAAAAAATTTAAAAGCACAGCCTAAAACTAACACAATGTAAGAAAGACCTTTGCCACAGTGAGGATGGTGAGGCACTGGCCCAGGCTGCTCAGAGAGCTGGTAGAAACCCGATCCACTTAAGGCCAGAGCAACCTGCTCTGATTCAAGATGTCCCTGCTGACTGCAGGAGGATCGCACTACGTGAGCTTCAAATGTCAGTGCTGGCCCCAAGCATTCTATGGTTCTGTGTTTCTATCACCTGCCAAAGGTGTTGCCTTAGAGTGCAGAGGAGAGCCTGGCAGGCTGGGTTTGGCTTTTGATCTCAATGGCAAAAGCAGAACAAGAAGTCAAACAATGATCTGAGTGTCATTTTCCTATTTCTGTGCATCTGTGACTCCTGGACTGCTGAACTCTACTCAGAAGGAACCTGGGAGAAGCCCACACTCTTCTGGTATGGCTTATCAATAAGTTCAGTGCCCATCCCATAGTCCTGTGCCAAACACACCAAAACCAGAGAACAAATGGGCCACGTGTTTGCCCTTCTGCTCCTCCTCTGGGGTTAGAATGAATGCTCAGCACAGCCACTGCAGTGCAGCTGAGGCATTCCTTCAGCTGAACAGCTACACCTGGGGCTTTGTGCTGCTGGAGCTCCCAAGGCTCTGTTCCTGACCTGTATTGTGCTATAAGCCCAGTAAGAAGCCAGCCCTGCTGTTCTCAAGCCAGGTTAGGTGGTGAGAGCTATGGAACTTGTGTTTCCTGAAGGCCATCACAGAATCACAGGAAAAGACTTGTGTTTCCTCATCTGAAGAACCATGGCACATCATCCAGAATCACAGAATCTATCAACCAGGCACCAAGGGCCTGGTCCAAACCCAGCATCATCTGATCAACTGAACCATGGCACCAAGGGCCTCATCCAGTCCAACCTCTCACCCAGCACCATCTGATCAACTGAACCATGGCACCAAGGGCCTCATCCAGTCCAACCTCTCACCCAGCATCATCTGATCAACTGAACCATGGCACCAAGGGCCTCATCCAGTCCAACCTCTCACCCAGCATCATCTGATCAATTGAACCATGGCACCAAGGGCCTCACCCAAGTCTCTTCTTAAACACCCTCAGGGATGGTGACTCCACCACCTCCCTGGGCAGCACATCCCAATGGCCAATATGTTTGGGAAGAATTTCCTCCTAACATCCAGCCTAAACCTCCCCTGGCACAGCTTGAGACTGTGTCCTCTTGTTCTGGTGCTGGCTGCCTGGGAGAAGAGACCAACCCCCACCTGGCTACAACCTCCTTAGAGTTAGGGTTTTGCTCACAGATCCTCTGTGTCTCAAGCTTTTCCTGCACACCAGCACAGAGCAGCAGATTCTTGTCACTTAAAACCATGCTCATAACATGTGGCAATGCTCTGTCCTGCCATCTGCTGCATGTGAGATGTGACCAACCCCCACCTGGCTCCAGCCTCCTTTCAGGCAGTTGTAGAGAGCAATGAGGTCTTCCTTCTCTGAAGGTCTCCCTCTGAAGGTTTCCTTCCTCTTCTGAGCAACCCCATCTCCCTCAGCCCTTCCTCACCAGACTTGAGTTCAAGGTTCTCTTCTTTGGTCATGCTCCAGCCCCTCAATGTCCTTCTTGTAGTGAGGGGTCCAAAACCAACCCCAGGATTTGAGGTGTGGCCTCAGCAGTGCTGATCAGAGGGGGACAATTGCATTTCTAAACCTGCTGGCCACACTGTTCAGAGTAGTGCTCCCCTCTCCAGTAGGCAACATCCTGATCTGATTCTAAGAAGTTCAAGCTGGAAGGTCAAGATTAAAGCTGAAGCTGAAGCTCAAGATTCTCTCTGCTAGACTGGGGGAGAACCTTCTGTGGGACAGCAGAGGACCGTGGGAGGCCCTGGAGGGGTCTCACAGATGTGCTCATCCTGTACAGTAGCTGGGATGATGCTGAACCAGCTCAGCTTTCCGAGTTGGAAAGGTCACTGTGTTTCTTTAGAGTATTTTTAGAGATGCTTTTGTGGTTGGTCAGATCTAAAAAGCTGTGACCCACACAAGCTGAAACGAGGAGAGAACTGTCTGCAGCAGTATATAAGGCAGGCAGATTGCTGTTTCCCTCCCGGGGAAGAGGCAGAGCTGCAGACAGGCTACGAAAGTCCCCTTCAGATCTCTGGAACTTTATTTTGCTGGGTGCTTCAAGCTGAGATGAGCCTGCCCAGCTGCTCATCTGTCTTGCACTCCTTGTGCCACCCAGCATTTGCTCACCCAAGAGAAAAAGGCACCAGGAAGTTTTAATCTTTTCTTCTTACATCCTTAGGGCAGCTGGGAAGCTTTGCCAAGCAGGTGGCTTTCCTTAGAAAGAGGCATCCTGATTGCTCATCCTGGAGAAGAGAAGGCTCCAGGCAGACCTCAGAGCAGCCTGCCAGTACCTGAAGGGGCTACAAGAAGGCTGCTGAGGGACTGTTTGCAAAGCCTGAAGGGACAGGACGAGGGGCAATGGCTTCAAACTAGAGCAGAGCAGATTGAGATTGGATGTGAGGAACAAGTTCTGCCCCAGGAGGCTGCTGGAACACTGCAACAGGTTGCCCAGGGAGGTGGCTGAGGCTCCATCCCTGGAGATATTCCAGGTGAGGCAGGACAGGGCTCTGGGCAACCTGATCCAGTGGAGGCTGTCCCTGCTAAGTGCAGGGGTTGGACTGGATGAGCTTTGGAGCTCCCTTCCAACCCAGAGCATTCCATGGTTCTGTAAGCCAGCCCCTGCGCATTGCTTGCATTGATTTTGAGCGCAATGAAGCTGAGAAAAACCTTGGAGCTCTTTGCTGTCCATGTTCTCGTTCAACATGGGAAGGGAGGAGCTTTGGGAGGGTTTAAGGTGAAATTCACTTTGTGGCAGTGCCCACTGGTCTTGACTGGCCTGAGAAACACTCTTCAAACCTTCCCTTTGAGGGACTTTGTTTAATGCCTGCCACTGTAAGTGGGGCATTTGCAAGCCCAGTGCTCTTCAAGCAGAAGAAAATCCATTTCCTGCCCCACAGCAGGGAACACTCCAGCGTTCTCTGATTGATTTGGAGCCATTCAGGCCTGCTGTGTGAAAGCAGATTTGGTGATGCAGTTTTGGGGTTTTCTGTCACTGCTCTTGTTCCTGACCCAAACTTCCTTGGTGCAGTACACAGCCCTGGCTGGTGCAGGTTGAAGGCTCGGTGCTGGGCAGCAGAGCAGTGAGTCCAGTAGCTTCTTTGGAGACCTTCAGCTGTGTAGGATCATGCACCTGATTTGGGGAAATCTCAGGCACAAAACCAGGCTGGGAAGAGAATTGCTCAAGAGCAGGCTTGGGGAGAAGGCCTTGGGGGTGTCAGTTGGTGACAAACTCCCCAGGAGCCAGCACTGGTCCCTGGCAGCCCAGAGCCAGCTGAGTGCTGAGCTGCAGCCAGAGCAGGGAGAGCAGCAGCACAGGGAGGGGATTCTGCCCCTCTGCTCTGCTCTGCTCAGACCCCACCTGCAGCACTGCCTCCAGCTCTGGGGCCCCCAGCACAAGAAGGACATGGAGCTGCTGGAGAGGCTCCAGAGGAGGCCACAGAGATGATCAGAGGCTGCAGAACCTCTGCTGTGGGTATAGGCTGGGAGAGTTGGGGCTGTGCAGCCTGGAGAAGAGAAGGCTCCAGGGAGAGCTCAGAGCAGCCTTCCAGGACCTGCAGGGGATCCAAGAGAACTGAGGAAGGACTTTGGACAAGGGCTGAAGTGCCAGGCCGAGGGACAATGGCTTTGAGCTGGGAGAGGGGAGACTGAGACTGGAGATGAGGAAGAAATTCTTGGCAGTGAGGCTGGGGAGACTCTGGCACAGGCTGCCCAGGGAGGCTGTGGCTGCCTCCTGCCTGGAGGTGTTGAAGGCCAGGCTGGATGAGGCCTTGAGCAAGCTGTGCTGGTGGGAGGTGTCCCTGCCCGTGGCAGGGGTTGAAATTTAGGTGATCTTGAAGGTCCCTTCTAACCCAACCCATTTTAGGATTCTATGACTGTGTCATCTATGCTTTTCCTTGGGTGCTGTGCTCCAGCATGCCATGTGGTGTCCACATGGTCATCAGCCTGGCAGTGAGGGCTGGAGTTTCACTCCTTGCACAGAAACAGGAGCTCTGTGTTGTACTTGTTCCTTGCTTGCTTTACAGAGGGGGTTCCTGAGACACAAAGCAGGAGGGGTTGTGTCTATTGAGAGATCCTTGGAACTTCTGAGGGTGCTAAAGCATTCTCTGATGGCATTCACACACAAAGACCTTACCTCCATTCATTTCATGAAGAACAGAAGGCTGAGAGGGATCTGATCAATGGTTACAAGTATCTGAGGGGTGGGGGGCAGGCAGGGACCAGGCTCTGTGCAGTGGTGTCCTGGGATAGGACAAGAGGCAATGGACACAAACTGGAACCCAGGAGGTTCCACCTGAACATGAGGAGAAACTTCTCTGGTGTGAGGCTGCTGAGCCCTGGAGCAGGCTGCCAGGAGAGGTTGTGGAGTCTCCTTCCCTGCAGCCTTTCCAGCCCCACCTGGATGTGTTCCTGTGTGCCCTGCCCTGGGTGACCCTGCTCTGGCAGGGCGTTGTTCTGGGTGATCTCCAGAGGTCCCTTCCAACCATTCTGTGGTTCCATGGTTCTATGACCATTTAGTGTTCATCAAATTTCAGCTAAGTGTCTGCTCAGAAAGGATCTAACAGTGAGCAGATGTCCGAGGCTGTCACCATTGGGGTTGTGCCACAGGCCCTCCAGCATCTCCTGAAGGGTGTTGTGGGGATGTGGCAGGGCTGTGTTCAGAGGGCTCAGGGGAGGGCTGTGTCCCTGAGAGCTGGGGCAGGTTATTCCTGCAGGGGGTCCTGGCTTGGGCAGCAAGGGGCAGCAGCATTCAGCTCTTGCCAGCACTGCTGCTCTTTCAGACACACTCCTCTGCAGACTGGCATGAGGAAAAGCTGCCATGAGGGTCTTTACCTGATCAGCCACCTCCCAAGGGACAGCTTAGAAAAGTCATTTAAAAACAGGAGGCAGTGGCAGGAGCTCCTCTGCTCTGCACTGGGTTCGATCCCATCCTATTTTCAGCCCCATCCTCATCAGGGAATCCTATCCAACACCGGCTGCAGAGCAGAGGCTGCTGCTGCTCATCAAGACAGAGCCCACATTCAACACAACAAAATGTGGGAACAGGCTTCAGCTTCTCATGTTTTAATTCTTCCTTTTTTAATCCCTGTTTTCATTCCCAAAGCTGTTTGGATCCAGGAAGATGTTTTTACGTTTCTCCCCTTCCCACTCGTGTTTGGTGTGCTGGAGCACTGCCTGCTCCCCTCAGTGGCTGTCAGGGCTCTGTTTTTCCATTTCTGGAATAGTCATTTCCCACTCAGTGCTTCTTGTGCAAGCCCTCAGAATTTACAGTGTGTTTATAGCTCTCTCACCAGCTGCAGTCTCCCTCTCATCATGTTTTGTTTCAGCATTTCTCTCAGGTACTGGTAGATGGAGGCCATGAAGATGATCAGAGGGCTGCAGAGCCTCCCCTGTGGGGACAGGCTGAGAGACTTGGAGTTGTTCAGCCTGGAGAAGGCTCCAGGGAGACCTTGGAGCAGCCTTCCAGTACCTGAAGGGGCTCCAGAAGAGCCGGGGAGGGGCTTTCTGTAAGGGCCACTGGTGATAGGAAGAGAGGCAATGGTTTGGAACTGGAGCAGGGGAGATTTAGGTTGGACATCAAGAGGACGTTCTGCACATTGAGGGTGAGGAGACACTGGCACAGGTTGTCCAGGGAGGCTGTGGATGTCCCCTCCTGGACGTGTTCAAGGCCAGACTGGATGAGGCCTTGGGCAAGCTGGGCTGGTGGGAGATGTCCCTGCCCGTGGCAGGGATTGGAACTGGATGATTTGTAAGGTCCTTTGCAACCCAACCCATGCTGTGATTCTAAGGACCTGAGAAGGTTGTTTCTTGAGGGTGCAGCTAAAGTGATTTGACTTCAGGGGTGCTGCAGCTGAAAGGAGAGTGCTTGCAAGAGCCTTGTTCCATGGAGCCTGGGAAGGGGCTGGGCATTGTGAAGAGGAAGGGGGAGGTGTGTGAGAGAAACCAGAGCAGAAGTGGCCAGAAAGGAACACACTGAGGGGAGGATCAGCAAACTGCAAGGCAGCTGAGTGAGAGCACAGCCTGTGGCAGGGGTACCAGGGGCCATGGCTGTCTTGGCCAGCACCTCCTCAGCCTGGTACAGGGAAATCATTAGTGCACTTCACCATGAACTCTGTTCCTTTTCACAGCTCTGGAAGCAGAAACGTGGAAGGAAGCTGAGAAGCAAATGGAAAGCTGGGATGTGTCCCATGTACATGAGAAGGGCCTGGGCCACCTGACAGTGCAGCGATGCAGGAGCAGGGCGTGGGAAGCTCTGTTCTCTGTGGCATGAAAGCAGATTTGCTGTGAAACTGCATTTCTCACCTCTCTGCCCTCCATCCAAGGGCACAGTTTGGGGGTAGGCATTTTTGGGAGGCTGGCTCCAAAAGGAAAACTGCACCTAGCCTAATAAACTGCCTTGTTAAATTAGTATCATCACCAAGCTTTGGTCTAGTTGGAAGCCTGGGCATGGAATGATTCTTTGATGAAGATGAAGAATGTTTGGGAATCTTCCTCTTCCTGCTGTAGTCCTTTCTGGGTCTTGTCCAGGCTGTGCTTGAGAAGGTGAGATCCAGATCTATCATAAGACAGCCTGTGCCAGGAGGCAGCTGCATGTTTCAGAGGCAGCTGCTGGAGGAGATGGCTGAGTGTGCATGGAGGCTGCTGGCTGCTCATCAGCAGGGACCCCACACTCCCTTTTGGGTAGCACTGTGAAGGGGCACAAACAGGACAGAGAGCTCTGACCACTGAAAGTCCTCCCTCTGCTGCTCCTGTGGTGTCTGGGCTAGAATTCTGTAAACAGCCAGAGGCAGTTTTGCTTCCAGAGATCTCTCAGTCCGGATGTTGGTCCCAACTAGCCATTCCAGGCCAATCCAGCCTCTGCTGGAAGATGGGTTTGTAAGGGAAAGGTGGACAGGTCCCGGCCTCTCCTGTGACTGGTGGGAGCCACCCTAATAATAATTATTTCCTTTAACAGTCTTCCATCAACTCTTCAGAGCTGTAGCTTTTCCTTTGCTGCAAACAGCAAACTGTGGACAGCTTGGTTGTTTGCAGCAGTCGTGGGGGATGCGTGCCAGCCCTTCCCAGTGCCATTAACAACCACCTCTGGCTAAGGGCTGTGCCACCACGAGTGCTTCAGTGATGTCTCATGTCTTGTTCTAGGAAGCTGGGCTCTGCCCTTTGTGCTTTTCCAGGACTTTCTCACTGGGAGGACCACAGATGAGAGCTGTGTTTTTCCTCTCAGGATGCCTTCAAGTTGTTTGCCTCCCTAGCCTAGAGAGCTTAGATGTCTCCAGGCAGTGAAATGATTCTCCAGGGGCAGCAATGTTTTACTGATCCTTGTGCTGCTCGTTGGCCCAAAGCAGAGCTGGTTTTAGAGATTATTGTAGTGAGCTGTAACATCTGGGAAAGGTTATAGTGAAGGCCTGGCTGCAATTTAGTTCTTTACCTTTTGGGACAAGGCTCTTGCATTTGATCTGGGTTGGAAATCTTGAAGCCAGCTCTGGATGTGCTTGTGGAAAGACACACACTAGAGGGAAGGCAGGAGGGTCTCACTCTTTCCAGTGTGGGTTTTGAATGCTGCCCAGCTGGAAGGAAGGTCCCCACCCAATGGCACTGTAAAGGCTGAGAGGGCTGATCAGTGCAAGGTGAAAGGTACAGCTCCAAGGGTCCAGCTGTGTCCTGCAGGCCAACACTGCTCAGAAATGCCTGACAGGAAGGCTGAGCAGAGATCTGCGCTGACTCAGAGTATCCACCACACAGCAAGAAGGTGCTTCCCAAATCCAACCCTAGCTTCTGTTGAGCAGGGGAGGGAGAGCAGTCCCTGGCACTGCTGTGGGTTCTGCTGTGGGTTCACAGGAGGGCTTGCTCCTGCCTGCGGGCTGGGGGTGGGGACATCTTCCCGGGGAAAGGAGGCTGGTCCAGCAAAGGTGTGGGGTTTGATAGCATCCCTGCTCTTCCCTCGGGATTGGAAGGTGTTTAGAAGGTGTGGTCTCATTTACATCCTGCCTGGACTCATCTGGGTTCATCCCTTGCCTGTGGCTGGAAAAGGAAGGAACTGCTGTAGGCAGGAAAGACTCCACTGTGTGAAACTGTCCTGCTGCACTCCTGCTGGTATGTACCTGGAGAGGGGGGGGCGGGGTGCTGGGGGCTGGCCCTGCAGCCCCCTCATGGCTGTGCTTGTGTTGTAGTGCCATGTGCTGTGCTGCCCTGCCTGCTGGAGAGTGCCAGAGCTGGCTCTGGAGCAACGTCAGAAAAACCACTTCTCATTCATTGCCATTGTTCCTTTCTGCTTTTCCTTTGTTTCCTTTTGTTCCTGTCAGGTGCATGGAGAGTGGTTCAAAGGAGCTGCTGGCAGCTGTGGAGGAAGGCCTGTCTCTGGGAGGGGTGTGTGAGACATTTCCTGCTGTCCCTTGCACCCAGGTGAAGGCAGTGCCACATGGCAGCAGTGCTTTATGCTGGCTGCACTCCACGCAGTTGCCACCCAATGGGCTGTGCCCTCCCCAGCACGTCCAACGTGCATGCAGCTGTAGGGACTGCTCTGCCTCAGGGCTATGCAGCAATGCAGCCATTGCTGGCCTCTGTCTGCATTAGCTTTGGGCTGCAGACACAGCTTGAGTACAAGGTGTGCTGGGAGATCACCATGCATGTGGATTGTGAAGACTCCAGGCAGCTCCCAAGCCGCTGCTGTCCTGGTTTGGATTGCTCCAGCCCTTCCCTCATGTCCTTCTTCCAGCCATGTCTCCAGGCACCATCTTGGTGCATTCCAGGCAGTATGAAAGGCAGAAGAGAGAGTCTGATAATTACTTTTTTCTTTTAAAAGAATAGAATAGAATAGAATAGAATAGAATAGAATAGAATAGAATAGAATAGAATAGAATAGAATAGAATAGACCAGGTTGGAAGAGACCTTCAAGATCGTCATGTCCAACCTATCATCCAACACCACCTAATCAACTAAACCATGCAACCAAGAAGAAGTTCAAGTATCTTGGATCAACCTGATGGTCGAGCCAGACACAGGTCCATGAGCATCAGTGTTATTTACACTGGGGAGAGAGCTGTGGCCTTGCTTTGGCTGTGGGTGGGAAGTGCCACAGCTGGGGTCACTGGCCTCTGGCATGCTGCTGCCCATCAGGGTGAGAGCCTTGGGTAGGGATGTGCAGCTCACAATCCCTTTCTCTGGATCTTCCCCTTGCTGCCTCTGGTTATCCTTCTGTAACTCATGGTAAACATCTAGGCAGGGCAGCATAAACATTGGAGGTGGTGGAAGCCTCCTGCCTGGAGGTGTTTGCAGCCAGGCTGGATGTGGCTGTGAGCAACCTGCTGTAGTGTGAGGTGTCCCTGCCCATGGCAGGGGGTTGGAACTGGATGATCCTTGAGGTCCCTTCCAGCACTGACAGTTGTGTGATTCTGTGATTTTCAAGGCAGAGTCAGAACTCCTTTTCAACTTTAGATACCTCTGGATACCATTAGAGACAGCTGCCAAGGGACCATTTCTTTTCTCACAGAAGCTTGGTGGAACTGCAGCCTGGCTGCCTACCACTCTCTGCTTTAGGAGATGGAAGCTAATCAAATATTTCCTCCCTTTTTGTAACCAGGGCAAGCTGAGGTGCACAATGATGACTGCATGCCTGGCATCGTGTCCCTGGATTGCAGGCAGCCACCATCTCCAGGAGGGCTGTCAGGATCCCTTGCATGCCCTCTGGAGCTGCAGCTCAAGTATGAAGTTCCACCTCTGTGTTGCATGACTTCTGAAGACAGGGCCTGCAGGAGCTGAAGAGGATGCCAAGGCCATTGATGTGCACAGGAGGAGCTGTCTGTCCTGAGGTGCCCTGGCAGAAGCTGTGTGAGTGAGCCTGGGCTGTGTGCTCTGCTGTTCAGGCTGTTCAAACACGGCTTGTGAGTCCCTGCACCACCCTGCATTCATGTTGGGACTGCTCTTGGAGACATGTACTGGCAGTGGTGCCAAGCACAGGGCTGCTCTATAACCTTTCCTGGCTCCTGATCTTCCTCTCCTCCTGGAACTTTCTCTCCCAGGCTTAGCTTGCCTCCTTCACCCCCAGCACTGCCCCTGAGCAAAAGCTCTGGCTGTGTAGCTGGGAGGGCAAGTGGAGGTGTTTGCCCCTAATGGCAGCTCAGGGGGATGTCACAGAACCACAGAGTGCCAGGGGCTGGAAGGGAGCTCCAAAGCTCCTCCAGTCCAACCCCCTGCCAGAGCAGGGTCACCCAGGGCAGGGCACGCAGAAACACATCCAGGCATCTCTTGATTATCTCCAGGGAGGGAGACTCCCCAACCCCCCTGGGCAGCCTGCTCCAGGCCTCTGTCACCCTCACAGGGAAAGAATTTCTCCTCCTGTTTCCATGGCACCTCCTCTGCCTCAGCTTCCACCACTGCCCTGCATTGGGCATCGCCCAGCAGAGCCTGGCTCCAGCCTCTGGGCACTCACCCTGCACATCTTGATCCCCAGCAATGAGGGCAGCCTGTGACTGCATTCCAATTGATGAAGATGTGCAGGGTGAGTCAAGCAGCCACTCCTCATGTCCTGAAGGACATGGAATCAGAGAACCATACAATGCTCTGGGTTGGAAGGGACCTCCAAAGGTCCCTTCCCAGTCCAAACCCCCTGCTATCAGCAGGGGCATCCTCCACTGGATCAGGTTGCTCAGAGCCCTGTCCAGCCTCACCTTGAATATCTCCAGGGATGGAGCCTCAACCCCCTCCCTGGGCAACCTGTTGCAGTGTCCTGAGGAACACATCCTGAAGGACAGGACCTGACAGGATGGCTGACTGCAATCCAGGACCTGGCATGCACACAAACCAGGTTGTGTGTCCTGTCAGGGTAGAAGTTGGAAGCCTCCTGCTCTGGGGGAGGTGATGCAGATCAGCATGGGGCAGGAGGGCAGGGCTATATTTGGGGCTGGTGGTGTGTGTGTGGGAGCCCCAGTACTGGGTGGACTGCCCTTGCCCAGCACCATAATTACCTTTCCTTTCATAGCTGGGCTTGGGGCTGGCATCCAGAGGCTGCAGAACACATCAGGAGATGTAGTGTGGCTTAGTCAGACCCCATCTATCAGCCTGTGTCCCACTTCTGGCACTTTTAGGAAACAGATTCATGCTCTGGTTATAGCCCATGGAATTTGTGGCATCCTAACCCCAGGTATCCTGCTGCATGACCCTGGAGGAGCTGTTTAGCTTCTCTTTGATGGTAAAAATGAGCTCAGCCCATGGATGGGTTTGAATACCATGGCAAGCTTTAAAAAAGTCTGCAGCTAAAGTTAGCCTTCTGCAGCCATATTTAGGGGCTAAATGGGGGGCTTGTTCTAGCCACAGCTCTGAGCACCCTCTGACTGCCTCCCACCCAGACCAGCTGGGGATTTGGGTGTTCAGCTGTCTGAGGCATGAAGTGATGGAAGAGTGAAAGCAGCTGCTTGTGCTGCTCCTGACGAGGAGCTCACTGCTGTGGTGAGACTGGAAACCAGCCTGGCTCTGCTGGGTAGGTGTCACAGCCCCAGCCAGGAGGAGAGCTGGGGGATCAGTCATGAATGAGGCTGAAGGTGGGGAGCATGGAGGGGATCAGCCATGAATGAGGCTGAAGGTGGGGTGCATGGAGGGGATCAGCCATGAATGAGGCTGGCTGAAGGTGGGTGCCTGCCTCAGGCTGTATGTTCAAGCCCTCTTTGCTGGAGGCCTGGGTTCATGGAACGCCCTCGGCACTCGGCAGGGCAGAGGAGAAGGCCCTGCTGTGGCATCCTGCCCAGCTACCTGTGTGTGGGATGAGTTCTCCTCCAGAGACACTCAGCTCTGCCCACGGGCTGCAGAGTTCCACAGAGGCCTGGACACCTTGCTGAGGTTCTGCTGAGTGCAGCCCCTGGGTGACTTGTGGTGCATGAGGCAAGTCCAGGGCGGTGGTGGAGCTGCTCCTAGCTGCAGAGCGTGGTGAAGCCCTGCCCCAGGCCTGAGGAGTCTGGTGGTGAAAGACACCAACAAGTGAAAGCAGGGAGAAACAGTTGAGTCTTGCAGGGGAGAAAGGAAATGTGCCCTTGGCTGTAGGCATTGCAAAGCTGCTGTGCATGGCTGCTGTGGTTTGCTGCCGCTGCAGAGCTTTGTTCCTCTGAGCAGAAAGATGAATTTTCCCACGGGAGAAACAAGCTTTGAATAACTCAGTAAAATGAATTGTTCCTATGTGCACCACACATCTATAGGAGAAACAGAAGACATTTACATGCCTCCTGAGGAGGAACCATGACAAGCAAACAATTAACCAATTCCCCTGAACCTCCAGATTTAAAGAGCCAGGGAACAGCTTAATTGAGTGGAGCTGCCGAGGGCGCAGCGCTGTGCCCAGGTTCGTGCTGGGCACTGCACGATTCCCAGGGGCAGCCATCGGCTCCTGAAGAATTGACTTTCCATGCTAATTGACCCAGATGTGCTCCACTCTATCCCACAACCTCCACTTCATTCAGCTGCTGGTGAAGAGAAGGGAATGAGGCCAAAGGAGCCCGTTTGTCTCATGTCCTGTCTGAGGAGCCAGCTCTCCAGCAGCAGCGTTCTGTGGCTGAACAAATTGTTCAGCCTGAGCTGCAGCATTTCTTCCACTTGGTTTATTTCCTCAGTGCCCCAGTGTGTGCCTGGGGAGGACTGGGGAGCGTTGTGTGCTTGGCAAAAGATGTGCAGGCATCACCACCAGCAGAGAGAGAGCAGTGCAGTGGAGGGAGTGCGTCTGGCCTGCCCGAGCGGGCAGGGCTGGGCAGCACAGCAGGAGGGGGCAGTGCTCTGTGGCTCGATGCAATGCTGGCACACCCCAGCAATCAAGAAATGCCCTGAAATGGTTCCAGGGCAGGGCTGGGTTAGAGATGAGGACAAATTTCTTTGCTGCAAGAGTGGTGAGGGATTGGCAGGGGCTGCCTAGGGAGGTGGTGGAGTCCCCGTACCTGGAGGTGTCCCAGAAACCTGTGCCCATGGCACTTGGGGCCGTGGTTTGGGGGCCATGGTGGGGTTGGCTTGAAGGTTGGACTGGGTGATCCTGGAGGGCTTTTCCAATCCAACACTTCTGTGATTCCATGGTTTAACTATTTTTATCTTCAAGGAAGCAAGGAGCCAGGCTGGAGGAATAGGCTTTGCAGTGTGAATCAGCAACTGAACTCTTCCATCTGCAGCCAGGGGCACCTCACTAGCTAGCCATGGCCACCCCTCCTGTGTGCACAGAGCCCTGGGTGCTCCAGAGGAGTTGTTGCCAGGCTGAGGTTCCCAGGGCATTGTGTGTGTGCACAACCTGACAGCCTGTTCCTTCTCACTGCACAAGCCTTAATTCACAAATCAACTGTCCTTTTGAGGCAGGGACTGAGTCCACCTCTGTCTGCATTCCTGAAACACCTCTGGAGGCTTTCTTTGGTAGGGAGCTGCTCTCCACCTGGTTTATGATTTCAAGATTACCTCAGACATCACCAGCAAGAGCCATGTTGAGGAGCTTCTGGTTATTAATGTTTAGAATCACAGAATGGAACGGATTGAAGGGATCTCCAACTCCCCTGCCAGAGCAGGGTCACCGAGGGCAGGTCACACATAACACATCCATAGGGTTTGAAAGTCTCCAGAGCAGGAGACTCCACAACCTCTCTGGGCAGCCTGCTCCAGGGCTCAGCAGCCTCACACCAAAGAAGTTTCTCCTCATGTTCAGGTGGAACCTCCTGGGTTCCAGTTTGTGCCCACTGCCTCTTGTCCTGTCCCAGGACACCACTGCACAGAGCCTGGCCCCTGCCTGCCCCCCACCCCTCAGATATTTGCTACCATTGATCAGATCCCCTCTCAGCCTTCTCTTCTCCAGGCTCAACAGCCCCAGGGCTCTCAGCCTGTCCTCCTCAGATGGATGTTGCAGTCCCTTCAGCATCCTCCTGGCCCTATCTAGAGGCTGTGCACCACTGATACTAGAGGACTTTATCTGAGTCTGCACAGTTGTCAGGGGAGCAGAATTTGGCCCCTGCTGCTTTTGTAGGCTGGATTCTGTAGCAAGCAGCCAGGCTCTGGAGCTGTGCTGTGCAGTGAAGGTGTTGAAGGAGCTCAGTGCTTTGTTGAGCTGCCTGCCATATAAGGGCAGCTGTGGGGGTTCTGCTGCTGTTTTTCTCCCCAGGAAGGCTCTCCTCCAAAGTGCTGAATCATATTGCAGTCACAGAGCTGGGGAGCTTTCAGACTTTGAGTCATAGCTGAGCTCTCTGGATGTCCAGCTGTGAAGCCATGCATGGGTTCAGCAGCCTGGCAACCAGCAAGCAGAGCGTTGGCAGTGTCCTTTTCCCAGCTCAGATGCTGGGTGGTTCAGCCACAGTGTGCAGCAGGACAGAGCAGAGCAGCAACGTGAGTGGGAGCTGCTGTTTGCCCTTCCTGACTTCAATACCAGGGATCTGCTGGAGAGAGTCCAAGGGAGGGCTTCGAGGATGCTGAAGGGCCTGAAGCACTGCCTGGGGAGGAGAGGCTGAGAGCCCTGGGGGTGATTAAGTCTGGAGAGGAGAAGGCTGAGAGGGATCTGATCAATGTCGATCAATAGCTGAGGGGTGGAGGTCAAGAGGGAGGGGTCAGGGACAGGCTCTGCTCAGTTGCACCCTGGGAATAGGAAAAGGGGCAGTGGATGTAAGCTGCAGCACAGGAGGTTCCACCTCAACCTGCGGGGGAACTTCTGCACTGTGAGGCTCCCAGAGCCCTGGAGCAGGCTGCCCAGAGAGGTTGTGGAGTCTCCTTCTCTGGAGCCTTTCCATCCCTGTCTGGATGTGTTCCTGTGTGCCCTGGATTCGCTGGTCCTGCTCTGGCAGAGGGTTGGACTGGAAGATCTCCAGAGGTCCCTTCCAACCCCTAACATCCTGTGAACTGTGATCTGTACTGCTCTCGGTGATTGAGCCTGGATGTTATAACCAGGCTGCTTTTGATCTGAACCCCATTCTAGAAGAAAGCATCCACACACCTGCCAGCCACACACACACCAAGAGACCTTGGCTGGAGGCTTTGCTCTTCCATTCTTCTTCCCCAGGTCCCCTGGGTCCCAGTTTGAGCTGGCTGCCCTTAAGAAAGCCACACAGTTGCAGTGCTGCAAAGGGTGTCCAGGAGGGGTACCTGAAGGTGTGATCTTTGCATTTCCTCCCACCAGTCCTGCATCTCTAGCAATCTGGCTGCAAAGTTATTGTCTTTCTCTTTCTTCCCTTTCTACTCCCTGGAGGCAGTGAGCTCCTTATCTGCTGTGGGGGAGGATGCTTCCAGTCTCATCTGTGACCTTGAAGGCCAAGCTGATTTTTACTGTTCAATCTTGGCCTGTTTAGGTCCAATGCCAGGGACTATGGGAAGGCAGTTTCAGGCCTGAATCCAGCCTAGCAAAGCAGGGGAGGAAAGAGCCCTGGGGAGTGTGGTAAACCCCAGGTGGGGGAGAAAAGGAGCAAGTGGGGTTCATGGTTTGGTCTGGTTGGGGGAAGGTTTTGGGGGGTTCATGTATCCTGTGTTGAGGATTCCTGTGTTCTCTATTTTCCTGTCTATTTCTGATACAGGTTCTGCATTTCTCTCCAGTTCAACCAGAGCCTCTGCAGTTTACTGCCTTTGGGAGTAAAATGATTTCTGTCCTCTCTTTAAACCAAGGCACCCTGCAAGAAGCTGTCCTGGTCAGGCCAACTTCTGAAACCAGGTGGAGATGTATTCAGGGTTACCATCAGGACCATGTGGAACCAGAAATGGGGAAGTCATCTTCTTCTTTGCCCCTACCAGCTGCAGTGCTGAATGCCTCAGAGGTGCTGAGGAGAGCTGCAGACAGTCTCCACCGAAGCAGGATTCTCCTGCAGGGCTGTGCTTCTGCAGAGCCACTCAGCTCAGCTCCTTCCTGCACCTGCATGCCCTGAGCTCATGCTCTGTACCTCCACGGTGTGGCTTGGACATGTGATGGGAGAAACTGAGCAGTCCTGGCAGCTCAGCTCCTGCAGTGCTCTGCATGTAGGAGGTCTTTGGTTTTCCTGGTGAGCACTAAATCAGTGACTCAAGGCAGCTCTAAGGTCCCCCCAGAGTCTTCTCTCCAGGCTGAAGAGCCCCGGCTTCCCCAGCCTATACCCACAGCAGAAGCACTCCAGTACCTGGACCATCCCCATGGCCTCTGGACCTGTTCCAACAGCTCTGTGTCCTTCCCAGGAGGGGACACCAGAACTGGATGCAGCACTCCAGCACAGCAGAGCCAAGGGGCAGAATCCCCTCTCCTGCCCTGCTGCCCACGCTCCTCTGGCTGCAGCACAGCACACAACTGCCTGCTGGGCTGCAGGAGGAGTCCTAGAGGAAAGCTGCAGAGGGACTTTCCTAAGAGCATCTAGCAACAGGCCAAGGGGGATGGTTTGAAGCTGAGACAGAGCAGGGTTAGACTGTAGGAGGGTGTGACTGGAGCTGTATGAGGGTGGTGAGACTCTGGAACAGGCTGCCAGAGAGGCTGTGGCTGCCTCCTCCCTTGAGCTGTTTAAGGCCAAACTGAAGGGGTCTTGGGCAACCAAGTCTGGTTGAGAGGTGTCTCTGCCCATGGCAGGGGGTGGAGTAGATGATCTCTGAGGTCCCTTCCAACCTAAACCATTCTCTGACTCTATGGCCTAAGCCTGACTGCTTTCTTATGTCTGCAGCATGCACACAAATGAAGCCCTGAAGGGGTTTGAGTCCCCTCTGCCTGCAGTGCTAAAGCCCTAACAAGAACACACTGATGTCTCTGACAGTTTTCTTCCCTGGCCAACCAGTGGGTTTGTGGGAAGAAGTAGTGCTGCAGCTGAGGACTGGTGCTGGAGCAGGAGGTACCACACAGGTGAGCAGCAGGAAACTTGCGTGTGCCAGGCTCGGTGCCCAGCAGATGCACAGGAGGCTCAAAGGGGAATATGGTCCCACAGAAAGAAGGGATTTGTGGACAGGGAGAAGGGATGGTGAGGGTAAAGGGCTTCTGGGGGTCTGTGACACAGAAAAGAGAATAGTAATGTTGCCTTGGAATGGAAGAATACTCTTTAAGAGAGCCTGCAGGAGAGCTGGGGAGGGACTTATCACAAGGGCTGGGAGTGCCAGTGGCTCTGAACTGGGAGAGGAGTGGAGCTGAGGAAGAAATTCTTTGCAGTGAGGCTGGGGAGACACTGGCACAGGTTGCCCAGGGAGGCTGTGGCTGCCTCCTCCCTGGAGGTGTTCAAGATCAGGCTGGATGAGGCCTTGAGCAAGCTGTGCTGGTGGGAGGTGTCTCTGCCCATGGCAGGGGGCTGGAGTTGGATGAGCTTTGAGGTCTCTTCCAACCCAATCCATTCCATGAATCTGTGAAATGATTTTTGGGAAGAGGCAGAAAAATGTGAAGAAACTGAAGCAGGTTTTTGTTTGTCTTCTGTTCCAGTGGCTGGGGTGAAGCTGAGCTCCTGAGCGGAGAACATGAGCTGAGCAAAGCAGCACAGGCCCTCAAAAGAGAGCAAAGTGATTGGAAGGAGAAAAAGACTCAGGCAAAAGATGTCACCAGCAAGGTGACTGTGACTGGGCAAAGCACCTGGGAATGTGACAGCACAGAAAATGAGAGCTGAAAGGAGGATTCAGGGAAGCTCTTACAAATGAAGGCTTTGCCTCACAGACTCAAGAAGTTTCTTCCCTCTTCAGATGGGACCAAGCTAGCTCAGATAAGATGTAAGTTCAGGGCAGGAAACTCCATTCTCAGTGACTCTGATGTCAAACCCACCCAAGCAGCTTTCATGATGTATATTATTATTCCTGCTCTCCTCGTAGCTCAGCAAAGAATGAATGAAACCCCTGAAGCTCAGCTCAGCAGCTGCCTCCCACATTGCTGTGCTCCTGCTTTTGGCACAAGTGTGTCAGATCTGACACTGGTTGGAGTTTTACACAGACTCACAGAGTGCACTGGGCTGCAAGGGACCCTTCAAAGTCATCTTGTCCACCTCCCCTGCACTCAGCAGGGACATCTGCAACTAGACAGGTTTGGACAGGAGCACACTGCGTTGGGTTAGGAACTGGCTGGAAGGCCAAGCCCAGAGAGTGGTGGTGAATGGTGCCACATCCAGCTGGCAGCCAGGCACCAGTGGTGTGCCCCAGGGATCAGTGCTGGGCCCCAGCCTGTTCAATATCTTTATTTATGATCTGGATGAGGGCACTGAGTCCATCATCAGTAAATTTGCAGACAACACCAAGCTGGGGACAGGAGTTCACAGTCTCACAATATCACCAAGGTTGGAAGAGACCTCAAAAATCGAGTCCAACCTGTCACCACAGACCTCATGACTACACCATGGCACCAAGTGCCACATCCAATCCCCTCTTGAACACCTCCAGGGATGGGAACTCCACCACCTCCCCGGGCAGCACATTCCAATGACGAATGACTCTCTCTGTGAAGAACTTTCTCCTCACCTCCAGTGTAAACTTCCCCTGGTGCAGATTGAGACTGTGTCCTCTTGTTCTGGTGCTGCTTGCCTGAGAGAAGAGACCAACCCCTTCCTGGCTACAACCACCCTTCAGGTAGTTGTAGAGAGCAAGAAGGTCTCCCTGAGCCTCCTCTTCTGCAGGCTAAGCAACCCCAGCTCCCTCAGCCTCTCCTCACAGGGCTGTGCTCCAGACCCCTCCCCAGCCTTGTTGCCCTTCTCTGGACACCTTCAGCTGTCTCAGTGTCCTTCTTAAACTGAGGAGCCCAGAACTGGACACAGGACTCAAGATGTGACCTAACCAATTGTGGTAGGGTGAGAAAGTTCTCCCCACACACTAAAGATAAAACCACAGCTAACTCAGCCGGAGAAGCAGATGAAAGCTATATTTACAAGCAGAAATGGAAGGCAATGAATATGTACAAAAATCTACAATATTTACAATCTATACAGGAATATACAGCAATGTATGTAATACAGGAGACCCACAGCCGGACAAGGGGGTGCCCCCCCCGTGATCCCCCTTCTCCCTCCCTACCTCCCCTTTTTTCCCAAAAAGGGTTAGAGAGAGAGAGAAAGGTAATTAAAGGGGAAAAATAAATTCTGTTAGCTCAAAGCGAATGCCAGAGTTACTTTTCTTATCTGGTTAGCTCTGCTAATCCAAGGTCGCTCTGTTGCTTCAGCGAGAGAGAAGACAGACCAGGCCCCAGGACAGAGAAGAACAGACTGACTCCAAACAGACTGAACCCAAAACTCAAAGTTGCATTATACCTATCCACCAATGAAATTAGTTTAGCATATCTTTGTTTATCAATACATTCAGCCAGAGTGTTCAGAAAGTGTCCATTTCTTAAAGGCACAGCCTAAACCAGTCACACCAATGCAGAGTACAGGGGCACAATGACTTCCCTACTCCTGCTGGCCACACTATTCCTGATGCAGGCCAGGATGCCATAGGCCTTCTTGGCCACCTGGACACACTGCTGGCTCATGTTTAGGCAGCTGTCAATCAGCACCCCCAGGTTCCTCTCTGTTTGGCATCTCTCAGCCACTCTGACCCCAGCCTGTAGCTTTTCTGCCTGGGGTTGCTGTGGCCAAAGTGCAGCACCTGGCTGTTGAATGCCATCCTGTTGGACGCTGCCCATCTGTGCAGTTGGCTGAGGTCCCTCTGCAGAGCCCTTCAGCCCTCTAACTGATCAACATCTGCTCCCAACTTGGTGTCATCTGCAAATTTGCTGATGACTGACTCAATCCCCTCATCCAGATCATCAATGAAGACATTGAAGAGGATGGGGCCCAGCACTGATCCCTGGGGCACACCACTGGTGCCTGGCTGCCAGCTGGCTGTGGCACCATTGACCACCACTCTCTGGGCTCGGCCCTCCAGCCAGTTCCTCACCCAGCTCAGAGTGCTCCTGTCCAAGCCAGGGGCTGACAGCTTGGCCAGCAGTTTGCTGTGGGGGATGGTGTCAAAGGTAGACCACATCCACAGCCTGCCCCACATCCACCAGGCATCACCTGATCATAGAAGGAGATCAGGTTGGAGAGGCAGGACCTGCCCTTCCTAAATCCATGCTGGCTGGACCTGAGCCCTTGGCCAGCCTGCAGGTGCGCAGTTATTGCCGCCAGGATGATCTGCTCCATCATTTTCCCTGGCACTGAGGTCAGGCTGCCAGGCCTGGAGCTTCCAGGTTCCTCCATCCGACCCTGCCTGTGGATGGGGACCACACTGGCCAGTTTCCAGTCATCTGGGACCTCACCGGTCAGCCAGGACTGGAGGAAAGTGGTGGAGAGCGGCTTGGCAGCTCATCTGCAGCTCTCTCAGCACCCTAGGGTGGATCCCATCCGGCCCCATGGACTTGTGAGTGTCCCAGTGGCTCAGCAGGTCCTGAACCAATTCCTCATGGATATCCAGGGCATTATACTGCTCCCTGACCCCATCCCCCAGCTCAGGAGGCCACTGGTCCAGAACTCCTCCTGCCTTGCTGTTAGAGATTGAGGCACAGATGGTGTTCAGGCCCTCAGCCTTTTCCTCATCTTCAGTCACTGTGTTCCCCTGCAGGTCCAATAGGGAGTGCAGGTTCTTCCTGCCCTCTTTTTAGTCTTAATATAGTTGTAACAATGCTTTTTATTATCCTTCACAGAGGTGTTCAGCTTCAGTTCCAACTGGGCCTTTGCCTCTCTAATGTTTCTCCTACATAATCTAACAACTTCCTTAAACACACCTCAAGAAGCCTTCCCCTCCTTCCAAAGGTGATACAGCCTCTTTTTTCCCCTTAGTTCCTCCAGGAGCTGCTTGCTCATCAGACCCAGAGCCTTCCCCTTGGCTCATCTTTCGGCACATGGGCACTGCCAGCTCCTGTGCCTTCAACAGCTCCTGCTTGAAGTAGCTCCAACCATCCTGGACCCCTTGGTTCTTGAGGGCTGCTACCCAGGGAGCTTTGCAAAGAAGTCTCTTAAACAGGCTGAAGTTCACCCTCCGGCAGGCCAAGGTGAGGGCTCTGTTGGTGCTCCTCCCTAGCTCCCTGCAGACTGAACACTTCACCGTCTCATGGTTGCTGCACCCCAGGCAGCCTCCCACGGTCACGTCTCCCACCAGCCCTTCTCTATTGGAGAACAGCAGGTCAAGCAGAGCCTGACCCCTGGTAGGCTCACTCAATAGCTGCATCATGAAGTTGTCCTCCATGTGGTCCAGGAATCTTCTGGACTGCCTCCTCTCTGCTGAGTTAAGTTCCCAGCAGATATCTGGCAGATTAAAGTCACCCACCAGGACAACATCTGATGACCTTAAGACAGCCTCCAGTTGTTTATAGAATGTTTCATCTGCCTCCTCATCCTGGTTGGGTGGTCTAGAACAGACTCCAACCAGGATGTCAGATTTGTTAGGCTGCCCTCTGATTTTAACCCACAGGCTCTCAATCCCTTCATTTTCCACCTCAAGTTGTCTGGCAGAGAGTGACTCCCTAATATACAGAGCCAGCCCTCCTCCTCTTCTCCCTCCCTGTCTCTCCTGAAGAGCCTGTAACCCCCCAGTGCAGCACTCCAGTCGTGCGTGTCATCCCACCATGTTTCTGAGGTGGCGACTATATCATAGTCACCCTGGTGGACCAGGACTTCCAGCCCCTCTTGCTTGTTGCCTATGCTGCCTGCATTGGTGTACAGCACTGCAGCTGAGCTCTCGACTTCCCAATTAACCCTAATTTGTGTCCCACTCTTTCCTCTTCAGAGGGACTGATTTCCTCACCCACCCCCTTCAGACCTAGTTTAAAGCCCTCTTAATGAGCCCTGCCAACTCCAGTGCTGGGACTCTCTTGCCCCTTCTAGATAATCGCACCCCATCAGGTCCCAGCAGGTCAGGTGCAGTAAAAGGTGCAGCCATGACGGCGCCGCGGGAGGCTCTGCAGCCACCATGGCGTCACACGCACAGCCCGGACGGGATTGAAACCTCCCTCAGCTAACGTCACGCTCCTGATCCCGAGCAGGGTCACCAGAGGATGATCCTGTAGGACCTCCCCGCCAACCAGGGGCCCTCCTGACCCGCACAGCCCCGACAGGAAAGCGAAAGCCAAGCAGAAAGCTCACGGTTCAAGCGGAGCGGTCCCACATGCCAGTCCCAGTCGGCTCTCAAGCCAAAATGGAGTTGATCTGCTGGAGGGCAGAGAGGCTTAGCAGAGGGACTTTGCTAGGTTGGACCGATGGGCAGAGTCCAAGGGCAGGAGATTGAACACATCCAAGTGCCAGGTGCTGCACATTGGCCACAGCAACCCCAGGCAGAGCTACAGGCTGGGGTCAGAGTGGCTGAGAGCAGCCAGGCAGAGAGGGACCTGGGGCTGCTGGTCGATGGTAGGCTGAACATGAACCTGCAGTGTGCCCAGGCAGCCAAGAGGGCCAATGGCATCCTGGCCTGCATCACAAGAGTGTGGCCAGCAGCAGCAGGGAGGTCATTCTGCCCCTGTGCTCAGCACTGGTTAGGCCACACCTTGAGTCCTGTGTCCAGTTCTGGGCTCCTCAGTTTAGGAAGGAGGTTGACTTGCTGGAACATGTCCAGAGAAGGGCAATGAAGTTGGTGAGGGATTTGGAGCACAGCCCTGTGAGGAGAGGCTGAGGGGAGCTGGGGTTGCTTAGCCTGGAGAAGAGGAGGCTCAGGGGGGACCTTCTTGCTCTCTCCAACTCCCTGAAGGGAGGTTGTAGCCAGCTGGGGGTTGGTCTCTTCTCCCAGGCACGCAGCAGCAGAACAAGAGGACACAGTCTCAATCTGTGCCAGGGGAGGTTTAGGCTGGTGGTTAGGAGGAAGTTCTACACAGAGAGAGTGATTTGCCATTGGAATGGTCTGCCCAGGGAGGTGGTGGAGTCACCATCACTGGAGGTGTTCAGGAAGAGACTTGATAGGGTGCTTGGTTGCATGGTTTAGTTGATTAGGTGGGTTGGATGATAGGTTGGACACGAAGATCTTGAAGGTGTCTTCCAACCTGGTCTATTCTATTCTATTCTATTCTATTCTATTCTATTCTATTCTATTCTATTCTATTCTATTCTATTCTATTCTATTCTATCCTAGAGCAGGCTGCCCAGGGAAACCTGAGTCTGACCTTGAATGTCTCTAGGGATGGGGTCCAAGCCACCTCCTCAAAAACAACCCCATGGCAGTCTGTGCCACCGTCTCACCAGCTTCATGTGCAGAACTTCCTCCTGATGTCGAACCTAACTCTGCCCTGCTCCAGCCTCAAACCATTGCCTCTGATCCTATCCCCACAGCCCCTTCTCAACAGTTCCTCCCCAGCCTGCCTGCAGCTCCCCTGCAGATATTGAAATGCATCTCTAAGGGTCTCTTCATCAGGCTCAACACCCCCAGCTCCCTCAGTCTGTCCCCATAGCAGAGGTTCTCCAGTCCCCTGATCATCTTCATGCCCTCTTCTGCACCCTCTCCATCAGGTCCAGGTGTCTGTTGTGCTGGGTTCCCATATCTGGACACAGCCCTGCAGGTGAGGTCTCCCCAGAGCAGAGCAGAGGGGCAGGATCCTCTCTCTCCACCTCTGGCCACACTGCTTTGGATGCAGCCCAGGCTGCCCTTGGCCTTCTGTGCTGCCAGTGCCCATTGCTGGCTCCTGTCCAGCTTCTCCCCCACCAGCACCCCCAAGTCCTTCCCTGCAGGGCTGCTCTCAGGCTCATCACCCTCAACCTGGGCTGATTTAAGGGTTGCCCTGACCCAGGTGCAGGACCTTGCACTTTGCCTTATTATTGCCTCATGAGATTTTTGACAGCTTGCATTGAGTTTAGCGCTGTAAAATACAAATATTTTGCTTTGGCACAGCCAGATCAATGCTCCCAGGAAGAAGCACAGCAAAATGTCTGTGGTAAATCTCTGCAAATGGAACATGTTCCACAGGCTTTGGGGAAAGAGTTGGAAAGCAGCTAGAGGCAGCTTTGCAAAGCAGGGAGTTTTGTTTCTTGGAACCAGAACAAGCGCCATGGAGCAGCTGCTCACGTGGCCTACAGGATTTATCCCTGAAACATGCAAGAGGCAATGCAGCAAGAGGCTGCCCCTGCTACACAGCAAATGCCTTTAAAATGCTTAAAGGCTTAAGGTGAGTGCCAAGGACTCTGGATGCTAGCTGATAGATCCTGAGCCATGAAGTGTCTCAGATCCTGCTGATCCTATTCTGTATTTCATTTCTACAGCATAATCTTCTCACACTGCAGATGTTGGACAGCTTCCCTCCAGCTCCTGTGTGTGCTTACAGGCAGATCATGGAATGCTCTGGGTTGGAAGGGACCTCCAAAGCTCATCCAGTCCTACCCCCTGCACTCATCAGGGACATCCTCCACTGGATCAGGTTGCCCAGGGTCCTGTCCAGCCTCACCTGGAATATCTCCAGGGATGGAGCCTCAGCCACCTCCCTGCGCAACCTGTTGCAGTGTCCCACCACACTTAGGGCAAAGAACTTGTTCCTGAAGGCCATTGCCTGTTGTCACCTGAGGAGGGGAAGTGCTGACTGTCATTACACCCTGTGGCATTTTATATTGGGTAGGAAATTCAATGGCATTGTAGCAAGAGGGCATTAAACCCCAGGAAGTGAAACATAGAGGTGCAAATCTGCAGGACCTGGCTGCTTGCTGTGCATGGGAACTCTAAGCCTTCACACATCCTGAGTGGAATCTACAGTGAGGCTGAGGAGACACTGGCACAGGCTGCCCAGGAGGCTGTGGCTGCCTCCTGCCTGGAGGTGTTGAAGGCCAGGCTGGATGAGGCCTTGAGCAAGCTGTGCTGGTGGGAGGTGTCCCTGCCCATGGCAGGGGTTGGAGCTGGATGACCTTGAAGGTCCTTTCCAATCCATCTATGAATTTGTCAGTCCCCAGGAGTGCCCTCATTTGCCTTCAGCACCAGGGGCAGCACAAAATTTAGCAAGAAACCTAATCCTTGAAGTAATAATTGAAGAGCATCAGCCAGAGACCACTTCTGTAAACAGCTCTTGAAAGGAAAGCAAATCCTTGAATAATTTCTTATCTACCCTGACCCCAGCCTGACCCCAGCCTGACCTCAGTGCCAGGCAAGGTTATGGAACAGGTCATCTGGAGTGCAATCACACAGCACTTACAGGATGGCCAAGGGCTCAGGCCCAGTCAGCAGGGATTCAGGCAGGGCAGGTCCTGCCTGACCAACCTGATCTCCTTCCATGCCCAGGTGACTGCCTGGTGGATGTGGGGCAGGCTGTGGATGTGGTCTGCCTGGACTTCAGCAAGGCCTTTGACACCATCCCCCACAGCAAACTGCTGGCTAAGCTGTCAGCCCCTGGCTTGGACAGCAGCACTCTGAGCTGGGTGAGGAACTGGCTGGAGGCTGAGCCCAGAGAGTGGTGGTGAATGGTGCCACAGCCAGCTGGCAGCCAGGCACCAGTGGTGCGCCCCAGGGATCAGTGCTGGGCCCCATCCTGTTCAATATCCTTATTGATGATCTGGATGAGGGCATTGAGTCCATCCTCAGTAAATTTGCAGATGACAGCAAGCTGGGGGCAGGAGTTGATCTGCTGGAGGGCAGAGAGGCTTTGCAGAGGGACCTCGACAGGCTGGACAGATGGGCAGAGTCCAAGGGCAGGAGATTGAACACATCCAAGTGCCAGGTGCTGCACATTGGCCACAGCAACCCCAGGCAGAGCTACAGGCTGGGGTCAGAGTGGCTGAGAGCAGCCAGGCAGAGAGGGACCTGGGGGTGCTGGTCGATGGTAGGCTGAACATGAGCCTGCAGTGTGCCCAGGCAGCCAAGAGGTCCAAAGGCATCCTGGCCTGCATCAGGAAGAGTGTGGCCAGCAGGAGCAGGGAGGTCATTGTGCCCCTGTACACTGCACTAGTTAGGCCACACCTTGAGTCCTGTGTCCAGTTCTGGGCCCCTCAGTTTAGGAAGGAGGTTGACTTGCTGGAAGGTGTCCAGAGAAGGGCAACGAAGTTGGTGAGGGGTTTGGAACACAGCCCTGTGAGGAGAGGCTGAGGGAGCTGGGGTTGCTTAGCCTGGAGAGGAGGAGACTGAGGGGTGACCTTCTTGCTCTCTACAACTCCCTGAAGGGAGGTTGTAGGCAGGCAGAGGTTGGTCTCTTCTCCCAGGCAGCCAGCAGCAGAACAAGAGGACACAGTCTCAAGCTGTGCCAGGGCAGGTTTAGGCTGGATGTTAGGAAGAAGTTCTATACAGAGAGAGTGATTTGCCATTGGAATGTGCTGCCCAGGGAGGTGGTGGAGTCACCATCACTGGAGGTGTTCAGGAGGAGACTTGATAGGGTGCTTGGTGCCATGGGTTAGTTGTTTAGGTGGGTTGGATTGGTTGATGAGTTGGACGTGATGATCTTGAAGGTCTCTTCCAACCTGGTGTATTGTATTGTATTGTACCCTACAAATTCCAGACACCCCCAGGACAAGTGGCAGCACACCAGGGATGGAGCTTATACAGCAGCCCTGCAAAGGCACTGCTCTCCTCCTATGCCCTGAGTTAACAACTGCATTAGCAAATCAGTTTCCTTACCCAAGGCAGGAAACATGCACTGAGTGCTGGAAATGCTTCGCTGCAGAGTGGAACTGAAAGGCCACAGGATTTGTCATCCTGGCAAGGAGGAGAACTGGCTGCCAGGGGATGATTAAAACTTTAGTAAGTGAAGAAGGAAACATTTCTTAGGAGATATGTTGGACATCATACACCTGGAGGTGTCTCACACAATCACAGAGTGCTAGGGGCTGGAAGGGACCTCCAGAGATCACCCAGACCAACCCCCTGCCAGAGCAGGGTCACCCAGGGCAGGGCACACAGGAACACATCCAGGCAGCTCTTGAATATCTCCAGGGAGGGAGACTCCACAGCCCCCCTGGGCAGCCTGCTCCAGGCCTCGGTCACCCTCACAGGGAAAAAATTTCTCCTCCATTTTCCATGGAGCTTCCTCTGCCTAAGCTTCCACCACTGCCCCTTGTGCTGGCATTGGGCATCCCCCAGCAGAGCCTGGCTCCAGCCCCTGGGCACTCACCCTGCACATCTTTAGCAACAGCAAGGAGGTCACCCTCAGGCTCCTCCTCTCCAAGCTATGGAGCCCTCAGCTCCCTCAGGCTTTCCTCATGAGGAAGATTTTCCACTCTACCATCTCTGTGGCTCTGTGCTGGACTCTCTCCAGCAGTTCCCTGAGGTCTTTCCTGAACTGAGGGCCCCAGAACTGGACACAAGCTTCCAGATGTGGCCCCAGCAGAGCACAGTATAGAGGGAGAAGAACCTCTCTGACCTACTCACCACAGCTCTTCTAATCCCCCCAGGATGCCCTTGGCCTTCCTGGTCACCAGAGCACCTTGCTGGCTCAGGGGCATCCTTTCAGGTCCTTTTTTTCCCCTTCACTGCTCTCCAACAGCTCAGTCCCCAACCCATCCTGCTCCATGGGGTTGCTCTTTCCCAGGTACAAGACTCTACCTTTGCCCTTGTTGGATTTCATTCCATTTCTCCCTGCCCAGCTCTCAGCCTCTCCAGGTCTGGCTGGATGGCAGCACAGCCTCCTGTGTCACCACTGCTGCCAGTTTGGTGCCATCAGCAACCTTGCTGCCAGTGCTCTCTGTGCCCTCATCCAGGTCATTGATGAAGGTATTGAACAGCTCTGGCCCCAGTGCTGACCCCTGAGGGACTCCACCAGACACAGGCCTCCAGCTGGACTCTGTCCACTGACCACAACTCTCTGACTCCTTCCCTTCAAGCAGTTCCCATCCACCTCACTCCCTGATCCTCCAAACCACACTGCCTCAGTTCAGCTGCAGGGATGCTATGGCAAAAGGTGTCAAATGCTTTACTACACTCTCCTGCAATGAGTTTGTGGCTTTCTCACTGTTGGGAGGTACTGCAAAGCTTTTCTTCATCTGTTTAGCTCAGCATAAACTCAGAGACTCATAGAATGGGTTGGGTTGGAAGGGACCTGTAAGATCATCAAGTTCCATCCCCCCGCCACGGGCAGGGACACCTCCCACCACCCCAGGCTGCTCAAGGTCTCATCCAGCCTGGCCTTGAACACCCCCAGGGAGGGGACATCCACAGCCTCCTTGGGCCATCTTCCTGCACCTGACTCATTTCTTGCTTTCATTTTTGCTTTCTAAGAACAAAACCTAAAATTCTTTCCTGTGAGGGTGCTGAGACACTTGAGCAAGCTGCTCAGAGACGTGGAGGAGGCTCCAAGCCTGGAAGGGTTGAAAGTTAACTCCATCCCCCACCACCCTCTGTGCCCATCCAGCCAGCTCTTAACCCAGCAAAGCCTCCCCCACCCCAGCCATGAGCAGCCAGTGTCTGCAGGAGGGTGCTGTGGGACACAGTGCCAAAGGCAAACACCGCCACAGCCTGCCCTCACCCACCCAGCAGTCTCTTGCTGTGGAAGGAGATCAGGCTGCTCAAGCAGCACCTGCCCTTCCTGAGCCCATGCTGGAAGCCCTGCAGGCGCTCCTGCTGGCCCTTCTTTTCTATGTCTGTCACATTTGCCATCTCCACTCAGCTGGGACCTCCCCACTCTGCCAGGACTTCTGGTACATGATGGGAAGCGGCTTGGTGTGGTGGGTTCACGCCCTTTTCTGAAAACAAAAGAACAAAGCAGGGGGGAGGCTTGCAGGTGCTTTGCACTCCCTGCAGGGCGTTTCTCCCTGGGAAGCTGAGTCTGTTCCACTCCCCCTCCCTGCCCAGCTAGGGTATAAAAAGCAGGACATCCTAGCTGTTGGCCCCTTTTCTGGCTCCTGCCTCTGCTGGATGAGAGCTACTGCAGCTGCCCTCCTGCTCCTCTGCCACATGGTCGGACCAGATCCTTGTCCCTGCTGCCTCCGTGCCTCTTCAGAGTGAGACTGGTGTTGTAGTATCCAATTGTTTTTGTCCCCCTCCCATCCATCCTTGTTGCTTGCCCTTGTGAACCTTTTCCTGTTATTGCTATATATATATTGTTTAAAGACAACTCTTTGACCTCTCTACTTGCAAGCCAACTCCAAATTATTGTTTGGTGAATTTGCTCCTTCCTTTTCTCCCCCTCTCTGTTGGGAGGGAGGAGGGGGAGTGGGGGAGAGATTCTCAGCCTTGCCCCCACCTGAGCTCTTAAATTCCAGTTAAGGATCAAACCACCACACTTGGTGAGCACTGTCCAGCAGCTCCCTCAGCACCCTTGGGTGTTTGCCATCCAGCCCCATAGACTTGTGTGTGTCTGAGTGATACACTGACCACCTCCCTGTGGGCTAGGGGGCTTCATTCTGCTCCCCACCCCTATCTGCCAGCTCAGGGGGCTGGGCACTACTGAACCAAGGGTCCTACTTCTAAAGAGTGAAGCAAGAAGATATTGACTCCCTCAGCCAAGGCAGCTGTCCAGGAGTTTGCCTTCAGTAGCACTAGAGCCCCTGCAGCACCCAGTGAAAAAGTCATGGTTAGGAAATGAGGAAGAGGAGCAGGGAAGGTTAAAAAGTGGTGAGAGACAGACACTGACTTTTCTAGGCCACCGAGGATGCTGAGTGCCTGTGCTGCATCTGTGCTCCCACACACACCTGGCCAGCAAATAAACTTCACAGATGACTTTCTGGCAGTGTAGAATGGTTGCCATGGACCATCAGTATCTGGGAAAGAGGTTCTCTCTTTCAAAGTACACATCCTGGCAGTTCTAGACCTGGAGCAGCTCTCAGGCACACACATGATTTCCTGCCACATTGCTATGGTAAGAATTAGTTCAGAGACTTGCTCTCTGCACTGCTTGTGCTTCTGTAGGCCCTGCACAGCTCTTGTCTGCTTTGGAGTAAAGTCATGGCCAGAGAGCCATGCAGGGAACTGAAATCAGGGGCTTGCTCCTCTCTCCTTGCTGGAACACTTGCCCTGAAGAAGAGGCACAAATCCAGGCTGGGTGCAGGGTGGGTTGAGAGCAGCTCTGAAGAAAAAGCCTTGGGGTTGTTGGGTTCTGAGCAGCTCCCCAGGAGCCAGCAGTGGCCTCCTGCAGCCCTCAGGCAGCTGTGTGCTGGGCTGCAGCCAGAGCAGGGTGGGCAGCAGGGCAAGAGAGGGATTCTGCCCCTGGGCTCTGCTCAGACCTCACCTCCAATCCTGCCTCCAGTTCTGGTGTCCCCAGCAGGAGAAGGACACAGAGCTGCTGGAGTGAGGCCAGAGGAGGCCACAGAGATGCTCCAAGGGCTGGAGCAGCTCTGCTGGGAGCACAGGCTGAGGGAGCTGGGGGTGTGCAGCCTGCAGAGGAGAAGGCTCCAGGGGGACCTCAGAGCTGCTGCCAGGACCTGAAGGGATCCTGCAGGAAGGCTGCAGAGAGACTTTTCCTGAGGATGTCTGCAACAGGCCAAGGGGGAATGGTTTGGAGCTGAGGCAGAGCAGGGTTAGAGTGGAGCTAGGAAGAACTTTAGTACAAGGGTGATGAGACTCTGGCGCAGGTTGCCCAGGGAGGCTGTGGATGCCTCCTCCCTGGGATGTTCAAGGCCAGGCTGGATGAGGCCTCGATCACCCTGGTCTAGTGGGAGGTGTCCCTGCCCATGGCAGAGGTTGGAACTGGATGACCTTTAAGGTCTCTTGCATCCCAGCCCACGCTGTGCTCACTACAAGTCAATCAAGCAGGACAGCAAAGAGGGAAACTGCATAAAACCTTTGACTTCTGCTCAGAGAATCCATGTCTGTGGTGCTGACTGGGGGCATCCTTGGACCACCATCCTTCATGACTATCAGCATCATGCTGGCTTGGCATGGGTTTGCATAGGGCCAGGAGCCTGCTGCCCACTTGCCCTGCCCTCTTCCCGGCTGGCTGCCCCAGGAGCCCTGGCAGCTGGGATCATGTGAGGCTTGCTCTGCCCTCTTGCCTAATGCCTCTTGCAGCTGCGTGCAGCCTTTCATGTCTGCTTTGGCTTGGAGTCGTGGGTCTGCTGGGAAGGAAATCCAGCCACGAGATACTTTAAGCAGCAGTGTGATCTTTGTCAGGAGATCGACTCAGGCTCGGCAGAGAGGTCAGCGCCACGCTGGAGTAGGCTGAGTGCTGTCAGGAGCTTGTAAGCAGGAGAGGCAGAACTGCAGCCCCCAAGGGCTTGGTTCCTGCAGAGCGCCTTGTAACTGGGGATGTTTAATAGACCGTGGAGAAGTTAAAAGGAAGAATTAGACCACTGGTGGGGCCAAGTGCACTCCAGTGATCACAAATGCATCGGGGGCTGTAATGTGCTCGCCAGCTTGGCCCCGTGCCTGCTGCAGCCCCAGCCCCAGGCCCACGGGGCTCACACAGCTGGGACAGACCACAGCAAAGCTTCACAATGTCCCGAGAGGCTTAAAGACAGGATGAGAGAAAGGACCCTGCTTGCCCAGGCTCCTGGATGAACAGGGGTAGCACTCAGCAGTCTGAAGCTGAGGTATTGATGACAGCTGCATGGGAAGCAGAGCTCTTGCAAACAGCTTCAGTTCCTTTGTCACGTCCCAAAGGGACATTTGGGATGAGCGCTTTTACTGACTTGGGACCTGAGGGGCTCCGATGGTGTTTGTCAGAAGCACTTTGATTCACAGAGTCACAGACTGCATTGGGCTGGAAGGGACCCTCCCAGGGCATCTTGTCCAACCCCCTGCAGTCACAGGGACACCTCCAGCCAGAGCAAGCTGCACAGGGACATATCCAGGCTGAGCTTGAGTGTCTCCAGGGATGGAGCCTCAACCACCTCCCTGTGCCAGTGTCTCCTCAGCCTCCCTGTGCAGAACTTCCTCCTGATGTCCAACCTAACTCTGCCCTGCTCCAGTTTCAAACCACTGCTCCTGGTCCTATCCCTACAGCCCTTCTGAACAGTCCCTCCCCAGCCTGCCTGCAGCTCACCTGCAGGTACTGAAATGCAGCTTTAAGGTCTCCCTGGAGCCTTCTCTTCTCCAGGCTGAACAGCCCCAACTCTCCCAGCCTGTCCCCACAGGGGAGGTTCTGCAGCCTTCTGATCATCTTTGTGGCCTCCTCCCCATCAGGTCCCTCTCCATCAGGTCCAGGTCTCTCCTGTGCTGGTGGCCCCAATCACACTGGATGTCTGTAACAAGCACAGGCAGCTTCTGTATTTCAGAAGAAGAGGTTGGAGTTTATTGGGCAGAAAGAAAGGAAGTTTCTTGTCACTGTTTTTTTTTTCTCTGGGGGGCACACCAGGGTTCTGCACCCCATGAGTTGCTTGCAGGAACATTCCCAGTGCCTGGGAAGGCTGTGGGAAGTTTACACACCAGGCCAGGGGCTCAGGAGGAAATTCAAACTCAGTGCTTTTGGCTTTCATTCCCTTTGCTCCCTGCTTTGGGTCAGGCATTTAGAAAGAAGATGAATTCATGTTGAGAACATTGAGCTGCTGAGAGCTGCTGCTCTCCTCTCTCTGCTGTGTTTCTTGATAGGCTCAAGGTCAAATTGACATTTTTTGCTTGTTTGTTTACAGGACAAGAAGTTGCCAAATGGCCTCCTTAGGGCAGCAACAGAGATGTGTGAGCCTGAGGTCTGTGAGGTCTGAGAGAAGGCAGAGGCAGGGGAAGGCTGCCTGCTGATGGACTGGTGCAGAGCATGACACTGCTGTGACCCAGCACAGCTCTCCTGTTTCTCTCGTATTCTGTTTCTTGATTTTGCATCAAAATCCAGCTGAGATCCTGGCTTCTGAGCAACCCTTCTGGCATTAAAAGAGAAGTGGCCTTGCTTCCTCAAATGTCCTGGCCTCTCCTGCTCCTCATACAAGGATGTGAACAAGAGGACACAGTCTCAAACTGCACCAGGGGAAGTTTAGGCTGGGGGTGAGGAGAAAGATCTTCACGGAGAGAGAGATTGGCCCTTGGAATGTGCTGCCCAGGGAGGTGGTAGAGTCACCATCCCTGGAGGTGTCCAAAAAGGGATTGGATGTGGCAATCAGAGCCATGGTTTAGCTGTCATGAGGTGTTGGGTGACAGGTTGGACTTGATGATCTCCAAGGTCTGTTCCAACCTTATTGATTCTATGATTCTATGTGGAGGGGATGGAAAGAGCTTATCCTGCCACTGTGACAAAGGTGGTCAGGAGACTGAAACTGGGCCTGGACCTGCTCAAGTGGAGGATGTCCCTGCTGACCACAGCGGGGTGGACTGGATGAGCTTTGGATCTCCCTTCCAAACCATTCCGTGGTTCTATGAACAGCAGGAGCTGGAAAGGATTGAAGAGGCAAATGGAGAAGCTGCTTTCCTGGAGCCTTTGCAGGCATCACCTTCAGGTGTTCTGGTCTAGAGAGAAGGAGAAGGAGCTGCAGGCTTGATAACACCTGGCCAGAATAGTGCTTGGCCAGATGATAATAGCGACACTCCAGGTGTCACAGCATCAACCTCTCAGGGGATCTGTGAAGCTCCAGATCCCATCTTCCTGCACAGATCATGAAGCTCTGTGCCAGTGGAGCATGCAGCAAACATTTATTGCTGTGTTCTGTGCCTGAGGCTGGACAAAGCATGAAGCAAATTCCCGAGGAGCTGCACTCCTGCCTGGTCCCTGGGGCAGGGACTCCCACAGGGGATCAGTGCAAGCTGATTTCTTACTTATTTGCTTCACATCATGTTGTGTGCTTTGCCCAGTCTGAGCAGTGCAGGCAGGGACACAGGAAGCTGCCTTTGCTCCAGGGTTAGTCCTTATGCCACTGCCAGCACCTCCCCTGTGCCTTCTCAGCCCTACACAAGCACTTCTGGGTTTGTTCAGCACTGAGCACAGCAAGGACTTGCTCCAGAATTCTTTGGGTTGGAAAAGCTTTCTGGGATCACCTAGTCCAACATCAAACCAACCCCACCATGGCCACCAAACCCTGGCCCCAATGCCATGGCCACACCATTCTGGAACACCTCCGGGGATGGGGACTCCACCACCCCCTGGGCAGCCTCTGCCAATCCCTGACCACTCTTGCAGCTAAGACATTTTGCCTCCTCTCCAACCTAACCCTCCCCTGGCACAGTTTCAGGCCATTGCCTCTCCTTCTGTCACCTGAGACTGGGGAGCAGAGCCCAACCACCACCTGCCTGCAGCCTCCTCTCAGGGAACTGTAGAGAGCAAGGAGGTCTCCCTCAGCCTCCACTTCTCCAGGCTGAACACCCTCAGCTCCCTCAGCTGCTCCTCCTCAGCCCTGTTCTCCAAACCCTTCCCCAGCTTGGTTGCATTTCTCTGGACCTGCTCCAGCCCTCAATATCCTTCTGAGAGTGAGGAGTCCAAAACTGAACCCAGCACTCAAGGTGTGGCCTCACCAATGCCCAGTCCAGGGGCACCATCCCTGCCCACACCATTGCTGGTCCAGGGCAGGCTGCTGGTGGCCTTCTTGCCCACCTGGGCACTGCTGGCTCACATTCAGCTGCTGTCACCCAGCACCCCCAGGGCCTTTTCTGCTGGGCATTTTCCAGCACTCTGCCCCAAGCCTGATCCCCAGCAGTGATTTGCTGTGCCAGGCAGATTCAGGGATGTCCTGTTCCCTGCTGGCAGGAAGGATGCTCTGTGGGCTCAGACCTCTGTCCAGAGCTGTGGTCTGAACCGCCTCCCTTCTTGCAGAGGGACTTTACAAAGCCACCAGGCCTAGGCATTGGGAAAGACTGGTAATGCCAGCACTGCCAGCGCTGCCCGCCCCCAGCACTGCCAGCCCCCCCGCCCCCACAGCACTGCCAGTGCTGCCAGCCCCGCAGCACTGCCAGCGCTGCCCACCCCCCCAGCACTGCCAGCACTGCCAGACCCCCGCCCCCACAGCACTGCCAGCGCTGCCAGCCCCCCAGCACTGCCAGCGCTGCCCACCCCCAGCACTGCCAGTACTGCCAGCCCCCCCCACCCCCACAGCACTGCCAGCCCTGCCAGCCCCAGCATCACTGCCAGCACTGCCAGCACTGCCAGCACTGCCAGCACCGCCAGCCCCCCAGCACCGCCAGCCCCCCAGCACTGCCAGCCCCCCAGCACTGCCAGCGCTGCCCGCCCCCCAGCACTGCCAGCCCCCCTGCCCCCACAGCACTGCCAGTGCTGCCAGCCCCCCAGCACTGCCAGTGCTGCCCACCCCCCCAGCACTGCCAGTACTGCCAGCCCCCCACCCCCACAGCACTGCCAGCACTGCCAGCCCCAGCATCACTGCCAGCACTGCCAGCCCCACCAGCACTGCCAGCACCGCCAGCCCCCCAGCACCGCCAGCCCCCCCAGCACTGCCAGCACTGCCAGCCCCCCCCCCGCCCCCCCAGCACTGCCAGTCCTGCCCACCCCCCCAGCACTGCCAGCACTGCCAGACCCCCGCCCCCACAGCACTGCCAGCGCTGCCAGCCCCCAGCACTGCCAGCGCTGCTCCACCCCCAGCACTGCCAGTACTGCCAGCCCCCCCACCCCCACAGCACTGCCAGCACTGCCAGCCCCAGCATCACTGCCAGCACTGCCAGCCCCACCAGCACTGCCAGCACCGCCAGCCCCCAAGCACCGCCAGCCCCCCAGCACTGCCAGCCCCCCAGCACTGCCAGCACTGCCAGCCCCGCCCCCCACAGCACTGCCAGCACTGCCAGCCCCAGCATCACTGCCAGCACTGCCAGCCCCCCCCAGCACTGCTAGCCCCCAGCACTGCCAGCACTGCCAGCCCCCAGCACTGCCAACCCCCCCAGCACTGCCAGCGCTGCCCGCCCCCAGCACTGCCAGCGCTGCCCGCCCCCCCAGCACTGCCAGCACTGCCCGCCCCCACAGCACTGCCAGCACTGCCCGCCCCCACAGCACTGCCAGCGCTGCCCACCCCCCCAGCACTGCCAGCACTGCCAGCCCCCACAGCACTGCTAGCGCTGCCCGCCCCACAGCACTGCCAGCGCTGCCCGCCCCCACAGCACTGCCAGCACTGCCAGCCCCCACAGCACTGCCAGCGCTGCCCACCCCCAGCACTGCCAGCACTGCCAGCCCCCACAGCACTGCTAGCGCTGCCCGCCCCACAGCACTGCCCGCCCCCCCAGCACTGCCAGCCCCACCAGCACTGCCAGCCCCACCAGCCCCCAGCACCGCCAGCCCCCCAGCACTGCCAGCCCCCCAGCACTACCAGCACTGCCAGCCCCCCAGCACTGCCAGCGCTTGCCCCGCCCCCAGCACTGCCAGCGCTGCCCGCCCCCACAGCACTGCCAGCACTGCCAGCCCCCACAGCACTGCCAGCGCTGCCCACCCCCCCCAGCACTGCCAGCACTGCCAGCCCCCACAGCACTGCTAGCGCTGCCCGCCCCACAGCACTGCCCGCCCCCCCAGCACTGCCAGCCCCACCAGCACTGCCAGCCCCACCAGCCCCCCAGCACCGCCAGCCCCCAGCACTGCCAGCCCCCCAGCACTACCAGCACTGCCAGCCCCCCAGCACTGCCAACCCCCCCAGCACTGCCAGCACTGCCAGCCCCCCAGCAGTGCTAATCCCAGCACTGCCAACCCCCCCAGCACTGCCATGGCCCCCAGTATTGTCAGCACTGCCAGCACTGCCAGCACTGCCAGCACCGCCAGCCCCCAGCACCGCCAGCCCCCCAGCACTGCCAGCCCCCCAGCACTGCCAGCGCTGCCCGCCCCCAGCACTGCCAGCCCCCGCCCCCACAGCACTGCCAGTGCTGCCAGCCCCCCAGCACTGCCAGTGCTGCCCACCCCCCAGCACTGCCAGTACTGCCAGCCCCCCCCCCCCCACAGCACTGCTAGCACTGCCAGCCCCAGCATCACTGCCAGCACTGCCAGCCCCACCAGCACTGCCAGCACCGCCAGCCCCAGCACCGCCAGCCCCCCCAGCACTGCCAGCACTGCCAGCCCCCGCCCCCCAGCACTGCCAGTCCTGCCCACCCCCCCAGCACTGCCAGCACTGCCAGACCCCCCGCCCCCACAGCACTGCCAGCGCTGCCAGCCCCCCAGCACTGCCAGCGCTGCCCACCCCCCAGCACTGCCAGTACTGCCAGCCCCCCCCACCCCCACAGCACTGCCAGCACTGCCAGCCCCAGCATCACTGCCAGCACTGCCAGCCCCACCAGCACTGCCAGCACCGCCAGCCCCCCAGCACCGCCAGCCCCCCAGCACTGCCAGCCCCCCAGCACTGCCAGCACTGCCAGCCCCGCCCCCAGCACTGCCAGCACTGCCAGCCCCAGCATCACTGCCAGCACTGCCAGCCCCCCAGCACTGCTAGCCCCCCCAGCACTGCCAGCACTGCCAGCCCCCAGCACTGCCAACCCCCCAGCACTGCCAGCGCTGCCCGCCCCCAGCACTGCCAGCGCTGCCCGCCCCCAGCACTGCCAGCACTGCCCGCCCCCAGCACTGCCAGCACTGCCCGCCCCCCACAGCACTGCCAGCGCTGCCCACCCCCAGCACTGCCAGCACTGCCAGCCCCCACAGCACTGCTAGCGCTGCCCGCCCCACAGCACTGCCAGCGCTGCCCGCCCCCACAGCACTGCCAGCACTGCCAGCCCCCACAGCACTGCCAGCGCTGCCCACCCCCCCAGCACTGCCAGCACTGCCAGCCCCCACAGCACTGCTAGCGCTGCCCCCCCACAGCACTGCCCGCCCCCAGCACTGCCAGCCCCACCAGCACTGCCAGCCCCACCAGCCCCCCAGCACCGCCAGCCCCCCAGCACTGCCAGCCCCCCCAGCACTACCAGCACTGCCAGCCCCCCAGCACTGCCAGCGCTGCCCGCCCCCCCAGCACTGCCAGCGCTGCCCGCCCCCACAGCACTGCCAGCACTGCCAGCCCCCCACAGCACTGCCAGCGCTGCCCACCCCCCCAGCACTGCCAGCACTGCCAGCCCCCACAGCACTGCTAGCGCTGCCCACCCCACAGCACTGCCCGCCCCCAGCACTGCCAGCCCCACCAGCACTGCCAGCCCCACCAGCCCCCAGCACCGCCAGCCCCCAGCACTGCCAGCCCCCCCAGCACTACCAGCACTGCCAGCCCCCCAGCACTGCCAGCGCTGCCCGCCCCCCAGCACTGCCAGCGCTGCCCGCCCCCACAGCACTGCCAGCACTGCCAGCCCCACAGCACTGCCAGCGCTGCCCACCCCCCCAGCACTGCCAGCACTGCCAGCCCCCACAGCACTGCTAGCGCTGCCCGCCCCACAGCACTGCCCGCCCCCAGCACTGCCAGCCCCACCAGCACTGCCAGCCCCACCAGCCCCCAGCACCGCCAGCCCCCAGCACTGCCAGCCCCCCAGCACTACCAGCACTGCCAGCCCCCAGCACTGCCAACCCCCCAGCACTGCCAGCACTGCCAGCCCCCAGCAGTGCTAATCCCCCAGCACTGCCAACCCCCCAGCACTGCCATGGCCCCCAGTATTGTCAGCACTGCCAGCCCCTCCATAACTGCCATCACTGCCAGCTCCCCCAGCCCCACCAGCACTGCCAGCACTGCCAGCCCCACCACAAGGCTGAGCCCTCTCCTCCCTAAAGCTGTAACTGCACCCCACATGCTGGCAGAGTGCTGAGGATGGGTGCTGAGGGCTGGTGCCAGGCCACAGCACAGGCTATGCAGTATTAGGCCTCAAGGCAAGCCAGAAACAAGGGTTAGCATGTCTGGAGGGCTTGCTGCTAGAGAGCAGGATTGGTCCCACAGTCACTGCTGAAGCTTGGGTATACATTCTGCTGTTCCTGGAGGGGTGCACAGCTGGCACAGGCAACCTCTGCAGTCTTAGGGCTGCCCTGTGTGCTTGGCACCAAACTGAGACAGCTCTGAGAGCAGTTCAGCTCTTCTGGAGGGCCGAGTGGTTTGTTTTGAACGAGCTGTTGGTGCTCCTCAGCAGAGCTATTGTTAGCACTTGGCCCAAGGGCTTGCACTCAGCAGCTTGAGCTTCGCTGTGGTTTTTCCTCTCTTCAATGAAAACGAAGTAGCTCTGGCTGACAGGAGCCAAGCAATGCTGCTGCTGCTCCTCTCAGAGTGACACTTGAGGAGTGCATGGAAAGCCTCTCTCAGTTTCCTGGAAGAGAGGCAGACTTTGTTCCCTCCAGCCCTGTGCTCCATGCTTGTGAAGGGCTGGCTGAAGAGTGGCTCCATGGGATGCTGTGAGGGAGGCTGCTGGGCTGGCACTGAAGTGCTTTAAAGGGCAGCAAGGCTGGGGAAGGGTCTGGAGAACAGGGCTGAGGAGAAGCAGCTGAGGGAGCTGGGGGTGATCAGCCTGAAGAAGGTGAGGCTGAGGGAGACCTCCTTTCTCTCTGCAGCTCTCTAAGAGGAGGCTGCAGTGAGCTGGGGTTGGGCTCTGCTCCCCAGTCTCAGGTGACTGAAGGAAAGGCAATGACCTGAAACTGCCAGGGGAGAGTTAGGTTGGAGAGGAGGCAAAATGTCTTAGCTGCAAGAGTGGTCAGGGATTGGCAGAGGCTGCCCAGGGAGGTGGTGGAGTCCCCATCCCCGGAGGTGTTCCAGAATGGTGTGGCCATGGCACTGGGGCCAGGGTTTGGTGGCCATGGTGAGGCTGGGTTGATGTTGGAATGGGTGATCCCAGAGAGCTTTTCCAACCCAAAGAGTTCTCTGGTGCTGTGGTTCTATGACAGTGAACAGTCCCTGCTGTTTTCTTTCTTGCTGCAGCTGCACACCATGGAATTGCCATGTCTAATGTCTGTCTGCAGCATACATGGACACCAGGACACTGCATTTGGATCACTCAGGCAGCATAACAAAATGCTGACCTGCAGGAATTGAGGTACACCTGGCCCCTCTCTCCTTTAGCTGCAGCCCCTACAGAGGCAATGCACATCCAAGGCAGCTCCTTGAAGTTCCCTCCTGCATGGTGCTGTGCTCCAGCTCATGAGCTCTGTGAGCTGTTGTGAGAGACTAAAGCTTATCTCTCCTGGTGACTCAACAAAGATAAAATCACTTGCTGTTTGTCCAGACAATAGCTGATGTGCGTTGGGCAGAGCCCCTGGAAGGACTCTTGGAAGGTGCAAAGATAACATTGCTCACGGGACTGCAGCTGGCCTACAGCAATGGCCCAAGGGCCCAGCATTCACACCTTCAGGACAAGATCATTTCCAGCCATCAGATACCCCAGGAAAGGACAATGGTTCCTGATGTGAAAAGAGTGTGGGGTAGGCAGATGGAGCAGGAGGAGGTGGAGGCCTTCCCCCCTCCATCCAGTGGCTGCCCAAACTCACCTGAGCACACAGAAAGATTTCCTGGGGAACGATACCTGGACCTAAAGATGATTTCCCAGAACGATATCCTGGGGAACAACACCTGGACACTTGCCTAAGGGCTGAAAAACTGTATAAAAGTCTGGAGCAACTGCTGGCTTGTGGAGGAGAAAATTGGAGAAGCAAGATGCAGAAGAAAGCAGACGGCAGCACACGCTGGAAACACCACGGGGCAACACAATGGATCTTGGACTCCCTCCTCCGTGCTCTAAGTTCCGCCTGCTGCAACTCATGGAGCTGAAGAAGCTGCCCAGAGGACCTCATCCCTTCTACAGCCAAAGCCTCAGCACCCTTCCTCTACAGACCCAACATCTCCTGCAGCACCGTTGCTCTACAGACCCAACATCTCCTGCAGCACCTTTCCTCCACAGACTCAAACTGTCTTGGGGGGTGAGGGGTGTGGTAATATAATTCTTTCCCTCTTCTCCCTTTCTTCTCTCTCTTCCTATTCTGATCCCTCCACTTTATTTATGTAATAAATAGTCTAGCTGTTGATATTTTGGCCTCGTTTGTGCCTCTCATTTCACAACACGGGAATATTCATTAAAAACCTGAATCTCTTTCCCTCTCCGGATCGAGACAGCTGTGCTGTTGGAGCCATGGTCAACATTACCAGGAGGAGCTTCAACAAGGCCAAGTGCCAGGTCCTGACCTTGGGTCACAGCAACCCCAAGCAGTGCTGCAGGCCTGGGGCGGTGTGGCTGGAAACTGCCTGTGCAGAGAGGGACCTGGGGGTGCTGATGGACAAGCAGCTGAACAGGAGCCAGCAGAGTGCCCAGGTGGCCAAGAAAGCCAAAGGCATCCTGGCTGGGATCAGCAATGCTGTGTCCAGCAGGAGCAGGGAGGTGACTGTGCCCCAGGGCTGGCCACTGGTGAGGCCACAGCTCGAGTGCTGTGTCCAGTTTTGGGCAGCTGAACACAAGAGAGATGTGGAGGTGCTGGAGCCAGGGCAGAGCAGGGCAAGGAAGCTGGGAAGGGCCTGGAGAATAAATCTGATGAAGAGCAACTGAAGGAGCTGGGGATGGTTAGTGTGGAGGGCCAGCAGGGCCAGGGAGGGGATTCTGTCCCTCTGTTCCACTCTGCTGAGACCACAGCTGGAGCTCTGGGTCCAGTTCTGGAGCCTCTGTGCCAGGAGGTGATCTGGAGGTGCTGGAAGGAGGAGCAGAGGGCTGGAGCTGCTCTGCTGTGAGGACAGACTGAGGGAGTTTGGGTTGTGCAGGCTGGAGAGGAGAAGGCTCCAGGGAGACCTAATTGTGGCCTTCCGGGATCTGCAGGGGGCTCCAAGCAAGCTGGGGAGGGACTTTTGAGGGTGTGAGGGAGGGATAGGACTGGGGGGATGGAGCAAAACTAGATGTGGGGAGATTCAGATTGGCTATGAGGAAGAAGTTGTTCCCCATGAGGGTGGTGAGAGCCTGGCACAGGTTGCCCAGGGGGGTGGTGGAAGCCTCGTCCTCATGCCTGGAGGTGTTTGCAGCCAGGCTGGATGTGACTCTGTGCAACCTGCTGTGGTGTGAGGTTGGAGCTGGATGATCCTTGAGCTGCCTTCCAACTCTGACAATTCTGTGTTTTATCTCTGCTGGATAATAGACACCCAAGCCCCATTCATGTTGTTGCCTTTGGGTGACTTTTTCACCCAGGCTTTCCTCCCAACACTCTGTCAGAGCATTGCTCACCTAGTAGAGAGACTCAGATGATCCCAGGTTAGAAAGCACATTTCTGAAAGGGGCAGAGGTGTTGGCTTCAGTTCCCTAGGCACATTCTTGTACAAGTGATTGCATTCTGCCCCCTGCATTCCTCTGCCACTTCAATTGGACATGGTTATTCTGCCTCACTTTGTGCTCCTGCATAGCATTACTGAGTCCTGTCAAGCATTTGTTGTCCACCATCCCAACAGTGCCTTCACCACAGCAGCAGTGCTTCAAGTAAGGCACCAGAGGAGTATAAATGAGCAGCAGATTCTTGTAGGCTCATAGTCACAGAATGGGTTGCGTTGGAAGAGACCTTGAAGCTCATCCAGTTCCAACCCCTGCCATGGGCAGGGACACCTCCCACCAGCACAGCTTGCTCAAGGCCTCATCCAACCTGGCCTTCAACACCTCCAGGGAGGGGACATCCACAGCCTCCCTGGGCAGCCTGTGCCAGTCTCTCCCCACCCTCACTCTCAAAAATTCCTTCCTGATCTCCAGTCTCAATCTCCTCTCCCAGCTCAAAGCCATTGTTCCTCATCCTGGCACTCCCAGCGCTTGTCCAAAGTCCCTCCCCAGCCCTCATGGAGCCCCTGCAGGTACTGGAAGGCTGCTCTGAGGTCTCCCTGGAGCCTTCTCTTCTCCAGGCTGCACAGCCCCAGCTCTCCTAGCCTGTGATCTTGATGAGAAGAGCAGCAGCTGTGTGCAGTGATATTTGGGTACAGAAGATTTTCTGGGCTAGGAGAAGCTTCTCTTACCTTGACAAAATCCACACAGCAGTGGTGCTTTGCACCTCCTGTGTAGCTCTGCCTGTGAGCAGAGTGGGCTGGCCTTGCATCCACCCTATGCCATGATACCTGCCAGTCAAATGAGCTCTTGGAAGCTGAGCTTAATGCAAGGGCAGCATTAGAGAGCTCCAGGATCCTCACACAGCCATGGGGCTGCACCCAGGTAGCCATGGAGGTGTAGGCAGCCAGACCTCTGCTAACATGTTTGCATTCACCCCAAAGAGGTCACTGGAACAGAAGCTCTCAAGGCACCATCTAGGAGAGGATGTCCAGGCCAAGTCCCTGCAGAGCCCCAGTGATGGCAGAAGATGCCCAAGCCCTCAGCGTTGTACACACTGCTCTGAGGCACTGGCTGTGTCCAAGCTGTCTTCACCTCAAGGGAGGGGATTCTGCCCCTCTGCTCCACTCTGCTGAGACCACAGCTGCAGCTCTGGGTCCAGTTCTGGAGCCTCTGTGCCAGGAAGGCTCTGGAGGTGCTGGAAGGTATCCAGAGAAGGGCCATGAGGGTGAGCAGAGGGTTGGAGCTGCTCTGCTGTGAGGACAGTCTGAGAGAGTTGTGGTTGGAGAAAAGAAGGCTCCCAGGAGACTTTCTTGTGGCCTTCCAGTATCTGAAGAGGGCTACAAGAAAGCTGGGGAGAGACTTTTCAGGCTGTCTGGTAGGGCTAGGACAGGGGGCATGGATCCAAGCTAGAAATGGGTAGATTCAGATTGGATGTGAGGAAGAAGTTCTTCCCCATGAGGGTAGTGAGACACTGGCACAGGCTGCCCAGGGAGGCTGTGGCTGCCTCCTGCCTGGAGGTGTTCAAGGCCAGGCTGGATGAGGTCTTGAGCAAGCTGGGCTGGTGGGAGGTGTCTCTGCCCATGACACGGGGTTGGTCATCTTTGTGGTCCCTTCCAACCCAACCCGTTCTGTGACTCTGTGATCCTTGTGCTGTGCTGAGGTCTGACCTTTTCAGCCCACATGATCCTTTAGCTGCTTCCTGGCTCCCCTCTCACAGACACCCAGGGATGTGTCTCATACTGGAGCCCCTTTTCCAGATTATTCCCCTCAATACACCCCACTGCAATCCACAGACTCATCAGAGCCAAGGGATTTGTAGAAGTCCTGGATATCAGCAGAGAGCTGAGAGTGTGAATGACTGATAATGGGATGGAAATCTTCTCGTGTTTCAGGAGTTGTTGCTAAGCTGGAGCCTGGGTGCTGGGGAGGGAGAGGAGGATTAGGTGCAGAAGTTAATTCCTCCGTCCTCAACAGCCTCATTTACAGGAAGAGCACAACAAATCTCTTGTTTCCCAGCAGCAGGGCTCCATGCAGGTACACACGTGGAGAATGCTGCCTGCAGAGCCTGCCCAGATGGCCCAGCAAGGACTGCTGTGAGCAGCAGCTGCAGCCGGAGCCGCAGCACAGCCCTGGCAGCCCTGCTGCCCCCGGCCGCCCGGGCCAGGAGGGACCCCCTGCAGCCCTGCTCTTCCTGGGAAGCCCTGCAGCAGGCACTTGGACAGGCTGGGCACAGGGGCTGAGGCCAACAGGTTTAACAAGGCCAAGGGCAGAGTCCTGCCCTTTGGCCACAAGAACCCCAGGCAGGGCTACAGGCTGGGGGTGAGTGGCTGGAGAGCATCCTGGCAGAGAGGGACCTGGCACTGCTGGGTGACAGCAGCTGAACATGAGCCAGCAATGTGCCCAGGGGGCACAGAAGGCCAAGGGCATCCTGCCCTGGATCAGGAACAGTGTGGCCAGCAGGAGCAGGGATGGAACTCTGCCCTGTGCTGGGCACTGGTGAGGCCTCACCTCTAGCACTGTCTGCAGCTCTGGGACCTCACTGCAGGAAGTATCTTGAGGTGCCGGAGCAGGGCCAGAGGAGAGGAACCAGCCTGGGGAAGGGACTGGAGGGAAAGTCTGACAAAGAGAGGCTGAGGGAGCTGGGGGTGTTCAGCCTGGAGAAGAGGAGACTCAGGGGGGACCTTATCACACTCTACAGCTACCTGAAGGGAAGTTGCTCCCAGGCAACTTGTGACAGGACAAGAGGGCATGGCCTGAAGCTCTGCCAGGGGAGGGTTAGGTTGGATGTTAGGAAGCAATTCCTCATGGAAAGGGCAATCAGACACTGGGATGTGCTGCCCAGGGAGGTGGTGGAATCACCATCCCTGGAGGTGCTGAAGAAAAGGGTGGATGTGGCACTTGGGACATGGTTTAGCGAATGTGGTGGTGTTGGGCTGGGCTGGAGGATCTCAAGTCTTATCCATCCTCAATAATTCTGTGGTTCAAGTTTATTCTGAGCACAGCAGCAGTGCCTTTCCTTCTTGCAGCTACAGAAAGGAGAATCCCCTGTGGAGCCTCTCAGTCTTGCCCCTGCCCCGTGGCAGCGCTGGCCAGGGCTGCAGGAGCCACACAGGGGAGCTGAGCACACCCAGCGCCAGCGCCAGGGCAGGCACCTGAGGGCTGCAGGGCTCCTTTTACATAACTGCTCCCTTACACAATAGGCTTTTGTTTGTCATCCCCAGGCTGCTGGAGGCAGGGCACATTTCCCTCAGCCTCCTCGGGCAGGAATGTTTGTACCTGTGGGCAAAGGCTGCTGGCAGTGAAAGGCTGGCATTGATGGGAGCAGCTTTTAGCAGTGCCTGGTTGCCAAGGTAAGCAGCAGAGGCATGGCCTCTGCCACCCCACTGCCTCGGGGAGCAGCGGGCTCTCAGGGAACAGGCTGGCACCCCTTAGGGCCAAGAGGCTGTAGCTTTATAGACAGAAAAACACAGCCAATAATAGGAAGGAGAGAGGCTTTGGGGTTGGCACTGGTTTGTTGCTGCCTTTTATTTTTTGTTGGGTTTTGGTTTTGTTTTTCTGTCCAGGGATTTTTTTTCCTTCAGAAGGGGCTCAGAGTGTTCTATTTTTGGTCTCAGGCAGGAATTCAATTCAGCTGCTGCCCAATGCATTGTGCACTCAGCACCCCTTTGACAGCTGAGTCGCGGGGGCACCAGGAACAATGAGCCGAGGCATGGCTGCAGTGGGAGGCTGAGGTGCCCCAGGCCTGTGCCTGTTGTTCAAGTCAATAGGCAATTCCCCTGATTAGCTGGGAATTTGCAGCATTATCCCATTGGGTCCTTGGCATGAGCCCTTTGCTCAGCACGGGACTCAGTGTGAGAGCCTGAGGCACCTGAAAAGATCTGCAGAGGCAGCACTTGCCAGACCCTGCCTCTGCCGGGGCAGGAGAATGAGCTTCTCTCCTCGGCTTCATCCTGCTCTGCAGCCTCTTGCCAATCTCCTTTCTCTCACAGCAGCACAGAGAAGGTGCTGAGTCATCACATTTTCTCAGTGCAATGTTTTAATTAGAAGAAAGAAAGAGTAGAGGGCTGACAAAAACTAAAGCACAACAGCCAGACCTAGCTGGACTGCTGCAAGGCCTTTGACACAGTGCCCACAGCATCCTGCTGGCCAAGCTGGAGAGCTGTGGATTTGCTGGGTGGATGTTCAGTGGGTAAGGAACTGGCTGGGTGGTTGCATCCAGAGGGTGGTGCTCAGTGGCTTGAAGTGCAGATGGAGAGCAGTGACAGTGGTGTCCCTCAGGGGTCTGTACTGGGAGCTGTGCTGGTCAATATGTGTATTGATGACAGAGAGAGTGAGATTGAGAGCACCATCAGCAGTGTGCAATGGCACCGAGCTGAGTGGTGCTGTCCATGTGCCAGAGGGTCAGGAGGGCATCCAGAGGGACCTGGACAAGCTGCAGAGGTGCTGCCCAGGGGAACCTCATGAGGTTCAATGAGAGTTAAGTGCAGGGTCCTCCACCTGGGCTGGAGCAATACAGCCCCAGGCTGGGGGTGATGAGATCCAGAGCAGCCCTGCAGAGAAGGACTTGAGGGTGCTGGGTGGGGGAGAAGCTGAGCAGGAGCCATCAATGGGCACTGGCAGCACAGAAGGCCAAGGGCAGCCTGGGCTGCATCCAGAGCAGCATGGCCAGAGATGGAGAGAGAGGATCCTGCCCCTCTGCTCTGCTGAGACCTCACCTGCAGGGCTGTGTCCAGTTCTGGAGCCCTCAACACAGGAAGGACCTGGACCTGCTGGAGCAGGGATAGAGGAGGCGAAAAAAATGATCAGGGGGCTGGAGAACCTCTGCTGTGAGGACAGGCTGAGGGAGCTGGGGGTGTTCAGCCTGGAGAAAAGAAGGCAGACCTTTTATCACAGTATCACTAAGGTTGGAAGAGACCTCGAAGATCATCGAGTCCAACCTGGCACCACAGACCCCATGACTAGACCATGGCACCAAGTGCCACATCCAGTCCCCTCTTGAACACCTCCAGGGACGGTGACTCCACCACCTCCCTGGGCAGCACATCCCAGTGGTGAATGACTCTCTCTGGGAAGAACTTTCTCCTCATCTCCAGCCTAAACTTCCCCTGGCACAGCTTGAGGCTGTGTCCTCTTGTTCTGGAGCTGGTTGCTAGAGAGAAGAGGCCAATCCCTTCCTGGCTACGACCACCCTTAGGTAGTTGTGGTTGTATCTGCATTTCAATACCTGCAGGGGCTACAAGAAGGCTGCAGAGGGACTGTTGCCAAAGGCCTGCAGGGACAGCATCAGGGACAATGGTTTGAAATGAGAGCAGAGCAGATTGAAATTGGATGTGAGGAACAAGCTCTGCACCAGGAGGCTGCTGGAACACTGCAACAGGTTGCCCAGGGAGGTGACTGGGGCCCCATCCCTGGACATCTTCCAGGTGAGGCTGGACAGGGCTCTGGGCAACCTGATCCAGTGGAGGCTGTCCCTGCTGAGTGCAGGGGTTGGACTGGATGTCTCCTGCTGTAGGGGGTTGGACTGGATGGACCTTTAGAGGTCCCTTCCAGCCCAGGTGGTTCTATGATCACCTTCCTGCTAACCCTGGTGTGCTGCAGACCCACTGCATGCAGAGGCCAAGCTGTCTGTGCCACCTGCAGGACTTTCACCTGACTCTCAGGCAGTGGATGTGGGGTAGAGCAAGAGCAGCATGTTGTGGGTTTGTTTTCCAGGTATTTGACAACTACAGAATGACAGTTCCTGGGCTGTAACCAAGTCATACAGGACCTGCTGGCTTCTCACATCTGGCAGTTCCTGGAACTGTATAAAATGTCTTCAAGAGAGGGGGGTTGCCTCCTGGGACCCTTCTGCAGCTTGCTTAACAGGTCTGGTGCTGCCATAATCAGGTCTAAACTCAGAGCAGACAGGCAGTGATGATCACAGAATCACAGGATCACAGGATGTCAGGGGTTGGAAGGGACCCAAAGAGATCATGGAATCATAGAACTGTGAGGGTTGGAAGGGACCTCAAGAATCATCCAGTCCCAGTGCTGACCCCTGAGGGACTCCACTCCTCCAACTTGACTCTGACCACTGACCACAACTCTCTGACTCCTTCCCTTCAACCACTTCCCAGCCATCTCGCTCCCTGATCCTGCAGACCACCCTGCCTCAGCTCAGCTGTGAGGATGCTGAGGCAGAAGGTGTCAAATGCCTTATTCAAGAAGGGATTGGACGTGGTACTTGGAGCCATGGTTTAGTCATGAGGTCTGTGGTGACAGGTTGGACTTGATGATCTTTGAGGTCTCTTCCAACCTTGGTGTCTCTGTGATTCTGTGATTGAAATAATCTACTGCTCTACCCTCATCCATCCACCTGGGGATGTCTTCTTAAAAGGCTATTAAACATGACTTCCCTCTGGCCAAACCATGTCCACAAATGGACTCACATTTCACTTCAGGTAGGATGGAGCTGTGGCTGTTGGAGCAAGCTGTGAGCAGTAAGATGTCTCTTGGGGCACAGCCTGCAGGCACCCATGCAGAACCTCCCTCCAGGGCCTCAGCTGTGGTGGTTCTGCCGGCTGGCCTGCAGGGAATGGCCTCTTCCTGCGGTTCCCTCAGCTGCTCCCTGCCTGAGTCCAGTGGGACTGGATGTTGTAAGGCTTAGTGTGCCCAGCACATGCCCATGGCACTGAGACTGGCACTGCCAGCCCCTTCTGGCTGAAGCAGGACCAAGCTGCGCAATGAGTCTGAGCAGGAAAACAACAGCACTGAGCCTCTGAGGTCTTGTCTGCTCCTAGAAACATCCCTACAGACCTGGCTGAAGCACTGCACAAGTGCTCACCTTGATGGCACTGAAGCAGTTGGGGCTGCTTAGTGTGGAGAAGAGGAGGCTGAGGGGAGACCTCATCCCTCTCTACAGCTCCCTGAAAGGAGGTTGTGGAAAGGTTGCTGCTGCTCTCTGCTCACAGGCACTTAGCACAGAATCAGGGCAGATTCAGACTGGACATTAGGAACCATTTTTCCCAGCAAGAGTGGTCAGACACTGGCACAGGCTGCCCAGGGAGCTGGTGGAGTCACCAGCCCTGGAGGGGTTTAAAGGTGGTTTGGATGTGGTGCTGGAGATATGGTTTAGGGGTGAGCTCAGTGGCTGGACTTGGTGATCCCAGGGGTCTCTTCCAACCTGAATGATTCTATGATCCTGTGATGATTCTGTACCAGATGCAAAAGTTCAGTCTGATGCACTCTGAAGTGACAGCAAAGAAGTTCTGATGTTTCAGACCCCAGCAGTACCAGGGAGCAGCAGGAGGCTGGCTGGGGACCTGGCAGCTTTTTAACATGCTGCCTTCAGGTTATTGCCCTGAACCCAGCCTGGATGTTTCTGCTGCTTCCACAAAGCAGGTAGAATGAGGAGTCCATGGGAAGTTGAGGACAATCTCTGTCCTTTGCTGGGTCCAAGGGGAACACAGTGGTCAAGGCTGAGGTACTCAATAGCAAGCAGCAGGACCTGCTGCTCACTGGATACCCAGCCTGCTGAGCTGGCAGGCAGAGGTGTGGAGCAGAATGAAGTCCCCATAGCCAAGAGGAGATGGTCCTTGAAACCCTCCTGTTTCTCCCCTGCCCTAGGAGCTATTCTTTCTCTGCAGTACAAGTTATGCTGCAGCCTTCCTCCCAGGAGCAATCCTGCACCAGGTAGCAGAGGCTGATTTCCATCCTTACTGCTCAGGGCTATGGTGTGCAGCAGCTCACCTGCTGTCTCCTCTGGAGCCCATAGGAAGCTCCTGTGGCCAAGAAGGTCACCAGCACCTGGCCTGCATCAGCAGTGGTGTGGGCAGCAGGAGCAGGGCAAGGATGGTGCCACTGGGCTGGGCACTGCTGAGGCCACACCTTGAGTGCTGGGTTCAGTTTTGGGCCTCTCACTGCAAGAAGGACATTGAGAGGCTGGAGCAGGTCCTGAGAAGGGCAACAAAGCTGGGGAAGGGTCTGGAGAGCAGGGCTGAGGAGGAGCAGCTGAGGGACCTGGGGGTGTTTAGTCTGGAGGAGGCTGAGGGAGACCTCCTTGCTCTCTACAGCTCCCTGAGAGGAGGCTGGAGCCAGGTGGGGCTTGGGCTCTGCTCCCTGCTCAGGTCAGGCACCAGCACAGGCTGCCCAGGGGGCTGCTGGAGTCCCCATCCCTGGAGGTGTTAAAAATGTGCACAGATGGCACCTGGGGACTCACTGATCTTAGAGGTCTCCAGATGAAACAATTCTGTGATGCTAGTGACAGGAGCAGAGGAAATGGCCTCAAGTTGTACCAGGAGAGGTTCAGGTTGGCTGAACCAGTGGAGAAACTTCTCCACTGAAAGGGTTATCAGGCACTGAATAGGCTCTGTGAGGAGCCCCTGCAGGGGGTTCAAGGAGTCAGAGGTGTGGTGCTGCGGGCCATGGTTTAGTAGCAGCTTTGGAAGAGGCAGAGAATGGTTGGGCTCCATGACCGTAGGGCTGTTTTCCAGCTGAAGCCAAGCTGTGGCTGCAAGCCTGCTCTGTGTTTGCAATCACCAAGCACTGCTTGATGGCTCAGTTATTATTAGCTGGAATCTTGGATTTTGTTCTTTTCCTCAGGAACCACTTTGCTGCTCCTGTGAAAAGAGAGAACCTTGGGGGAATCCAAGTGCCAGCTGCCTGCTCCTTCTCTGACAGTGTGCTTCCCAATCCTCTCCTCCAGCTGGCATTCCCGTGTTAGAAAGGTCCAAGCATGGAACTGCCATTTGTGAACAGCTCCCAGTTGCAGCTGGGAAATGGATTCATTGCCTCTGACTTAATGATCACCACCTCTGCCTCTGTCTCTCCAGCCTCTGGTGCTTGGTCTGTACTCCTGCAGTGTACAGAGCATCTATGCAGCATTTCAATGGACACCTCAAGGGAGGGGATTCTGTCCCTCTGCTCCACTCTGCTGAGACCACAGCTGGAGCTCTGGGTCCATTCTGGAGCCTCTGTGCCAGGAAGGCTCTGGAGGTGCTGGAAGGTGTCCAGAGAAGGACCACGAGGAGGAGCAGAGGGCTGGAGCTGCTCTGCTATGGGAAAGGACAAAGCTGCTCAAGCCTCACTGCCCAGATCCTGCTGAGGTGAGGGTGTGGCAGGCGGATCAGCCAGGGCCTTGCATTGCTAGCTCCCGTTTTTTTTAAGAAGGTTTGCTGCAGAAGCACAGAGTCACAGACTGCATTGGGCTGGAAGGGACCCTCCCAGGGCATCTTGAACAACCCCCTGCAGTCACAGGGACACCTCCAGCTAGAGCAGGCTGCACAGGGACACAGCAAGCCTGACCCTGAATGTCTCCAGGGATGTGGCCTCCACTGCAACCCTGGCCACCCTGTGCCAGTGTCTCCCCAGCCTCCCTGTGCAGATCTCCCTCCTGATGTCCAACCTAACTCTGCCCTGCTCCAGTTTCAAACCATTGCCTCTGGTCCTATCCCCACAGCCCTTCTGAACAGTCCCTCCCTGCTCTAAGGTCTCCCTGGAGCCTTCTCTTCTCAGACTGAGCAGCCCCAACTCTCCAGCCTGTTCCCACAGGAGGGGTTCTCCAGCCATATCTTTGTGGCCTCCTCTGGACCCTCTCCATCAGGTCCATGTCCTACCTGTGCTGGGGGCTTCAGGGCTGGGCTCTGGACCCCAGAATGACAACAAGAACACTCAGATAACATTTTCTGGAGGTGACACTGATCCTAAGCTAGAGGAGCACATCCTGCCAGCATGCGGGTGCCATTCCCAACACCTGCAGGTGCTTACTGCCTCAGCAGGCCAGAACATCTCCTCTCAGAACAGCCTCCTCAGGAGCAGATATGTAGGGAGATAATCTGATAAACTGGGATGGAAAAATATCAAGCCCAAGTGTTTGAGAGGGCAGAGGGAATTATCTACTAGGGATTATTTCTTGGCATTTCAGCCAAAAATTAATGGAAGTGTCTCTCGGTGTTTGGAGTTCAAAGCCAAAGTCACTTCCTCCTCCTCAGAACCTCCTCCCCCTGACAATTCATCCCTTTCCTTCCTAATCTTCAAAGGACCTTGCAGCTGATGGAGAGGTAATGCAATAAGCTTCACTAAGCTCTTTTCCTCAGACACAGCATTAACCAAAGTCTGTTTCTTGCAGACATGCTAATACCTTCACACTGGTGGGCTAGGATCAGCTGACTTGTGCTGCAGGACAGCAGTGAGGGATCCTCAGCCACACGGACCCGGCAGGGCCTGGGAGATGGAGATCATTCCGAGTACAGTTCCAAAGGTCTGCTCTGGAGTTTGAGGAAGCTGGAGTTGATGACCTAGAATCCTTAAAAGTTGCCTCCACTTCCCACAGGGCTGTCAGAGGAAAAATAGATTGCAAAAGCTGTAAAAGCAGAGCCAGCCCCCTGCCCTGCCCAACACAGGCAGCCAAGGAGCTGACCCTGAGCTGCACAGCAGCACTGCCCTGGGTCAAGCACAGGGCTGACAGGGGGTGGCTCTGCCTTTGTCCACCTGGCTGTTACAAAAGGACTGTGGCTGTGACATGCACAGAACCAGAGAGTTGTTTGGGTTGGAGAAGCCCTCCAAGGTCATCTAGTCCAACATCAACCCAACCCCACCATGAACACCAAACCCTGGCCCCAGGTGCCACGGCCACACCTTGCTGGAACACCTCCAGGCATGGGGACTGCACCACCCCCTGGGCAGCTTCTGCCAGTCCCTGACCACTCCAGCAGCAAACAAAGACATTTTTTCCTCATCTCCAACCTCAGCCTCCCCTGACACAATTTCAGGCCATGTCCTCTCCTTCTATCACCTGAGACTAGGGAGCAGAGCCCAACCCTCACCTGGCTCCAACCTCCTCTCAGGGAGATGTAGAGAGCAATGAGGTCTCCCTCAGCCTCCTCTTCTCCACACTTAAACACCTCCAGCTCCCTCAGCTGCTCCTCCCCAGCCCTGTTCTCCAGACCCTTCCCCAGCTTTGTTGTCCTTCTCTGGACCTGCTCCAGCTCCTCAATGTCCTTCTTGAAGTCCTCAAAATCGAACCCAGGACTCAAGGTGCAGCCTCCCCAGTGCCCTGTCCAGGGGCACCATCCCTGCCCTGCTCCTGTTGCCCACTCCACTGCTGATCCAGGCCAGGCTGCTGGTGGCCTTCTTGGCCACCTGGGCACTGCTGCCTCATCTTCAGCTGCTGTCAACCAGCACCCCCAGTCCTTTCCCACCAGGCACTTTCCAGCGCTCTACCTCCAGCCTGGAGCATTCATGGGGCTGCTGACTCAAGTGCAGGACCCAGCACCTGGCCTTGCTGAACCTCACACAGCTGACCTCAGCACATGGATCCAGCCTGGCCACATCCCTCTGCAGAGCCTCCTACCCTCCAGCAGATCAACACTGCCACCCAGTCTGGCATCATCTGCAGAATTACTGAGGGTGCCTCAGTCCCCTGACCCAGATCAGGGATAAGGACACTGAAGAGTGCTGGCCCCAGCACTGAGCCCCGGGGAACAGCATCTGTAGCTGGCCACCAGCTGGATTTGACTCCATTCCACACCATTCCTGGTGCCCATCCAGCCAGCTCTTAACCCAGCAAAGCCTTCCCCAGCCCAGCCATGAGCAGCCAGTGTCTGCAGGAGGGTGCTGTGGGACACAGTGCCAAAGGCAAACACCACCACAGCCTGCCCCTCACCCACCCAGCAGTCTCTTGCTGTGGAAGGAGATCAGGCTGCTCAAGCAGCACCTGCCCTTCCTGAGCCCATGCTGGCTGTGCCTGCCCTGCCCTGCTGCAGAGTGGCTCTCAGGAGGAGCTGCTCCATGGCCTTCCCCTGCACTGAGGTCAGGCTGACAGCTCTGCAGCAATCCTGTCCTCCTTCCTTGATGTCACTGTGTACCTGCAACCACTTGGAATTGTTCCCTAGGGGGATGACATAGAAGTAATTGCAGCTCCTTAGGGGCTGTTTCAGCAGGCAGGCCAGCCCACCCTGCTACAGAGTGCCTGAGTGCCCTTCCCCTTCTCAGGGGCTCCTCCTGGCTCCTCACACTATGCCCAATGCCAGGGTGTGCTGTGTCTGCTCTCATGGCAGATATCTGTTTCCATGCAAGCACTTCCACCCCAGCCTGGCAGGGCACAGCCTTTGCTGGATGCAGAGACACAAATGTCAGCAGGTTTGCTGGTGGCACCAAACTGGGAGCAGTGGTGACACCCTTCAGGCTGTGCTGCCACTCAGCCAGACCTGGACAGGCTGAGAGCTGGGTGGGGGAGAAATGGAATGAAATCAACTAGGGCAAGGGTAGAATCTGGCATCTGGGAAAGAACAACCCCATGGAGCAGGAGAGGCTGGAGCCTGAGCTGTTGGAGAGCAGCATAGGGAAAGGGACCAGAAGGTCCTGGTGGACAACATGAGCCAGCAATGCCAGCAGCGTGCCCCTGTGGGCAAGAAGGCCAAGGGCATCCTGGGGTGCATTACAAGGGCTGTGGTGAGTAGGTCCAGAGATGTTCTCCTCCCCCTCTGCTCTGTCCTGCTGAGGCCACATCTGGAATATTTGTGCCCATTTCTGGGCCCCTCAGGTCAAGAACGACCTCAGGGAACTGCTTGGGAGAGTCCATCCCAGAGGCACAGAGCTGCTGCAGGCAGTGGAACATCTCCCTGAGAGGCCAGGCTGAGGCAGCTGGGGCTTGGAGCAGAGGAGCCTGAGGGCTGCCCTCAGTGCTGGGGATCAAGATGTGCAGGGCTGGAGCCAGGCTCTGCTCAGGGATGGCCAAGCACAGCACAAGGGGCACTGGGGGCAAGCTGGAGCAGAGGAGGTGCCAGGGGAAGAGGAGGGGAAACTTTGTCCCTGTGAGGGTGCTGGAGCCTGGAGCAGGCTGCCCAGAGAGGTTGTGGAGTCTCCTGCTCTGGAGCCTCTCCAGCCCCACCTGGATGTGTTCTGTGTGCCCTGCCCTGGGTGCCTTGCTCTGGCAGGGGCTGGGACTGGGAGATCTCTGGAGGTCCCTTCCAACCCCTAATGTTCTGTGGTGCTGTAAATGCAATTTTGACACCAGGGTGAGTGTGGTGATAGAAATATGCTTGAGGCATCATGGCATGGAAAAGGGGGTGTGTGCAGACAGCCCTCAGTGTGGGGTCAGGAGAGCTGCTATGAAGAGCTGCCCTGCTGTGCAATGCATGTTGGAGAGGAAGTTCCTAGGGAAGGTGTCAGAGGAACAGAGCTCCACCAAACTAAGGCACAGGTTCAGTGCCTCTCAAAGAGAACAGTGGCTGTGCAGCTGGAGCCATGCAGAGCAAAGATGAGTTAACAGCTCAGATGCTTTTTCAATGTCCATGCCAAAAGACAAGGGTGAAAACTTGGATTTATGCTGAGAGGAATATGATCTGTAAGATGGAAAGGGAAAAGAGGGAACTCATCCCCTCTTGGCTCTCAGTTGTGTTGGTGAAACAACCTCTGGCATGAGAGTTTGGAAGGGGCCATCAGAAATTATAAGATTAGAAAAAATGATGTGGAGGAGGTGGTGCAGGAAAGGAGTTTGTTTAGTCTAGAGAGCAGAGGACTTAGAGGGAGCTCTTCATACAGGCCTCCAGGGCAGGAAATGTCACAGAGAGGACAACCTGCATTTGCTCTCCTTTGCTCTCTAGAGCAGGGCAGGAAGAGCTCTAATGACCTTTTGACAAGGAAAGAAATCAGTCTTTAGGTGACAGCACCTCTCTGGGCATGGAGGTGCTGGGACAGCTGCTAATGGAGCTGTGGAGAGCCCTTAGCACAGTGCTGGGTGAGAACTGTCACACACCCTGTGTGTAGCTGTTGTGCTCTGCTGAGACCTCACCTGCAGGGCTGTGTCCAGATATGGGATCCCCAAAACAAGAGAGACCTGGACCTGATGGAGAGGGTCCAGAGGAGGCCATGAAGTTGAGCAGAGGGCTGGAGAACCTCTGTTATAGGGATAGGGTGAGGGAGTTGGTGCTGTTCAGGCTGCAGAAGAGAACCTTGGAGCTGCATTTCAGTATCTGCAGGGGAGCTGCAGGCAGGCTGGGGAGGGACTGTTCAGAAGGGGCCCAGAGGCAATGGTTTGAAACTGGAGCAGGGCAGAGTTAGGCTGGACACCAGGAGGGAGTTCTGCACAGGGAGGCTGGGGAGACACTGGAACAGGCTGCCCAGGGAGATGGTTTAGGCTCCATCCCTGGAGACATTCAAGGTCAGGCTTGCTGTGTCCCTGGGCAGCCTGCTCTAGCTGAAGGTGTCCCTGTGACTGCAGGGGGGTTGGACAAGATGACCTTGGAGGGTCTCTTCCCACCCAGTACAACATGAGCAGCTGTAATCCTGCTTTGGTGCTGGGAGGCAAGGCTGGGGGCTCCCTTCTAGGCATTTTGGAAGCCTTATTTCTACTACAGCTTAGAACTCCAGCATAGCCTACCAAGCAGCCTACATGCAAACTGAGTCCTAGAGTAGCCTTTTCTAGATCCTCTGAGTTGTTCTGTGGCTGTTACAAAGATCCTTTCTGCCTCATCTCTGCCAATGCTTGCACACTTGCATCAGTGATGCACTGAATGATGCAATCAGATGCCAAAGGTCTGGACAGAAGAGTTTACCATTTAAGCTCTTCTTAGCTGCAAGTTAAAAAGCCAGGAAAAGAAAAAGCCACAACCAACAAACCCAAACCAAACCACAGCAGAACATAAGTTAGAGTGATTCCAATTGAAATCTTAGGACTACAGCAATCAAACCTTGTGCTGTGCTCCTGCAGCTTCTCTTTCTCAGTCATCTGGGGTTTGTCAGGGAACAGAAAACAGCAAAAAATCCTCTTCTAGCCACAACTTTCTTACTGGCAGCCACAGGTGTGTGAGAGCTTCGCTAAGTGCCTGCAGCTCCTTAGCTCAGCAATGGCAACCCAGAGCAGAGCTTGTTCTGCATGGTACCTGCAAGGCTGGATGTGATTTCCAGTCACTGGGAACTACAGAGAATGAGATAAGCCTTCTGCTCTTCCTGCTGCTGTTACATGGCCAGATCTAAGGAAAATAAATCAGGGAAGATTTGGAAAGGTCTGGAGGAGAGGAGGCTGAGGGGAGAGCTCTATGGCTCTCTGCAGCTCCCTGAGAGGAGGCTGCAGTGGGGAGGGGTTAGAGTCATAGAATCATGGAATCACAGAATGGGCTGGGTTGGAAGGGACCTCCAAAGCTCATCCAGTCCAATGCCCTGCACTCAGCAGGGACAGCCTCCACTGCATCAGGTTGCCCAGAGCCCTGTCCAGCCTCACCTGGAAGTTCTCCAGGGAAGGAGCCTCAACCACCTCCCCGGGCAACCTGCTGCAGTGCTCCAGCAGCCTCTTGGTGCAGAACTTGTTCCTCACATCCAATCTCAATCTGCTCTGCTCTCATTTCAAACCATTGCCCCTGGTGCTGCCCCTGCAGGCCTTTGGCAACAGTCCCTCTGCAGCCTTCTTGTAGGCTGCCTTCAGCTGCTGGAAGGTCACTGTTAGGTCTGCCTGGAGCTTTCTCTTCTCCAAGCTGAACACCCCCAGCTCGCTCAGCCTGGCCTTGTAGCAGAGCTGCTCCAGCCCCATTACCATTTTCATGGCACTCCCCTGGACCCTCTCCATCAGGTCTATGTCCTTCCTGGTGGTCTCTCCTCCCTAGTCTCAGGTGATAAAAGGAGAGGAAATGGCCTGAAATTGTGCCAGGGGAGGGTTAGGTTGGAGATGACCACTCCAAGAGCGGTCAGGGATTGGCAGAGGCTGCCCAGGGAGGTGGTGGAGTACCCATCCCTGGAGGTGTTCAAAAGACCTGTTCCCCTTGCACTTGGGGCCATGGTTTGGTGGCCATGGGGGTGTTGGTTGCTGGCTGGGCTGGGTGATCCCAGAGGGCTTTTCTGACTGAAAGACTTCTCTGTTTCTATGGTTCTCTGATTCTCTGATTTTGTTTTTCAGTGGAGTGCTGGTGCCTGGGTGGCTCAGAGGAGAGCCGCAGGCCCTGGAGGAGGAGGCTGTGTCACAGCTTTCACTGATGCGGCAGAAGTTTCGTTTATGGACCCCAAATTTGCTACATTTGCATATTTTCACAAGGCCTGGTACCAAAGCAGCTTTGCTTAGAGTATTGCCAACAGCAGGTGGTGATGAGCTCTCTGGTGAGCTTGACACACTTGGCCTACAGAGCTTACAAAGTGCTTGCCAGGATTCTTTAATCCTTATCAGTAACTTTGCTGATGTCATCAAGGAAAGCTCTTACCATGAAATAAGGACTTTGGCTTGCTAGGCATTGCCACCAGGCACTGCTGCTGAGCTCAGCCTGCACACCTGAGGTGACTGAGTGACATAAGTGACTTCCAGAAGCCCTGTGTGACTGCCTGCATCCACCTCTGCTGTAGCCAGGGGAGACCAGCCTGGAGTTTTGAAGGGCTCTCTAGGAGACTGATTCAAGGCTCTTCCATAAACCCCTTTCTGGCCGCTGTCTCCCTGTGACCGGTTTAGGCTGTGCCTTTAAGAAAGGGACACTTTCTGAACACTCTGGGCGAATGTTTTGATATTAGAATGAAAACATTGATATGCTAATTCAATTTCATTGGTGGGACCCAGCTGTAAATTTTTTGTTTAGTCTTTCAGTCGGGGGAGGCAGTCAGCAGTCGTCTTCTTCTTCCCCCTGTGCTGTGAGCTGGCTCGTTTCTCTCTACGATTCCTCTCTAACCAGATAAGAAAACTAACTTTTGCATTCGCTTTGAGCTTTAACAAAGTTTTCCCCTTTTAATTACCTTCCTTTCTCTCTCTCTCTAACCCTTTTGGGAAAAAGGGGAGGTAGGGAGGGAGAAGGGAGGGGCAGGCCGAACCCCCTGGCCGTGGGGGGGTTGGGGAAAGGTTTCCTGTATTACATACTTTGCTGTATATTTCTGTATATATTGTAAATATTGTATGTTTTTGTACATATTCACTGCATTCCATATCTGCTTGTAAAATACAGCTTTCATCTGCTTCTCCGGCTGAGTTAGCTGTGGAATTCTTTTGTGTGTGTGGGGGAACCTTCCTACCCCACCACACTCCCCAAACAATTTCTTGCACAAAATGCCAATGAATTTCCTATGGATCACAGAATCACACAGAATAAGAGAGCATTACAGGTTGGAAGAGACCTTCAGAGATCACCCAGCCCAACCCCTGACAGAGCAGCGTCACCCAGCACAGGACACACAGGAACACATCCAGCTGGGGTTGGAAAGGCTCCAGAGCAGGAGACTCCACAACCTCTCTGGGCAGCCTGCTCCAGGATCAGCAGCCTCACACCAAAGAAGTTTCTCCTCATGCTGAGCTGAAACCTTCTCTGTTCCAGTTTGTCTCCATTGTTCCTTGGTTTATTGCTGTGCACCACCCAAAAGAGCTTGGCCCCCTCCCCTTGCCCCCCACCCCTCAGATATTGATGGACATTGATCAGATCCCTCTCAGCCTTCTCTTCTCCAGACTCAACAGCCCCAGGGCTCTCAGTCTCTCTTCACAGGGGAGATGCTCAAATCCCCTGAGCATCCTCCTGGCTTTCCTTGGGAGTGTCTCTTGCAGGTCTCTGTCTCTCCTGAACTAGACCAAGTGCTTTGACCCAGATCCAGCAAATGCTGAGATCAGCAGCACTGTTACCACTAACTCTGCTCAGCATAGAATCAGCCTCTGAAGATTTTCGAAGTGTCAAGCCAAAGGAGAGACTTCTTTGGTGTGAGGCTGCTGGAGCCCTGTAGCAGGCTGCCCAGAGAGGTTGTGGATGGATGTGTTCCTGTGTGCCCTGCCCTGGGAGATGTTGCTCTGGCAGGGGGTTGGACTGGGTGATCTCTAGAGGTCCTTTCCAGCCCCTCCCGTTCTGTGATTCTATGCAATCCAATGTGTGTGAGACTGCCAGAGGCCTGGCAGAGCATCACTGCTGCACTCTAAATCCCCTCTCACCAGAGCAGGGAGCTGCCAGCAGTCAGCTCTTCAGCTTGCTTGCAGAGTAGTGGCCAAGATCAGAATAACCCTGCTGGGCAGAACCAAAAACCAATGGCAGGAGGTCTTTGTAACACCAAGCTCTAAACAGCCCTTTCTTTTCTCCTGATTTTTTAGGATGTGGAAAGCAGTTCTTAAGGAAGCCCAGGGGTTTTCTTGGGGTTTGTTAGCAAGCAGTGGAGCCCTGGCAGCTCTTCTCTCCTCTGGCTCATCTTCTGGAAACTTCCAAGAGCCATGCAGCTAAGGATGTGCTCAGCTGGCATCTGCGCAGCCACTTAGGGCTGATGAGGAAGAAGAGATGAGAGAGCTGGGGATCAGCTGGCAGTGCCAGAGCCTGGGGATATATCCATACTGCAGCTCAGGTGCTCAGCCTCTTCTCAGGTGCCACACCTCTACTGTTCTTCTTCCAGAGTGCTTCCCTGAGATGAAACCTAAGGAATTACCCTGGGGAGGATTTGCTCCCAGGGAACACAGGTTTGGCTGGACCAGCCCTGGGCAGTTTTCCTGTGCTGTTCCAGATCTTGGAATAGTTTCAGTTGGAAAATTTCTCTAAGATCTTCATGTCCAACCAGCAACCCAACCCCACCATGGCCACCAAACCATGGCCCCATTGCCATGGCCACACCTTGCTGGAACACCTCCAGGCATGGGGAATCCACCACCCCCTGGGCAGCCTGTGCCAGTCCCTGACCACTCTGGCAGCAAAGTTTTTCCTCATCTCCAACCTAACTCCCCCTGGTACAATTCACAGTATCACAGTATCACAGTATTACTAAGGTTGGAAGAGACCTCGAAGATCATCAAGTCCAACCTGTAACCACAGACCCCATGACTAGACCATGGCACCAAGTGCCACATCCAGTCCCCTCTTGAACACCTCCAGGGATGGGGACTCCACCACCTCCCTGGGCAGCACATCCCAATGGCGAATCACTCTCTCGGTGAAGAACTTTCTCCTCACCTCCAGCCTAAACTTCCCCTGGTGCAGCTTGAGACTGTGTCCTCTTGTTCTGGTGCTGGTTGCTAGGGAGAAGAGGCCAACCCCTTCCTGGCTACAACCACCTTTCAGGTAGTTGTAGAGAGCAATGAGGTCTCCCTGAGCCTCCTCTTCTCCAGGCTAAGCAACCCCAGCTCCCTCAGCCTCTCCTCACAGGGCTGTGCTCCAGACCCCTCCCCAGCCTTGTTGCCCTTCTCTGGACACCTTCAAGTCTCTCAATGTCCTTCTTAAACTGAGGGGCCCAGAACTGGACACAGGACTCAAGGTGTGGCCTAACCAATGCAGAGTACAGAGGCACAATGACCTCCCTGCTCCTGCTGGCCACACTATTCCTAATGCAGGCCAGGATGCCATTGGCCTTCTTGGCCCCCTGGACACACTGCTGGCTCATGTTCAGGCAGCTGTCAATCAGCACCCCCAGGTCCCTCTCTGTTTGGCAGCTCTCAGCCACTCTGACCCCAGCCTGTAGCTCTGCCTGGGGTTGTTGTGGCCAAAGTGCAGCACCTGGCACTTGGATCTGTTGAATGCCATCCTGTTGGACGCTGCCCATCTGTGCAGTCGGTCGAGGTCCCTCTGCAGAGCCCTTCAGCCCTCTGACTGACCAACATCTGCTCCCAGCTTGGTGTCATCTGCAAATTTGCTGATGACTGTCTCAATCCCCTCCTCCAGATCATCAATGAAGACACTGAACAGGCTGGGGCCCAGCACTGATCCCTGGGGCACACCACTGGTGCCTGGCTGCCAGCTGGCTGTGGCACCATTCACCACCACTCTCTGGGCTCAGCCTCCAGCCAGTTCCTAACCCAGCTCAGAGTGCTGCTGTCCAAGCCAGGGGCTGACAGCTTGGCCAGCAGTTTGCTGTGGGGGATGGTTTCAAAGGCCTTGCTGGAGTCCAGGCAGACCACATCCACAGCCTGCCCCACATCCACCAGGCAGTCACCTGGGCATAGAAGGAGATCAGGTTGGTCAGGCAGGACCTGCCCTGCCTGAATCCCTGCTGGCTGGACCTGATCCCCTGGCCATCCTGCAGGTTCGCAGTTATTGCTGCCAGGATGATCTGCTCCATCATTTCCCCTGGCACTGAGGTCAGGCTGCCAGGCCTATAGTTTCCAGGTTACTGGCCTGTAGTTTCCGGGTTAACTATAGGCCAGGCCACTGCCTCTCCTTCTATCACCTGAGACTAGGGAGCAGACCCAGAACTGAACCCAGCACTCAAGGTGTGGCCTCAGCAGTGCCCAGCCCAGTGGCACCATCCTTGCCCTGCTCCTGCTGCCCACACCACTGCTGATGCAGGCCAGGTGCTGGTGACCTTCTTGGCCACAGGAGCTTCCTATGGGCTCCAGAGGAGACAGCAGGTGAGCTGCTGCACACCATAGCCCTGAGCAGTAAGGATGGAAATCAGCCTCTGCTACCTGGTGCAGGATTGCTCCTGGGAGGAAGGCTGCAGCATAACTTGTACTGCAGAGAAAGAATAGCTCCTAGGGCAGGGGAGAAACAGGAGGGTTTAAGGATTCTCAGAAGAATGAGTAATACCTAAGAAGGAAAAATAATGTTTAAGAGTCTCTGCAGACAATGGGAGGGATGCTGGATGGAATGCACACTGCTGGGACAAAGCAGCTCATTCTGCTCCTCCCAATGCTTCACTTCAACAGCCTCGGCCAGCCCCCAGCAGGGATTTGTTCTGCCCTAATCCCTGCATTCACTTACCAGGGTAATATATTGATGGCTGGTGGTCAGCATCCAGCCTTCAAACTGTGCCCTTAGTGCCTCTTTTGGCTCCAATTTACTCAGAAAAGCAGAAACTTAGCTTTGCTTAGTGAGTGTTCTAACAGACCCAGGAAAGCTCTTCTTCATTGGCTGACCAGAGGGCAGCTGAGCCCTTTGCATACCTCTGGGCATCCAGACCCCGAGAGTTAAATGCAGCATACCTGCTCCTCAAGCAGGGTGCGGCACAGGGCAGCCTCAGCCCTCCCTCCCTCCCTCCTTCCCTCCCTTCCTTCCTTCCTTTCCTTCCTTCCTTCCTTCCTTCCTTCCTTCCTTCCTTCCTTCCTTCCTTCCTTCCTTCCTTCCTTCCTTCCTTCCTTCCTTCCTTCCTTCCTTCCTTCCTTCCTTCCTTCCTTCCTTCCTTCCTTCCTTCCTTCCTTCCTTCCTTCCTTCCTTCCTTCCTTCCTTCCTTCCTTCCTTCCTCCCTTCCTCCCTTCCTCCTTCCTCCCTTCCTCCCTTCCTCCCTTCCTCCCTTCCTCCCCTTCCTTCCTTCCTTCCTTCCTTCCTTCCTTCCTTCCTTCCTTCCTTCCTTCCTTCCTTCCTTCCTTCCTTCCTTCCTTCCTTCCTTCCTTCCTTCCTTCCTTCCTTCCTTCCTTCCTTCCTTCCTTCCTTCCTTCCTTCCTTCCTTCCTTCCTTCCTTCCTTCCCTTCCCCCTCCCTCCCTCCCTTCCTTCCTTCCTTCCTTCCTTCCTTCCTTCCTTCCTTCCTTCCTTCCTTCCTTCCTTCCTTCCTTCCTTCCTTCCTTCCTTCCTTCCTTCCTTCCTACTAATAGCTTGCATTTTATTTTAGCTTTATACTGGGCAGTAGCGCGATGCTGGGACAGTGCGACACCCAAAGCCTCAAACTCTTCCAAAGGCTGTGGTGGTCTTACAAATGAGAGTGCTAAATTAAACAGTGTGCCTGGTAGTTCCCTTAGCTGTCACAGACCTGTGTGGTTATGGGCACAGTGACCTTGATCTGCCAGCACTCTACCTCCAAAGCAAACAAATCATCCATTCACTCAAAGGCCATCCTAAACAACCATGGAATCACAGAATGGGTTGGGTTGGAAGGACCACAAAGCTCATCCAGTTCCAACCCCCTGCCATGGGCAGGGACACCTTCCACCAGACCAGGTTGCTCAAGGCCTCATCCAGCTCGGCCTTCAACACCTCCAGGGAGGAGGCAGCCACAGCCTCCTGGGCAGCCTGTGCCAGTGTCTCACCACCCTCACTGCCAAGAATTCCTTCCTCATCTCCACTCTCAATCTCTCCTCTCCCAGCTCAAAGCCATTGGCACTCCCAGCCCTTGTCCAAAGTCCCTTCCCAGCTCTCCTGGAGCCCTTCAGTTACTGGAATGATGCTCTAAGGTCTCCCTGGAGCCTTCTCTTCTCCAGACTGAACAGCCCCAACCATGGTCCTAAACTGATGATAACAAAAAGCAGCTCTAAAGGCCCTTCCTGGTTTGGTTCTAATTCAGAGATCTCAATTAATGTGCAGGATGTGAATGTGGCCTTGTTCAGGAAAGCTTCTGTGGCTCTCTGGGAAGCTGCTTCCCTAGCAGAGTGCCTTCACACACACCTCAGTGTGTTGGGCACCAGAGATCTGTGAGCCAGGCTCAATTCACTTTCTTTTGGTGTGTTTAATTCCACTTCAGTTTAGTTCTGCTCCTTGTGGCTCCTGATTGTGCATGCAGTGAGTTCCAGACCTGCTGGGCTGTGTCTCTCACCTGGAGCCCTGCAGTGATCAGGGGACCTTCTGCACTGCCATTGCTCTCCCCGTGCCCTCTGCCTTACCTTGCCTGAGCACACACCCTGGCACATCCTGGAAGAGAAATCTCCCTGGCTATTGATACAGAGGCAGCTTCACCTCCACCCAGATTCCTCCCTTTCCTCAGTGACCATGAAAACACAACATCCATCTTACCCTCTCTGCCTCTTTGGACTTCAAGCCAGGTAAAAAAGTATGAGCTATAAATTGAAGTGAAGCCTACAGCTGGGTAAATACAGGCAGACCAGAGGGAGAAAAAGGGAAATGTGTTTCCTATCACAGAGCTTGAAAAACAGACTTGGCACACCAGGGGAGAAAAAACAAAACAGGAAGCAAGGTTCTACCTATAAATTAAACTTGCTCACCCTGAGCCTGTTCAGATAGCCCAGGAGTAACAGGAATGTGTGTTTCTTGGAGCAGCAGAGCAAGCATTCCAACACTAAATGGCTTCCTGTCCAACATGTTCAAAGCCAGAGCCTGTTTTGGGGGGCTGGTTAGGAATATGTGTGAAGTATGCACTTTTACTGCAGGCCAAAGCAAATGTTTTGAATGTCCTCCCCATCCCCTCCCCCACCCCCTCCCCCCAAACAAAAAGAGTAAGCAAAATGTGACCAAGACTTTCTCCTCTGCTGAGGAAGTTCAATGATTAACCTTTAGCTAACAAGCAAACATTTTCCCTTCCCAGTGCAGGCCATCAAAAGACACTGCTCAGTGCCAGGCTGCACTGGCATTGGGAGGCTGGGAGCTGGAAGAGCTGCACACAAGAGCTCAAGAGCTTGGCCCCAGCCTCAGGCAGGGCAGCAGCCGGGATCTGAGGATGGGAAGTGTGTCACAGCATTGCCCCTGGTGCTGCCCAGCCTATAATTCACCAGCTGCTGATGTGTGCTGCTGCTGCCTCAGCCATGGCTGAGTACTGGATGTTCTTTGCAGAGAGGTCTTGAGGGGGTGACAAGGTTTGATTGTGTGGCCAAAGTGGAAACAGCACAGGTGGGAAGAAGCTGATGACACCAAGCTGTGCGGTGTGGCTGACAGCTGGAGCGAAGGATCCATCCAGAGGGACCTGGACAGGCTGGATGAGGCACTTGGTGCCATGGTTTAGTTGATCAGATGGTGTTGGGTGATAGGTTGGACTTGATGATCTCAAAGGTCTCTTCCAACCTGGTTAATTCTATTCTATTCTATTCTATTCTATTCTATTCTATTCTATTCTATTCTATTCTATTCTATTCTATTCTATTCTATTCTATTCTATTCTATTCTATTCCATTCCATTCCATTCCATTCCATTCCATTCCATTCCATTCCATTCCCATCCAGAGGGACCTGCACAGGCTGAAGAGCTGGGCCCAGGACAACCTCAGGAGGTTCAACAAGACCAAGGAAAGGTCCTGTAGCTGTCTCAGGGCAATCCCAGGCACCAGTACAGGCTGGGCAGGGACTGGCTGGAGAGCAGCCCTGCAGAAAAGGCCTTGGGGTGCTGGGGGAGGAGAAGCTCAAGAGGAGCTAGCAGGGAGCACTTGCAGCCCAGAGAGCCAAGCAGAGCCTGGGCTGCAGCAAGAGAAGTGTGGCCAGCAGGGCCAGGGAGGGGATTCTGCCCCTCTGCTCCACTCTGCTGAGACCACAGCTGCAGCTCTGGGTCCAGTTCTGGAGCCTCTGTGCCAGGAAGGCTCTGGAGGGGCTGGAAGGTGTCCAGAGAAGGGCCACGAGGAGGAGCAGAGGGCTGGAGCTGCTCTGCTGTGAGGACAGACTGAGGGAGTTGGGGTTGTGCAGGCTGGAGAGGAGAAGGCTCCAGGGAGACCTAATTGTGGCCTTGCAGGATCTGCAAGGGGCTCCAGGAAAGCCAGGAGCACCACGTGGCATGGCCATGCCAAAGGTAGGATCTCTCCAGTTCCTCCCCAGGCACAGGGTGCTTCTGGCAAGCTCACCCCACACAAGTAGACTTTTTTTCTCTTCAGCAGCTACTGGACAGTAGTTGCATCAAACCAGGCTGGGCCTCACTGTGCTGCCTCCAGCACCGTTTCAGCTCTCTCACCAATTACAGCTTTGAGTAACATTTTTTCCTCCCCACCTCCAAACAAGCAGAAGCCATGGAACTGGGAGCCAGCTGTTTTCTTTTCATACCTTTCCTTCACGCCAGTGTTTCTGAGCAAACTCAGGATCTAAACACTGTCCTGTTTCAGTGTTTGAAGAATGCTGTGTCCTGAGTGCACTGCAGGCTGCTGTGTTGTTGTGAGACACTGCTCTTGTCTGCTGCTGCTGTGCCACCTGAAATGAACCTAGCTGCAGGCCCTGGGGTGCTTCTTCCTGCCCTTGTAAGAAATAACAATGAAAAAGCACAAGGCTCTTGAAACCATATGTGTGCTGGCTTCTCCTGGAGAATCACAGAGCCATGCAACCAGCCAGGATGGGAAAGACCTCAGAGGTCATCAAGTCCGGCCTATGGCCTAATACCCAACACCTCCTGACAACTAAACCATGGCTCCAAGTGCCACATCCAAGCCTCTCTTGAACACCTCCAGGTACAGGGACTCCACCACCTCCCTGGGCAGCACATTCCAAAGGCCAATTCCTCTTGCTGGGAAGAACTTTCTGTGCTCCAGACCCCTCCCCAGCTTTGTTGCCCTTCTCTGGACACCTTCAGATGTCTCAATGTCCTTCTTAAACTGAGGAGCCCAGAACTGGACACAGGACTCAAGGGGTGGCCTCAGCAGTGCTGAGCACAGGGCACAATGACCTCCCTGCTGCTGCTGGCCACATTGTTCCTGATGCAGGCCAGGATGCCCTTGGCCTTCTTGGCCCCCTGGGCACACTGCTGCCTCATGTTTATCTGCTCTCAACCACTACCCCTAGGAAGAGAGCTAAGACAGCTGTCCTGGGGTGCATTAGAAGGGCTGTGGTGAGTGGGTCGAGAGCCATTCAGCCAGGCTGGAGAGCTGGGTGGGGAGAAATGGAATGGAATACAGCAAGGGCAAGGAGTCCTGCATCTGGGGAAGAACAACCCATGGACCAGGAGAGGTTTGGGACTGACCTGTTGCAGACCTAGGAGTGCTGGTGGACAGAAGGATGGCCATGAGTCAGCAATGTGCCCCTGTGGGCAAGAAGGCCAAGGGCATCCTGGGGTGTATTACAAGGGCTGTGGTGAGTAGGTCAGAGATGTTTTCCACTCTCTCTATTCTGCCCTGCTGAGGACACATCTGGAATCTTGTGTCCAGTTCTGCAGCACTCAGGTCAAGAAGGACCTCAGGGAGCTGCTTGAGACAGTACAGAGGCACAGAGGCACAGAGCTGCTGCAGGCAGTGGAACATCTCCTGTGAGGCCAGGCTGAGGGAGCTGGGGCTTGGGGCTTGGAGCAGAGCAGCCTGAGGGCTGCCCTCAGTGCTGGGGATCAAGATGTGCAGGGCTGGAGTCAGGCTCTGCTCAGGGATGGCCAAGGACAGCACAAGGGCACTGGGGGCAAGCTGGAGCAGAGGAGGTGCCAGGGGAAGAGGAGGGGAAACTTTGTCCCTGTGAGGGTGCTGGAGCCTGGAGCAGGCTGCCCAGAGAGGTTGTGGAGTCTCCTGCTCTGGAGCCTCTCCAGCCCCACCTGGATGTGTTCTGTGTGCCCTGCCCTGGGTGCCCTGCTCTGGCAGGGGCTTGGACTGGGAGATCTCTGGAGGTCCCTTCCAACCCTTAATGTTCTGTGACTGTCCTTGCCCAGCCAGCTCCAGAGGTCCATTGCCAGAGGTCCACAGAAGACTGACAGAGACAGTTGGGGTTTGTGGGTACCAGACAGACTGCCCTCAGACAGACTCATCCCTGGCACTCCACATACTCCATGATTGATATCCAGAGATATTAGTGGGGGAAAGCAGAAGAAATGACCAAGGGAGGACAGGGGTCCTGGATCTATTGCTCTTTGCAGGTCCAGCTTCAAAGCTGTGGGGAGAGTTGTCGGAGTTCAGGTTCTTTGGGTCCATGGCAGCTGCTCAGTGAGGCTCTTCTGCCACGTCCCTGGCACTCTTGAATTCCATTTCCAACTCCATGCCCACTCTGTCTTCTGCCCTTCAGACTCCTTCCTTCCCACAGGCCCACCCAAAATCAAAACTCAGTTGCTGTCTCTGAGGTCTCCAGCTTCCTTTACCCTCACCTCTCCCTTAGTGCTCTGGGGCTCTGTTGCAGCTGCCTCACACCACCACATTTCTGTCAGGTATATTTCTGGTGTATTAGGTCAGGCAGCAGGCAGCTGACATGAGTTCTCAGGAGGGGCAGCAGTTTATGTGCCAGGGGCACTGCAGGGTCCCTGTAGTTTCCCAACAGGGATCAGCACCAGCAAGTTAGGACCCAGGTGCAGACACTACTGCAACCAACGTGCTGTCTTGTGCCTCAGCCTGCTCCTGCCAGCCTGACTTTTGAAACACATCTTTTCACTTGGGACAAAGGGAAATAGCAATGTGCAAAACACTGTGAAGCAAAAGCAAGCTCTGAGGGATAATTTATGGCAGATGCAATCCCTCTTTCTATTGCCAGGTAAAGAAATCCTAATCCTGTTACATGATCCTTTCCTTTCCAGCTGCTCCAGTGAATCGTTGCCATCACCAACACAGGCAGAAACTTACTCTATCAGCTTCCCAGACACTGAACAGAGCATTGGCAGAGCTGAGAGATGCTAAGCCATGAGTCAGAGTGGGTGTTCTGTTTTTATCTCTGAGGCACACAGCAGCAGCTCCAGCCCTGTGGCCACTGCAGCTGCTTCAGAGAGCTGGGCAGCCAAGGTGGGAAGAGAGGGATTGCTGAGCAGTGGTGCTGCAAGGCTTGCAGGGTGAGTGCAAGCCACCCCAGCAGCTCAACATCTTCATCAACAACATGGGTGAGGGCACAGACAGACAGGCAGAGTCTGCTCTGCAGGTTTGCTGATGACACCAAGCTGGGAGGCTTGGCTGAGACACCTGAAGGCTGTGAGGCCATTCAGAGACTTGGACAGGCTGAGAGCTGGGCACAGAGGAACCCAATGAGGTTCAACAAGGCCAAGTGCAGAGTCCTGCAGCTGGGCAGGAAGAATCAACTGCAGCAGCACAGGCTGGGAGGGGATCTGCTGCAGAGCAGCCCCAAGGAGAAGCACCTGGGAGTGCTGGGGGCAGCA